>SJYO01016970.1:30884306-31094693 GCA_006410555.1 Capra ibex | reverse complement strand
AACGATAATAAAAGAGGGTAAGTCTTCCGACAGAAAAGTGGAACGAATATAAAAGGAAACAACACGTCTTCGAAAATTAAAATTAATCTAGGGTAAACAAATAAAAACGAAAATAAAGGTCTTAAGACCCTCCACCTAGTATCTCCTAGGACGACACTAAATACAGACTCTCACAAAACGGATACAAGAGGAGATCCTCAAAATATCAAAGACTAGAATGTAAATCTAGAAATTAGGTAAAACTCAAATAAAAACACACGCCACAATCTTTCACTAGATCAAAGTAAGAAAATGTTCACCAACTGGTCAAAAGGGTCGTGGTGAACAATTTCTCTAACAGAAATGAGGTAACATATAAGAACGGAGGAAACAGTTTCTATTCCACAGGTATACACACACGATAATAAAAATTACTCTGAATACAAACGTAAACTCAGTCAAGAGACTCGTTAAACATAAAGACAAAAGTAAAAAATACAATAAAACAGAAAATTTTTGAATCCCTTTAAGATACTACCAGGTCACCAATTCTGAAGTACGAAGGTGACGTCTCCCGAACCCAAGTTAGGGACCAGTTCCTTGATCATAGGACGTTTGTCACGTCACACCGAAATTTGTTTGTTTGTTGTTACTTCTTGTCTTTTTTTCAGGGGTTTCTTTGGTAAGGAGTCAAAAAATTAAAGACCGAGTTTAACAAAAAGTGTACACAGTTTCACGAACAATTCTTATCTAGTAAAACAAATAGTACAACACAATGTTCAAAATATAGAAGTGACAACCAAAACATCTTGTTCCCAATAGTCGACCAATAATCATAAGAGTAAAAGATTAAATAAACCATCATTAGAAATTATTTAATTCTGAAATATGAAAACGTAAACACAAACGGACATGACTACTAAAAATCCAAGTATCAAGTTTTTACAGGAGACAACAGAGACACTTTTTCAAAAGAGTAACGCACCTAAGAAAAAATCCCCCCTCTTCCCTCCCGTAACACTCCCCTACTCAATAGACGGGGAGTCAACACGAAATAAAGGAAAATAGAGTGACTCAAGATTTAAAGAGGGAGACCGAAGAAAAGGGGTAGTGGTCCTGGCATAGGTTTATCTTCAAGAAAGAAGGAAAACTAGGACAAGAACTTCAGACTGAGGAACATACGACATACGTGAGAGAAGAGATATTAGGAACGAGACTGGATATGAAGAAGTCTTAAAAGTGTACATCCACCAGAAAAATACTTTATAAAAATCTACTTTTTTCATCCGATTTAATGTCTTCTATAATGAATTAGGATAAAAAGTTTACTATATCTGTTCGAATTTATTTACATAGTTTTGAATAGTCTTTACGAGGTTTATCACGTCTGGATTCAATTACACGGAGTTTATAGTTATATATTAAACCTCTTCATTTTTTTTTTTTTTAAGACATAGAGATAAACATATATAAAAAAACAAAAAAATATTAGGAAAGACAAGGGTTAGTAACAAAGAAAAGAAAAAATACAAAAGAGGGCAGAGTGGTACTCTTTCTTATAATATTGAAGGTACTCAAGGATACTTTTTATGTGTATCATGTCTTTAAAAGACTCCAAATCATCAGACACAATCGTAAAACCGTGCATCTTCTTACGTCGTGAAAAAATCAGAGGAAGGGCATTAAGACATAGAGAACTAAACACAAAGTCAAAGGGGTTTTGGAGGGTAAGGTCTTACTCATAATCACATTGATAGGACAAAGAAGAGGTTGAAACAGATAGGTTCAAGTAGTTTCACGAGTCGTCAGTTTCCTTGGAAGGTATAGGTAGAAGAGTCTTTCTTCAATACAAATATACGTCGGGTAAAAATGGGACACTTATATCACCCACTTTTATAAGAATTTTAGACATGAGTAATTGTCCTTTTAGAGAAACCCCATACTCGATTGTATTTTCTTACCTAAAAGATTAGTCTGAAGATCTATCCTGAAACTCTAAAATGGAGTATACTCTGAAATGATTTATTACAGTCTCGTGGAGTTTTATATCTCTTCCAAGACTATGTTGTTTTCTTGGAGGGTGTTAGGACAGAAAAGTGTAATAAGGGAGAAGACCGGTTCTTAATATTTACTCCAGAGGTAAACTCCGACAACCCTAGTCGAGAAGTTGACCCGAATAAATTTAATCACTGTGGAGATTAATCACCTAGATGGTAAACATACAGATTGTACCGACAAAGGATTAAATTGTAATCCACAAAGGATTAAATTTATATGGGTATTTAAGGTCCTTCGACTTGGAGTATCTAAGACCTAAGTAGAAATCGATCTCTTAGTACACCTCACTTAAAATCTCCATTTAACAGAAGAAGGATCTTTTATAATTATCAAATATTCGTGTTTACAGGTCAATCGTTCCTCTAATCTGACTCAATAGATGGTCCCAAGGAGAGAAAACTCTGAAAGTGACGGATTTCCCTTACCATACTAGACTTACGAACACAGGAGGGTTTTAAATCTATAACTTTAAGATTAGGGGCTTTTACTACCATAATAATTTACCCTGGAAACCCTCTACTTATTACTCTCACCTCGGGAGTGTTTACCCTGTCACAAGAATATTTTCTTTAAAGGGACCTTAAGAGATCTCGGAAGGTCGTGCACTCCCATGTTCTTGAGTCTTTCGTTTTACTCTTACGAAGACGGCGGTACGACCGTAGAACTAGTGTTTAAGGTTGGGGTCTTGACACTCCTCTTAAAGATCACAAATATTCGAAGTGTCAGACACTATATAGCAATATAGTAGGGTTTATCCGGTTCTGTCCTTCAATCACGGACGACACGGTTAAGGAAGGAAGGTCGTTAGACTACACCCCAACAAAAAAAAAAAAAAAAGGAGGGTAGAAAGAAAAAGGATTTTATAATCCATATCCTATTTATCGACCTTCTTTTTTATTACACTACCTTCAACCTCCTTTTTAGACTAGTAAATCTGGTACTTCAATCTTGGTAAGTGAATTGTCCAACATCTATCTATCTCACGGAATACTTGATACCTGACTCCAAGTACTGTAACATGACCTCTGTCCCTAGTTCTGGTAGGGGTACCTTTTCTTTACGTTTTTTTCGTTTTACCGACAGACCCCTCCGGAATGTTTATCGACACTTTTCTTCTCTACACTTTTCGTTTCCTCTTTTCCTTTTTATATTTGTAGACTTACCTCTCAAGGTTTCTTATCGTTCTTCTCTATTCTTTCGGAAGAAGTCACTAGTTACGTTTCTTTATCTCCTTTACTATCTTTCCCTGTCTGATCTCTAGAGAAGTTCTTTTGATCTCTATGGCTCCCTTGTAAAGTACGTTTCTACCCGAGCTATTTCCTGTCTTTACCATACCTGGATTGTCTTCGTCTTCTATAATTCTTCTCCACCGTTCTTATGTGTCTTCTTGACATGTTTTTTCTAGAAGTACTGGGTCTATTAGTACTACCACACTAGTGAGAGGATCTCGGTCTGTAGGATCTTACACTTCAGTTCACCCGGAATCTTTCGTAGTGATACTTGTTTCGATCACCTCCACTACCTTAAGGTCAACTCGATGAAGATTAGGACTTTCTACTACGACACTTTCACGACGTGAGTTATACGGTCGTTTAAACCTTTTGAGTCGTCACCGGTGTCCTGACCTTTTCCAGTCGAAAGTAAGGTTAGGGTTTCCTTCCGTTATTGTTTCTTTCGAGTTTGATGACGTATTAACATGAGTAGAATGTACGATCATTTCATTACGAGTTTTAAGAGGTTCGGGGGGAAGTCGTTATGCACTTGGCGCTTGAAGGTCTACAAGTTCGACCAAAAATTTTTCCGTCTCCTTGGTCTCTAGTTTAACGGTTGTAGGTGACCTAGTACCTTTTTCGTTCTCTCAAGGTCTTTTTGTAGATAAAGATGAAATAACTGATACGGTTTCGGAAACTGACACACGTAGTGTTCTTTGACACCTTTTAAGACTTTCTCTACCCTTATGGACTGGTGGACTGGACGGAGAACTCTTTGGATATACGTCCATTCCTTCGTTGTCAATCTTGACCTGTACCTTGTTGTCTCAACCACTACCTGTCCCTCCGGACCGCACGACGTTAAGTACCCCAACGTTTCCCAGCCTGTGTTGATTCGTTGACTTGACTTGACTTGACTCGTCACCAAATACAAGTATATTTATAGTCTAAAATATGAACTACTAAGTAAGTAGACTTCCTTATTCCGTCATTGGATCAATGTTGTCCTGAAGGGACCACCGAGTCTGTCATTTCGCAGACAGATGTTACGTCCTCTGGACCAAGGTTTATCCTTTTCCTCATACAGTTCCGACATATAACAGTGGGACGAATAAATTGAATATACGTCTCATGTAGTACTCTTTGTGACCCGACCTTCTTCGTGTTCGACCTTAGTTCTAACGGTCCTCTTTATAGTTATTGGAGTATACGTCTACTGTGGTGGGAATACCGTCTTTCACTTCTCCTTTATTTCTCGGAGAACTACTTTCACTTTCTCCTCTCACTTTTTCAACCGAATTTCCAATTGTAAGTCTTTTCCTTCTAGTACCGTAGGACAGGGTAGTGAGTACCCTTTATTTACCCCTTTGTCACCGACTGACATTAAAAGACCCGAGGTTTTAGTGACGTTTACCACTAACGTCGGTACTGTAATTTTCTGCGAATGAGGAACCTTCCTTTCAGTACTGGTTGGATATATCGTATAATTTTTCGTCTCTGTAATGAGACGGTTGTTTCCAGGCAGATCAGTTCCGATACCAAAAAGGTCATCAGTACATACCTACACTCTCAACCTGACACTTCTGTCGACTCGTGGCTTCCTAACTACGAAAACTTGACACCACAACCTCTTCTGAGAACTCTCAGGGAACCTGACGTTCCTCTAGGTTGGTCAGGTAAGATTTACTCTAGTGAGGACCCACAAGAATTCCTGACTATGATTTCAAATTTGAGGTCATGAAACCGGTGGAGTACGCTTCTCAACTGCGTAACCTTTACTGGGACTACGACCCTCCCTAACCCCCTTCCTCTTCCCCTGCTGTCTCCCACTCTACCGACCTACACCGACCTACCGTAGTGGCTTAGCTACCTACCCTCAAACTCACTTGAGGTCCTCAACCACTACCTGTCCCTCCGGACCGCACGACGTTAAGTACCCCAGTGTTTCCCAGCCTGTGCTGACTCGTTGATTGACTTGACTTGACTCGTCACCAAATACAAGTATATTTATCGTCTAAAATATGAACTACTAAGTAAGTAGACTTCCTTATTCCGTCATCGGATCAATGTTGTCCTGAAGGGACCACCGAGTCTGTCATTTCGCAGACAGATGTTACGTCCTCTGGACCCAAGCTAGGGACCCAACCCATCTAGAGGACCTCTTCCTTTACCGTTAGGTGAGGTCATGATAACGGACCTTTTAGGGTACCTGACATCGGAAGGTCCGAGGAGACAGGTACCCTAGCGTTTCTCAACCTGTGCTGACTCGCTGAAGTGAAGTGAAGTGAATCTTAGTTTCCTTTATAAATCCAAAAATAAATCAGGGAAATGTTTAATCGGAAGGGAAATGTTTAACCCCAAGGGAGTACCGAGTCGACCATTTCTTAGACGGACGTTACACCTGTTGGACCCAAACTAGGGACCCAACACTTCTAGGGGACCACTTCCCTTACCGATAGGTGAGGTCACAAGACTGGACCTCTTAAGGTACCCGACATATCAAGTAAACCAGAGTTTCTCAGTCTGTACTGACTCGCTGAAAGTGAAAGAGAATGTATAATTCTTCGTTACATCCGTCGGACATATTGTTAAATCAAGTCAAGTCAGGAAGTCAACGTAGACTGAGAAACTCTAGGTTACTAGACGTCGTGAGGTCCGAAGGGACAGGTAGTGGTTGAGGACCTCGAACGAGTTTGAGTACAAGTAGGTTAATAGAGTAAGAGACAGTAGGGCAAAAGGAGGATGGAAGTTAGAAAGAGTCGTTGTCCCAGAAAAGGTTACTCAGTCAAGAAACGTAGTCCATCGGTTTCATAACCTTAAAGTCGTAGTCGTAGTCAGGAAGATCACTTATAAGTCCTGACTAAAGGAAATCCTAACTGACTAAACTAGCGGAACGTCAGGTTCTCTGAGAGAACCTTCTTTAGAGAACTAAAGAGGTTGTGGTGTCAAGTTTTCGTAGTTAAGAAGTCGTGACTCGAAAGAAATATTAGGTTGAGAGTGTAGGTATGTACTGATGACCTTTTGGGTATCAAAACTGGTATGTCTGGACATAGTCTTTCATTACAGTGACAAAAAATTATACAACAGATTCAAACAGTATCGAAAAATGGGTACTTCGTTCTCAGAAAATTAAAGTACAAACATCAGTGGTAAACGTCACTAAAACCTCGGGTTTTTCTTTCAGTCGGTGACAAAGGGGTAGATAAACAGTTCTTCTCTACCATGGTCTACGATACTAGAATCAAAAGACTTACGACTCGAAATTCGGTTGAAAAAAGGAGAGGAGAAAGTGAAAGTAGTTCTCCGAGAAATCAAGAAGAAGTGAAAGACGGTATTCCCACCACAGTAGACGTATAGACTCCAATAACTATAAAGAGGACCGTTAGAACTAAGGTCGAACAGGAGGTTGGTCGGATCGTAAAACGGACTACATGAGACGTATATTCAATTTATTCGTCCCACTGTTATTTGTCGGAACTCATGAGGAAAGGTTTAAACCTTGGGTAGACAAAAAGATACAGGTCAAGATTGACAACGAAGAACTAGCTGTATATCTAAAGAGTCCTACGTCCAGTCCACCAGACCATAAGGTTAGAGAACTTCTTAAAAAGTGTCAAAAAACATTAGATGTGTCAGTTTCCGAAACCGTATCAGTTATTTTGTCTTCATCTACAAAAAGACCTTGAGAATAAAAAAGTTATAAGGTTGTATATAACCGTTAAACTAGAGACCAAGGAGACGGAAAAGATTTAGGTCGAACTTGTAGACCTTCAAGCACCAAATGGATGACAACTTCGGACCGAACCTCTTAAAACTCGTAATGAAACGATCACACACTCTACTCACGTTAACATGTTGTCAAACTTGTAAGAAACTGTAACGGAAAGAAACCCTAACCTTACTTTTGACTGGAAAAGGTCAGGACATCGGTGACGACTCAAAAGGTTTAAACGACTGGATAATTCACGTCGTGAAAGTGTCGTAGTAGAAAGTCCTAAACTTTATCGAGTTGACCTTAAGGTAGTGGAGGAGATCGAAACAAGAATCACTACGAAGGATTCCGGGTGAACTAAAGTGTAAGGTCCTACAGACCGAGATCCACTCACTAGTGTGGTAGTACCAATAGACTCAGTACTTCTAGGAAAAACATATCAAGAAGACCCATAAGAACGGTGGAGAAGAATTATAGAAGACGAAGACAATCCAGATATGATAAAGAAAGGAAATAACACGGGTAGAAACGTACTTTACAAGAGAACCATCGAGATCGTAGAAGAACGTCTCTAGAGATCAGAAAGGGTAAGATAACAAAAGGAGATAAAGAAACGTGACCAGTGACTCTTTCCAAAAGAATAGAGAGGAACGATAAGAAACCTTGAGACGTAAGTTTATCCATATAGAAAGTAAAAAAGGAAACGGAAAGTGAAAAGAAGAAAAAAAAAGTCGATCAACATTCCAGAGGAATCTGTTGGTAAAACGGAAAAACGTAAAGAAAAAGAACCCCTACCAGAACTAGTGGTGGAGGACATGTTACAGTCCTTGGAGGTAGGTATAAAGAAGTCCGTCAGACAGATAGTCTAGTTTAGGGAACTTAGATAGACAGTGAAGGTGACATATTATCATTCCCTAAACTAAATCCAGTATGAACTTACCAGATCAAAAAAAGGGATGAAATAAGTTAAATTTAGACTTTAAACGTCATTCCGTAAGAACTAACCTCAGTGTCAGACGGGAACCATAACAAAAACGGTTGAGACATCTCGAAGAGAGTAGTAGACGTTTCTTATACTAGTGAGACTAAAATCATAACCCGTATACCACTACAGGTACACCTCGACAGAGAACAGAACAACCTCCTGCCACAAACGATACTGGTTAACGTCAGGTCGTTTAACCTACACTTCACACGATCACTACTCCGGAGTCTACTTTGATTCCTTGTCCAAAACCGTTGACCTCTTTTACGTTAGAAGTAATATTTCATTGTTTCTTTGACACATTTAACAAAAGATCACAAAAAACTTTTCTTTCATCATTCAATCTTTCCACCCACAAATCGACTCTTCTAAATATTCGATTCACAACTTCTATGTTGGAACAACGAATATCATTTATACTCTCTTCTTTACATAACTTCTCTCTTGAAAATTCGTCTTTCTTTAGTCTTGAACTTCTAAATCTTTTGAGAGTTGGAGTGGAATAACTCCTTTTTTTTTTTTTTCATTCTTTTCACAATTCACAAGATCTCTCTTACGGTTCCCGCACCGACTTTTTATTGAGGTACTCCTCTACTACCCTCACTGAATTACCTAGATTAGTCGGTAGAGTCTTCTTAGATTCTTATCTCTACCTAAATATGGTCGTCTTCGAGAGGGTCGAATCTGGGTTTCCCCTGTATCTACCCTGTTTTACTTCTTTCCGGGAATCTGAAAACCTTAAGATTTCCTATTCTGTCATTCCGACAGAAAAGAAAAAGGGGGTTCTTTTCCCGTCTTACTCGGACTTCCGTCCCGATAGACGAGGAGTCAAGGTCTCCCGTCCCGGTGGAGGAAATCAATAAAGATACACATGGTTAATTAAATGAGTATATACATCAGACGGACTGTGAGTAGACAAGAAATATAACATCCGTAGCACTAAAAGGTTTCGCTAAGACTCAAACACATAAGTATGAAAGGAGGTCGGGGTGGAGGGAGACCAAATTCTTGATATTCATTGAAATGGTATAACAATCCTTTTTATTTTTAGAGAATTATACTGGATATTTTAGAGTTCACTGAGACGGGGACGAATGGAAAGATTGGAGTAGGTTATACCAAGAGGAGGAACCAGAGAGACGGGGGCAGCTCACTCAAAAAGGATATTGGGGGCACGAGTGATCCATAGTGGGGAAGTCCCAGAATCCTATACTATAAGTGAGATATGAATTATTATCAGAAGGATGGAAAGTAAAGTTTCAATTGTAGACTAGGAAATCTAGAGTCGCGACCTTAGTGAAGGAGTCCCTTAGGACCCACTATAAAGTCTCAGTATCAGTAAGTGCCTCGACGTGTAAGAAGAAGTGTGTTGTGACAGTCGAGGGATTTCCGTGTCTTACGTAGACATGAGTGTAGAGATGGAGATATCTACCCGTGAATGTAGTCTCATCCTTGGTTTACTTATAAAAACTTATTTATGTATGTACTTACTTACTTAAATTTTAGTGTTTCTCTTATACCAAAAGATAACGACAATGACAGATAAAATCAAAATAGATCGAAACAAATTATTATGTAGAGACAATTTTTTTTTTGTATATTTGTAAATTTTTTACCTAACATATTACAATTAGGACAGAGTATCAGTGTAATTTTAGACATTCCTTTGTTTGGATAAATGTATCTTACTTCATTAACTACATTTTCAGTAAAGGACTTTTACCATGGTCCGGGATAGGTAAGGACTATGTGTGAATTTCAGGTCATAAGACGCGATGATTTGTAGAGGTGGGAGGAGAGGATAGAAGAAAATAAAAGGGGAAGAGACAGTCGTCTGAAACAGAAGGGAGTTCAATAATTTGATTTAAGAAAGGGGGAGTTTTTAGTAATACTCGAAATCTTTCTTTTTCCAAGTGGATGTTTTTCTAATATCCCATACTTGGTTTGACACTGTCATTGACCGTCTTGTGATAATGAGTAAAAATGAGATTTTGTAGAAACAACTCAAAAGTCTTACGTCTTCCTACTCGGTGCGGTCTTTTAACCCCACCGAACGAAGTGGCTCCTTATCAATACTGATAAAAACTTCGTATGTTAGTGTCGGGCACAGAGTGGGACATTATAACTACCGTGTTACAAACCAATACAAAATTAAATCGAGATTCTTATAGAGACGTGAAAACGTAATAGAGAGGGGACCGGAGGTGGGTGTTCAATGGGAAAGTTCCTGATACACGTCATGACAAAACGATTACGATCACAAAATGTACGGTCAGAGAATGAGTCGAGTAACACCCAAAAAAAATAAGAGAGACTCTTATAAAATATCGTTTCTCTATTATAGAGTTTTTATTTTCTGTAAATAGTTTTGTCTTCACAACCTTTTTTCTCCGGCTCTTTTTAGCGGTTCTTTTCGAAAAGAATTACAAGGTATACTTCTTATCAACGTCTTCGTCTAAGACAACTCACTACTTTACCGGTCGAAATCTGTCAAGATTGTCGAGAATCTCTCCGTTCAAGATAGTTCGAGTAAATGGAAAAATAAACGATTAAAGAAAGGGTAGAGTAAGTGAAGTCTCAAACGTAAAAGAGAAGGGAATACCCATGATTGAAAGTAAAACAAAAAGTTTTACTCCATGATGTACATGATATTGTAAGATAATCCGGAAAAGGTCAACATGAATCTTATCATATTTTAGAGTACTATGTTGAAGAGAACGTGGATCTCTCATCTACTGAGTACTATCCCTCCAAATCTATCTACGTCAAATTATCTCAGTCGTTCTTATACCTGTATGGGTACTCTTTAGACGGAAAGTCTCAGACTGTCTACTGTAGAGACCCATTAGACAACAGTCTGAGGTTCGTCGACGTATAGTGTTTCAAAAGTAGGATACAGTAATCTACATGAACTATTGAATTCAGACGGTTCTTCGTCTAAATTAAAATTGTATATGAACAAATAAATTACTTTTTATATAAAGGAAAAAAAGAACCTTCTAAGTATTATACCGTATAACTATGACTTTCCTTGTATAGACATATAACAAAAGTTTGAGTACTTATCCGACACAATTTTGTTATAAAAAATTAAAAACACCTTAATGAAAATAACCACCTTGAATAAAAACGTACCTGGTCTCTTTACATCGGGTAAATTTTTGGAAGAATTTTAAATTTGTAATCGTAGTAAGAAGTAGATCATGAAGAATATTAGGATGTATTCACGAACTGTTTCATTCAACTTAATTGATCAGGTTTACATGACCTAACCTGTTTCTTGAAGTTCTGGTCTCCAGTCGGTAGTCCACTACAAGAAACTTCGGTTTCACCTGAGAGATCTTAAGAATACCGGTAACAACATCAGTGTATCGAAAACTTGAAAAGATCCTATTCAGTCCCCGAAGAGTTCACCGTGATCACCATTTTTTTTAGATGTACGGGCTCGTTCTCTGCGTTCTCTACACCCAAGGTAGGGACCCAGACCTTCTAGGGGACCTCATCCTTTGACACTGGGTGAGGTTATAGGAACCGACTTATTATGGTACTTGTCTCCTCGGACCACCCGATATCAGGTACCCTAGTGCTTCTCATCCTGTTCTGACTCGCCGATTGTAAAACACACACAAACACACACACACCGGTTATTAATCCTTCCTTTACTCTGTGGAACCACGACCCCACGTTGATTAAGTAAAGGTTTCACCAGTTGAGGTGAAACTAACGTAATCGGTGTCTAAGGGTACGACTGACGTAATAATGTGTGTTTACCTGACCTCAGCTCCAGAGGAGGTAAAGAAAGTCTGAATCAAAATCTCTTAAAAAAAAGAGGTAAAACATGGTATTTAATATTATTGTTCCATAATTAAGCCATGTCTCTTTCACGAAAAACATTGTTAGTTGGTTTTTTTTTTAAAAAGGGACGGGTAAAATTAACATGAAACAGCTACGAATATATACGACAATGGGTCAAAGGTACGTTCCCACTGAGAAAAAGAACATCAAAAATAAACAGAAGAGAATTATCGTTTTGAAGTAAATTTTTTTTTTTTTGTGTTTTCACACTTATGTTCTACATTGATTTTTCGTTTTGATATCGGTCAAAAGTATTTTAAAGGAAGTGTGGAAACGTCACCCCAACTCCGTATGACGTCTTTGTGTATATCCGTTACTGATTTTCGGACAGGATACTTTTATTCTAGAAGACGGATGTGAGTTGTAACACACTCGGAAGCATAGAAGGACATACTCTGGTGTTGAGTCCACAAGGTCTCAAGTCTCCCCTGGTCTGTTCTCACTGAATTCTCCACTTTTCGTCTCGAGTACGTTTTTTCAATTTCTTTTACTCTAATAAAATGGATATCCTTTTCCTGTTTCCTCCTTATGTTAAGTTCGTACCGAACTGAATGACTACCGAATACCACTTCACAAGTGTCTAAGGACTAGAGACTTCTTCTACTACCTCGAAGTCCTGGTTTGTGGTCTGAACTAGTGAGTTCTCGTAAACATATCGTCTCAAAATAATTTCACTTTTCCTTGACTCTTTCGAAGACTGTATCTGTAGTCTTCCCCCTGCTTCTCACGGGGGGAGCGATCATATTCGTTCCCTCAATATATGAAAAAATTGACCAATAATGTTATTTAGTTTTCTTACAGAGTTCCAACATTTCTAGAATGATCTGGGTGCGGGTGTGAAATGTAAAATTCTACTGTCCTAATCTTAGTTGTCAGATCAAGTGAGTCAGGACAGTCTGAGAAACACTTGGGTACCTGGTGTCGTGCGGTCCGGAGGGACAGGTAGTGGTTGAGGACCTCAAATGAGCTTGAGTAGAGGTAACTCAACCACTACGGTGAGTTGGTAGAGTAGGAGACAGAAGGGGAATAAGAAGGACGGAAGTTAGAAAGGGTCGTAGTCCCAGAAAAGGTTACTCAGTCGAGAGGTGTAGTCCACCGGTTTCATAATCTTAAAGTCGAAGTTATAGTCAGGAAGGTTACTTGTGAGTCCTGACTAGAGGAAATCCTCTTGATTGTCATCTTTTTAGAATGGTCTGGGTAAGGGTATTATACATAAGATTTTATTGTCCTAATCTGTCTTCCAAAAATCCTTCCTCTTTGACAGGAGTTCGTCCTATGTAACAACAACATATTAGGAATCACGTCTCAAATTTGACTCAACAAACAACATATTAGTAGTCAAGACCCGAATTTCTTTTTTTTTTACAAAATACACTGATTCTGATTCTTTACATCTCTCTTTTTTTTCTGTACACAGGAAAGGAGGAGGAGGTTTGGGGTCTGAAGAATAGTTGGACGGATCCTTAACTGAGAGAGTTATGATATATTTCATACCTTCTGTCGATAATGCTAAACTTGGTCCCTAAATTTACATCAAGGTTGTCTCGATTTTAATTTTAAGTCAGTAAGTCAGTACAGGTTGAGAAACACTTGGGTACCTGACGTCGTACTGTCCGGAGGGACAGGGAGTAATAGTAGAGGACCTCAAATGAGTTTGAGTACAGGTAACTCAGTTACTACGGTAGGTTTGTAGAGTAGGAGACAGTAGGGGAAGAGGACGGGAGTTAGGAAGGGTCGTATTCTCAGAAAGGGTTACTTGACCGAGAAACGTAGTCCACCGGTTTCATAACCACAAAGTCGTAGTCAGGAAGGTAACTTATAAGACCTGAATAAAGGAAATCCTACTTGACCAACCTATCGGAGTGTCAGGTTCCCTGAGAGTTCTCTAAAGAGGTTGCGGTGTCAAGTTTTCGTAGTTAAGAAACCACGAGTCGAAAGTAATATCAAGTTCAGAGTATAGGTATGTACTGATGACCTTTTATCAGGGTATCAAAGTCAGTCAAGTCAAGTCAGCGAGTCAACACAGGTTGAGAAACGCTGGGGTACATAGTGTCGTGCGGTCCGGAGGGACAGGTAGTGGTTGAGGGCCTCAGGTGGGTTTGGGTAAAGGGTAACTCAGCCACTACGGTAGGTTGGTAGAATAGGAGACAGTAGGGAAAAAGGAGGACGGGAGTTAGAAAGGGGCGTAGTCTCAGAAAAGGTTACTCAGTCGAGAAGCGTAATCCACCGGTGTAATAACTTCAAAGTCGAAGTTGTAGTCAGGAAGGTTACTTGTGGGTCCTGACTAGAGGAAATCCTACCTGACCAACCTACAGGAACGTCGGGTTCCCTGAGAGTTCTCAGAAGAGGTTGTGGTGTCAAGTTTTCGTAGTTAAGAAGACGTAAGTCGAAAGAAATATCAGGTTGAGAGTGTAGGTATGTACTGGTGACCTTTTTGTTATCGGAACTGATTTGCCTGGAAACAACCGTTTCATTACAGAGACGAAAAATTATACGACAGATCCAACCATTATTGAAAGGAAGGTTCCTCATTCACAGAAAATTAAAGTACCGACGTCAGTGGTAGACGTCACTAAAACCTCGGGTCTTTTTATTTCAGTTGGTGACAAAGGTGACAAAGGAGTAGATAAACGGTAATTCACTACCCTGGTACTAGAAGTAAAAGACTTACAACTCTAAATTCGGTTGAAAAGACTGAATTTTTTTTCAGGGTATTAAATCGGGGTCCATTTATTGTCTCTCCCTTGTCACGAGGTGTGTAGTTGTCTTTTAACCTAATTTCTAAATGATTCGTACCGGGACGGGTAGTCTTGTTCTGGATCAAAGGGGGAGTCAATCAGAGAGGGTAGTCCTTTGAAGGTATTCGGAAAATAGGAAGGGGTAGTCTCCCTTCTGTCTTACTTTTGGTGTTAGTGTCTTTTGATTAGTAAGACTAGTGTACCTGGTGTCGGAAAAGATTGAGTTACTTTGATACTCGTTACGGTATATTCCGGTGGGTTCTGCCTACCCAGTACCACCTCTCAAGACTGTTTTGTACCAGGTGACCTCTTCTCTTACCGTTTGGTGAAGTCATAAGAACGGAATTCTTGGTGTACTTGACATACTTTTCCGTTTTTCTATCCTGTGGTTTTCTACTTGAGGGGTCCAGCCATCCACGAGTTATACGATGACCTCTAGTCACCTCTTTATTGAGGTCTTTCTTACTTCTCTGTCTCGGTTTCGTTTTTGTTATGTGTCAACACCTACACTGACCACTACCTTCATTTCAGACTACGATATTTCTCGTTAAAACGTATCCTTCGACCTTACAATCTGGATACTTCGTTCCGTTTAACCTTCACTAGTTTGTCCTCTACCGTTCTCAGCTGTAAGATCCTTAGTCGTTTGATTTTACCTGACCTTACCCACCTAAATTGAGTCTACTGGTAATATAGATGATGACGTCCGTCCTTAGGGAATCTTCTTTACCTCATCGGTAGTATCAGTTATTTTCTCAGACTTTAAGTCATGAACCTACATCAGAGTTTTTACTATCTTACTAGAGACAAACAAACGTTCCGTTTGGTAAGTTATAGTGTTATTAGGTTCAGATACGGGGTTGGTCATTACGACTTCTTCGACTTCAACTTGCCAAGATACTTCTGGATGTTCTGGAAGATCTTGATTATGAGGGGTTTTCTACAGGAAAAGTAATATCCCCTGACCTTTCGTTTTCATCCTTCAGTTCTGTATGGACCTCATTGTCCGTTTAAACCGGAACCTCATCTCTTACTTCGTCCCGTTTCCGATTATCTCAAAACGGTTCTCTTGTGTGACCAGTATCGTTTGTCGGAGAAGGTTGTTGTGTTCTCTTCTGAGATGTGTACCTGTAATGGTCTACCGGTTGTGGCTTTAGTAACTAATATAAGAAACGTCGGTTTATACCTCTTCGAGATATAACAGTCACTTTTGTTCTGGTCCTCGACTGACACCGAGTCTAGTATTTCAGGAATAACGATATCAGTCTGAATTTAACTTCTTTCATCCCCTTTTTGATCTGGTAAGTCCTTACTGGATTTAGTTTAGGGAATTGTTAATACGTTTAATTTGAATGAAAATCAAATATACTTCGTCCTACATATTAAGGATACTATAGAAGAATTGATCTGAATGTTGCTTCCTTTTGTTTTTGATCTATAAGAAATCAATATTAATGTCTAACTGGTTTTCAACAGAAATGTCAACCAACTTTCATTTCTACACGACACCTACTCTTACCAGTACTACACATCAGTCACGAAAATTGAAAGGGAATGAAATTAGGTCTCGAACTATTCCTTCATGTTCCGTTTTCTGTTTACAAGGACTCTGTGTCGGTCGAGTGAAGGTCCTTTAAGGATCTTTTGAATGAACCCTATCGTCGGTGTCTGGGGTTACGACTAACGACACAACGTACAACTTAATAGTTCCCAACTCTAGGTCCGACTGAGTCCAAACGAGGAGGTCACTAGGATTGTCACGGTCACTACTTTACCTTAGGGTTTTAATTCGACTGGTCTAAGTGTGTCGGTCCTTTTACCGTTCGACTCTTGGAGTCAGATGACTATGGTTTCTACCACAAGAAAGACAGTAAGGTGGAAAAGTTTGAGACCTAACATACTTATGTGTACCGATCGTTCTCTCAACTTACAAACCAAAACGCCACGATTCACCTTGAGTTTCCAATTATTGTTTTGTTCTTTTATCGAGGGAGAGGTGAAGAGTAAAAAATAGGATTCCGGGAAATAGAGAAATAACGATTTATGTTTGATTATTAATATTTTAGATATCCTTTAAGGATCAAGTTCCTAAATAAATAAATAAACAAATATAGAATTCGAAAATTTCACAAACTATCTTGTAATTTCACCGAAGGGACCATCGAGTCGACCATTTCTTAGGTGGACGTTACGTCTTCTGGGGTCAAGTTAAGGACCTGACCCTTCTAGACGACCTCTTCTCTATCCGATGGATGAAATCATAAGAACCCGAAGGGACCACCGAGTCGATCATTTCTTAGATAGACATCACGACCTATGGACCCAAGTTAGGGATCCAACCTTTCTAGGTGACCTCTTCCCTTTCCGATGAGTGAGGTCATAAGACCGGACCTCTTAAGGTACCTGACATATCAAGTACCCCAAGGTTTCTCAGTCTGTACTGACTCGCTGAAAATACATCTCGTAATTTCTCATACTTTCTCTTTTATACTCTTAATAAATATAGGAAACGTTTCGAACATAAAAACTCTAGAATACCTGGGATAACAGTTAGTCAATCGATTTTCGTACCCTTTCTCTCGTAGAACTACTGACAAAGATATTGAAAAACGACTTGTAGTGGGTGAAACTACTTGTCATCAGAACCTGAGAAGTATTCTTAGGCAGGAGTTTAGTCCTTCGTAAATACAAGGAGACGACTATATTGATATATAGAATAAAGTGAGGTTTCTCTAAGTAAAACAATAACGTCTAAATTCCATGAATTTTACTGAACATTATCGTCATTAGAACGGAAAGATTAATGTCACAAATAATAATACTTCTTAAATTATATTCATATACCGTTAATCGTCACAAGGGAACTTCTTCCGACTTTTATTAAACAGAGTTAGACCTCTAAAAGACTCTAGGAAAGATACACTTGTGATTAAGGTAACGGGATTGTTATGGTGACATACTTCCTCGAGATCCCTAAATATTTCCAATTTCTCTATAAGTGTCGTCCTCTCACTGTCTCGTACATGTTCTTTGGATTTAAGACGTCGGTAAATTGTTCTAAAAAGGGGTAATTTAGTGGCATCGTATTTTAGTCTATACATTTTAGTGAAGTAATGTGAATAAAAAGTTGATCTCAAATATATAAAATCTTCACGAACCCTTTTTGAAGTTTAAAGAAAAGAATATGGGATGATATAAACTTTAGGACATTCTTAAAGATTAATGTATAACTACTAAAGGTAAAAACTACCTATTAAATGTATATCTCGAAAATTTTTGTAGTTAGAATATTTTATTAGATGACTTACTCGTTTCAATGAATAGGTAATCGAGTAGGACGTACTGATTTACCTAACGAAAAGAATTAATTGAACCGTGAGGAGTCACATACTTCTTCGTTTGTTATTACCAAAAAAAAATCTTTTTAAACTAAAAGTTCTGAAAGAGTTAAAATTGGATGGTTTTTACTTTGTTTATAGACACCTTTTTCATTAATGAAAAGAGGAAGAAATTAAAGAATTAATTGAAAATTAGGTACGACAATATATGTCCCTCGTAGAGAATTATGATTTACACAGATTTGACATCCTCTGTCTCTAAATTTACTAAATCTATTTGTAGACGGATCGTGTCTCCGTATTTTTAACGTTTTAATCCTATACCCACCGACTCACGGTCATCGTTAACGGTCTTTTTCTTTCTATGATGGAATTAAATTTTTTATTTTTATATATACAACGGACGGTCGTTTCGTTGAATTATATACGGAAGATTGGTGTGTAAGAATGAAACTCGTGTAAAGAACCAGACAGGAGTCATTTTAATTTTTCTTTTGTTTCGTTTTAATACTTAATCTTTAATATCTTTTCGTTAATACATTAGTAATTACTTTCTGTACATAATTATCTCTTTTTAGATTCACCTGTCAAGTTATACTACACTTCGTGATAACAAAAAAAAATTAACCTCACCTCAGACAGTTGTCGTTAAATTTTATTAGTCAAGTGACTATACTAGGGACCATGACAACTCTATTAATGATATGAATATATGAATATAGATGATTAAGGTAAATAATTTACCTCATGTCTCCCCGTTTAGTTTTGTCCTTAGAAACTGAGGATTTGGACAACATGAGATACATGTATCAAACAGAAGATTAATGACTTTTTTGTACTGTGTTTAGGAATATACATACGTATAAGTCAATTGGTTTTATAGAACTTATAAAAATAACTACGAAATTACATGTACGTACGAATCAGAACAGGTTGAGAAACGTTGGGGTATCTGACATCGGGGGCTCTGAAGAGAGAGGTACCCTAAAAGGTCCTTTCTTATGACCTCATCTTATGACCACCGACAAAGGAGGAGGTCTCCTAGAGGGACTGGGTCCCTAACTTGGTTGAAAAGGACACCGAGGACGTAACCGTCTCCCTAAGAAATGGTGACTCGATGGACCCTTCGTGTAAAAACATATTCTGTATCATGCTTCTCATGTGTATACGTATCTGTGTGTGTGTGTGTGTGTGTGTGTGTGTGTGTTCACGTTCGCAAATATAAGGGATAACAGAGGTTTAAGGTGACTTCATTTCCTTCTTTTCATTTGTACACTGAGATAAGTACCTTTATGACTCTTCTCATCTACCCCTCTGTAATATCTGGTCTCCAAAGATACTTGAAGACTTTGGTTTTCCAGTCAAGTCAAGTCAAGTGAGTGAGTCAGCACAGGTTGAGAAACACTGGGGTACTTAACGTCGTGAGGTCCGGAGGGACAGGTAGTGGTTGAGGGCCTCAAGTGAGTCTGAGTGCAGGTAGCTCAGTCACTACGGTAGGTCGGTAGAGTAGGACCCAGCAGGGGAAGAGGAGGACGGGGGTC
Organism: Capra ibex; assembly: GCA_006410555.1. Classification (NCBI taxonomy): domain Eukaryota; kingdom Metazoa; phylum Chordata; class Mammalia; order Artiodactyla; family Bovidae; genus Capra; species Capra ibex. The sequence continues at coordinate 31,075,276 of SJYO01016970.1, read as the reverse complement.
AGGGAGGGTCGTAGTCTCAGAAAAGGTTACTCAGTTGAGAAGCGTACTCCACCGGTTTCATGTCCTCAAAGTCGAAATCGTAGGAAGGAAGGTTTCTTTAGGGTCCCGACTAGAGGAAGTCTTACCTGACCAACCTAGAGGAACGATAGGTTCCCTGAGAGTTCTCAAAAGAGGTTGTGGTGTCAAGGTTTCGTAGTTAAGAAACCACGAGTTGGAAGAAGTGCCAGGTTGAGAGTGTAGGTATGTACTGGTGACCTTTTTGGTATCGGAACTGATCTGCCTGGAATCAGTCGTTTCACTACAGAGACGAAAACTTATACGATAGATCCAACCAGTATTGAAAAGAAGGTTCCTCCAGTCATCCAAAATAATTGCACCTATTGAGTTCAATTCCTTTGAGGTCCTCTGACGACATTACATAACTCTCTAATTACCTAAAAGTCAACCAATATCCTAAACTCCTAACATCAGGAAAAGAGATTAGAGATACACAACAGATGGTAGAAGAACGAAACCATCGAATAAATTTTAGATGGTCATATTAAAAGTATATAAAATTTTATAAGACAAAAAATACACCTAGAAAGAAACCTTACAGTGTTTTTTATAAAAATATACATGGGGCTAGTCTTCGTAGTTCTAAAACAAAATCAAGTACCTAATCAGATAATAAACAAATAAGAGACTAAAGGTAAAGAAGCAGCGGAAGACTTTATGAATGACAACCATATAGAAATCCTAGACAAGAGATCAAGAAAATAGAAAGGGAATACGAGGAATATAAGGACGTAAAGGAGAGAGATAAAACTCAATAAAGAAGGTGAATTAGAATAGTAATGTTTATCCCAAAACTCGAGATCGACCAGAAAATAGAAAAATCAAGGTGATAATATAAAAAATTCAATACTTAGTCCTAAATCAATATCTTATTAAAGATTGATATAAGGGAACTAATAGGAGTAAGTAAAATACAATTACTGAAAAAACTGAGTCGTTAAAACGAAATAACCCTTTATAATGAATACGTTAAAACGGAGTGTTAAAATGTTCAATGATTATGGGAAATCATCTATATTACCAGTAGACTCAATTTAAGTGGATAAGGTCAGGTAAAATCAAGCGACTAAGGATCTTACAGTTACAAGTGAGAACAGTAGAGGACAAACTGGTGAAGGTTAAACGGAACTAAGTACCCGGATTGTAAGGTCCAAGGATACGTTATAACGAGAAATGTCGTAGTCTGGAACGAAGATAGTGGTCAGTGTAGATGGTGACCCATAACAAAAACGAAACCGAGGCAGGGAAGTAAGGAAGACCTCAATAAAGAGGTGACTAGAGGTCATCATATAACCCGTAGATGACTGGACCCCTCAAGGAGAAAGGCATAGGATAGTAAAATGGAAAAGTATGACAAGTACCCCAAGAGTTCCGTTCTTTTGACTTCACCAAACGGTAAGGGAAGAGGTCACCTGGTGTAAGACAGTCTTACACCTTACGTTTTCATCCTTCAGTTCTTAGTGGACCTCATTGTCCGTTTAAACCGGACCTTTTGCCTCACTCCGTCCCGTTTCTCATTATCTCAAAACGGTTCTTTTACGTGAACAGTATCTTTTGTGGGAGAAGGTTGTTGTGTTCTCTTCTGAGATGTGTACCTGTAGTGGTCTACCAGTTGTGGCTTTAGTCTAACTAATATAAAAAACGTCGGTTTCTACCTCTTCGAGATAAGTCAGTTGTTTTTGTTTTGGTCCTCGACTGACACCGTGTCTAGTACTTGAGGAATAACGGTTTAAGTCTGAATTTAACTTCTTTCATCCCTTTTGGTGATCTTGTAAGTCCATATTGGATTTTGTTTAGGGAATACTAATATGTCACCTTCACTCTTTATCTAAATTTTCTGATCTAGACTATCTCACGGACTACTTGATACCTGACTCCAAGTACTGTAACATGTCCNTGATACCTGACTCCAAGCACTGTAACATGTCCTCTGTCCCTAGTTCTGGTAGGGGTACCTTTTCTTTACGTTTTTTCATTTTACCGACAGACCCCTCTGGAATGTTTATCGACACGTTTCTTCTCTTCACTTTTCGTTTCCTCTTTTCCTTTCTATATTCGTAGACTTACGTCTCAAGGTTTCTTCTCGTTCTTCTCTATTCTTTCGGAAGGAGTCCCTAGTAACGTTTCTTTATCTCCTTTTCTTGTCTTACCCTTTCTGATCTCTAGAGAAGTTCTTTTAATCTCGATGGTTCCCTTGTAAAGTACGTTTCTACCCGACCTATTTCCTGTCCTTACCATACCTGAATTGTCTTCGTCTTCTATAATTCTTCTTCACCGTTCTTATGTGTCTTCTTGACATGTTTTTTTCTAGAAGTACTGGGTCTATTAGTGTTACCACACTAGTGAGTGGATCTCGGTCTGTAGGACCTTACACTTAAGTTCACCCGCAATCTTTCGTAGTGATACTTGTTTCGATCACCTCCACTATCTTAAGGTCAACTCGATAAAGTTTAGGACTTTCTACTACGACACTTTCACGATGTGAGTTATACGGTCGTTTAAACCTTTTGAGTCGTCACCGGTGTCCTGANGACCCCTCTGGAATGTTTATCAACACGTTTCTTCTCTTCACTTTTCGTTTCCTCTTTTCCTTTCTATATTCGTAGACTTACGTCTCAAGGTTTCTTCTCGTTCTTCTCTATTCTTTCGGAAGGAGTCCCTATTAACGTTTCTTTATCTCCTTTTCTTGTCTTACCCTTTCTGATCTCTAGAGAAGTTCTTTTAATCTCGATGGTTCCCTTGTAAAGTACGTTTCTACCCGACCTATTTCCTGTCCTTACCATACCTGAATTGTCTTCGTCTTCTATAATTCTTCTTCACCGTTCTTATGTGTCTTCTTGACATGTTTTTTTCTAGAAGTACTGGGTCTATTAGTGTTACCACACTAGTGAGTGGATCTCGGTCTGTAGGACCTTACACTTAAGTTCACCCGCAATCTTTCGTAGTGATACTTGTTTCGATCACCTCCACTACCTTAAGGTCAACTCGATAAAGTTTAGGACTTTCGACTACGACATTTTCACGACGTGAGTTATACGGTCGTTCAAACCTTTTGAGTCGTCACCGGTGTCCTGACCTTTTCCAGTCACAAGTAAGGTTAAGGTTTCTTTCCGTTACAGTTTCTTACAAGATTGATGGCGTGTTAACGTGAGTAGAGTGTACGATCATTTCATTACGAGTTTTAAGAGGTTCTGTCCGAAGTCGTTATACACTTGGCACTTGAAGGTCTATAAGTTCGACAAAATCTTTTCCGTCTCCTTGGTCTCTAGTTTAACGGTTGTAGACGACCTAGTACCTTTTTCGTTCTCTCAAAGTCTTTTTGGAGATAAAGACGAAATAACTGATACGGTTACGGAAACACACCTAGTGTTATTTGACACCTTTTAAGAATTTCTCTACCCTTATGGGCTAGCGGACTGGACGGAGAACTCTTTGGATATACGTCCAGTCCTTCGTTGTCAATCTTGACCTGTACCTTGTTGTCTGACCAAGGTTTATCCTTTTTCTCATTCAGTTCCGATATAACAGTGGGACGAATAAATTGAATATACGTCTCATGTAGTACTCTTGTGACTCGACATTCCTCGTGTTCGACCCTAGTTCTAACGGTCCTCTTTATATTTATGGAAGTCTATACGTCTACTGTGGTGGGCATACCGTCTTTCACTTCTTTATTTCTCGGAGAACTATTTTCACTTTCTTCTCTCACTTTTTCAACAGAATTTTCAATTGTAAGTCTTTTACTTCTAGTACCGTAGGCCAGGGTAGTGAAGTACCCTTTATCTACCCCTTTGTCACCTTTATCACAATCTGAAATAAAACCCAACGAGGTTTTAGTGACGTCTACCACTGACGTCGGTACTTTAATTTTCTGCGAATGAGGAACCTTCTTTTCAATACTGGTTGGATCTATCGTACAAGTCTTTGTCTCTGTAATGAAACCATTGTTTCCAGGTAGATCAGTTCCGATACTAAAAAGGTCATCAGTACATACCTACACTCTCAACCTGACACTTCTTTCGACTTGCGACTGCTTAACTACGAAAACTTGACACCACAACCTCTTCTGAGAACTCTCAGGGAACCTGACGTTCCTCTAGGTTGGTAAAGTTAGATTTCCTCTAGTGAGGACTCACAAGAAACCTTCCTGACCACGATTTCCACTTTGAGGTCATGAAACCGGTGGAGTACGCTTCTCAACTGAGTAACCTTTTCTGACACTACGACCCTCCCTAACCCCCGTCCTCCTCTTCCCCTGCTATCTCCTACTCTACCGACCTACCGTAGTGACTGAGATACCTACACTCAGACTCACTTGAGAACCTCAACCACTACCTGTCCCTCCGGACCACACGACGTTAAGTACCCCAGCGTTTCTCAATCTGTGCTGACTCGCTGACTTGACTTGACTTGACGTTTCGAAAATTCATAAAAAAATGACATACATAGGATCCGGAAGTATCTATAACCCTCTATTACCCAAATCTCGGTACCGTTTAAAAGTCTCATTTTACCAATTTATTTCAGCTTCCGTGTTATTAAAAACGACAACATAAATCCAACGTAATACACAGTCTTCCCAGCCAGAAGGGACTTCGTACCCTCACGTCGAAGTGAACAACAAAATGGACCCATATTTACTTTCGGGAGGCAGTCAGTATCCTTGAACCCCGTGTATCGAGGATTACGTCCACACATATCCAACTGACGGAAAGGAAGTTCAGATTCTCTCACTGACCCTATTCCGTCGGTAAGTTTTCTTGTGTTTCGGTCACATAGGAGAGTAGTTATTTTAAAAGTCCGAAGAAAATTAACTAACAGAAATTACTCTAAAAAAAAGATGGGGTAGGAGTCTTATAATCTACGTAGAAGGTTATAGTTGTCGAAGGTATTGGACCCAAGTGTTAACGAAGTCTCTCCTTCTTCTTTATTCCCCCGATCCCACTCTCCAATTCAAGTACAAGAAAGAAAACTTTTCTTTCTCCATTTTTATGAAAACTTTTCTTTCTCCGTTATCATAGTAATTAATACCTTTTACACTAACAAATGGAAATTTTTGTTTCTCTTATTTGACTTTACGGAAAACTTTTATTATTCTCTTAAGTCATTCTCCCACTAAATGATTTACAGGAGTTTAGTTTGTATTTTGTGTGTTTTTTATTGTTTTCTTTCTCTTGGTACATATTATTGTTTGGTATTTTAAAAATCTTACGTTAATCATCCACTATGTATTATGAATATTATTTTGATATCGTAAGAGAACCCCTTGTCTTTCCGAAGACATTTACCTTTTCAAAAGTTAAAGTCACTTTATAAATTGTAACATTTTATATTTCACAATTTACAAATCGTAACATTTCTCCCGTCTAGAGAGTTTTTATAGAAAAACTTTATTCTTTTTTAGAGAAGTTTTAAGATAGGTCTTTCTTAAAACTTGTAAACTTTAACTTTAATTTGTAAACTTTAAAAACTCCCTGTCCTTATTCCGTCTAAATCTTTCTATTTTATATTTCACTTAGAGATCATGTACTACATAATGTGTACTTTTCTCAGTCTTTTAAGAAGGGTCTTTATTTCATATTTTGAGAACTGTCAATTTTACATTACATCCACTTCTTTATATACTGTCTTTGTTACTAAAAGTCCTATGACCTGTAGTCCTTTACTCCTTGACACTATGAACTCACTACCCTTTGTTTACTGTTCCCACGGTACCCCGAATGAAGAGTTCCCTCAAAAGTCCGTCACCGTGTACTCGGTTGAGGGTCTGGACTCTTCCTACTCAACTTTCAGGTCCATTCGGATCTACCGATCTCAAACGCCCCGCTTCAAGACCTCTCTGCTCATGAAATGGTCTCTTGAAACTTCTAGAAGTTTTCCTTGGGGACCCCGTAAATCGTCACATTACTTGTTGTACACACTCCGTATATGGACTCAGGTCTTTCCTTGGTATTTTTGCAATCTCCTTTGTTACAGATTTCTAAGGTACCACAACTCTTAGACACGGATAAGGTTGGTCTGTGTAACTTTTTTGAGTATCAAGTGTCCCACAACTGAACTCGTGAGTCCTTCGAGAATCATATATGAGTCACATAATCAGTCCCAAGAAGTCTCTTTACCTTGTTTACCTTCTATGTATACACACACACACACACACACACACACACACACAGACACACACACACGCGCACGTCCACTCATACTTCTCTCTCTGACTATCTCTCTCTCCTCTTATTTGAGTACACTAACACCCACGACCTTTATGTCTCTCCTTCCTGAATCGTTTACTTCTTAGAAGTCCCTTCCTACCGTCCGACCTCTGGTCTCTTCTCAACTACAACGTTGTGTTCATGGTTCCGTCAGACCTCCGGCTTAAGGGAGAAATAGCCCCTTGAAGCCAGAAAAAGAGAAGTCCGGGTGGGCGTTATATTTCCCATTAGAAGAAATTAGTTTCATACGATTAAGTTCACGATTAGTGTATATTTTTATGGAAACGTTAGAGTCAAACACGTAGTGTGTTACTGACGACTGACAGAACGGTTTTGTGGGAGACGACTACGACTGTGTCCTGGTTTTTGAGTGACTTGGTAGTGAAAATCACATAAAGTGGGTCATAGAATATATAAGAGGATAAGTCGAATGAATTCGACGTAGGTCTAAAGACTTTTGACAGATGAGGATACGTCGATTTACCCGAAGGGACCATCGAATCCGTCATTTCTTAGACGGACGTTGCGCCCTCTGGACCAAAGCCAGGGACCCAACCCTTCTATAGGACCCCTTCCCTTACCGAATGGGTGAGTTCATAAGACCGGACCTCTTAAAGTACCTGTCTCCGCCGACCACCCGATGTCAGGTACCCCAGCGTTTCTCAGTCTGGGCTGAGTCCCTGAAAGTGAAAGAGTACGTCCATTTATACCCACCCTTTTTTTGTCTTCACACGATTTACCAGAATAAAGTATTAAGTCCACCCTTGACTTACTTCAAGTCACTAGTAAGTGAGAAGGTTGAGAGGACCTTCGTAGAGGTTGTAAGGAGAGAACATGGAGTGAGAGAATACTACAGGGACGAAAGATAAAGTGGTAAACAACTGAGAAAGAGAATTGGTACCTCAGGGGGTTTCCAGTGAAAACTCGAAGAAAAAATGTAAATGAGGAAAACCACTAAAACAGTTTATAGTGCCGAAAGTAACAGTGGGGGGCATACAACTACTAAAGGTTTAAAGGTGTGTGTGTGCTCACACATCTTAAGTTTCCTGACCGTAAAATATAGAAAAGAGACTAAAGATATGACTATATAGGTTCATAGATGAGTTGTAAAGGTAAGACTATGAATTCTCCATAAAATTCCCCGAAGGGTACATAGAATATATAAGTGATCACCACTTCTACGAGGAACGGTTAAGTCCTCTGTGTTCTCTATGTCCACGTCACGGACCCAACCCTTCTAGGGGACCTCCTCCCGTGTCTTTGGGTGAGGTCATAAGAACGGACCTCTTAGGGTGTCTGTCTCCTCGGACCGTCTGACATCAGTCATCCCAACGATTCTCAGTCTGTACTGACTTCGTTGAATCGTACGTGCGTCTATAGAATTTGAATTCTAGATTTTGGTTCGAGGATTAGAAGCGATGATGAAGGAGTTTAGAAGTAAAGAATGGTATAGTCAACTACTATCATGGTAGGAAGGTCTGCTAAACTGCTGTTTAGAACCTCAATATAAAAGTGAGGCGAGAAAAAGAGACGAAGGTGTAGGTCAAGTGGTTTTATAACAACCGTGGTGGGGTGGAAACGTTATATGAAGATAGAAAAAAGTCAGGGACAAGGGAATTTCAAATAAGATTGTGTTATTAGTATCACTAAGAACCTGTTAGATTCAGATTAGTGAGTGAGAACACAGGTCAGAGTGACCCAGAAGTAAAATATTTAATCACGGGTTACAGGATGTATTAGAAGGGGAAGCAAAAGTCAGACTGTTGTCATTGGACAGCAAGAAGAGCATTTGTGACGGGTTATCTTACAGTACACTTAGTACATACGTTGAACTTCAAAAATGATCACGCACTTTTTTCAATTTTAGTACAATTTAATGAAATTCCCGTAACATAAATTGGGTGACATGGATATAGTAGTATCCATGAAACTATATGGGTGGATATAGTAGTAAAACCGTGTATTAGTTGTATTTATAAGAGATTTATTGTACAAAAAGTCATAAAAGTAGCAGGAAATCAGTGATTCAGAACAGGTTGAGAACGTCGGAGTACCTGACATTGGGTGGTCCGAGGAGATAGGTATCTTGAAAGGTCCGTTCTTATAACCTCACCCAACAGTAAAGGAAGAGGTCCCCTAGAAGGACTGGGTCCCTAAATTGGGCCCAGAGAACGTGACGTCCGTCTAAGTCATAAAATGTTGTATGGATTTCAACACGTCCGTTTAAGTCATAAAATGTCGTATAGATTTTGGACGTCCGTCTAAAGTTATAAAATGTCGCATGGATTTTAACGCAGGGGAGTCATCGTCGTACACACGTCGTATGTCCTGTAGTTTCAAGATCGAATAAGGAGACGTCGGTGTGACCACAGGAACTATAAGGACCTTGTACAGTGGTATGAAGACGGGGTACCGGAAAGATAGTCAGAAAAGGAAAAAGACCTAGGTGACGACCATTTTTACATGTACCAACAAGAGAGTCGAGGAAGATCAGACAAAAGTCTACAGTAGGGGAGTCGTTCCAGTGTGGTCTGGTGAGATAAATTCTATGAAAGATGGAGTGAGGTAGGAACGTCAAGGATAAGGAGAGGGGACGACATCAAAATATTCTAATAAATAGTGGAAAATTATTATGTATTTAATAAAAAATAATAGACGGAGAGGGAACTGATGGCAGAGAGGGTACTCTCCTCCTTACAACCTAATCAAACAAGTAAATACATAGGGATCGAAGGGTTTATCTACCGGTTATACGGTACAAACGAGTCATTCACGAAAAGACTTACTTAATTTTTTGAATTATGTGAAATAATGACACGTCAATAAATTGTTACATTGTAGTATCCATAACTGTAACTCTATAGAAGTTATAAAACTTCCCTTTTTGTACAACTTCTTGATATGTTTATATATATATATAAATAAAGATTTATATGTAGACATATATTCACATCCACACAAATTCTATCCCATAATATATTTTAATTATACAAATTTCTGACAATTATCGACATTTTATGATACTTGTATATAACCGAACAAGACTTTTAATTGAGTCAATCCCACGATTTTAGGTAAAGAATAAGTCTAGTAGTGACTTATTGTGATATCCATAAAGAGGTCTTTATAAGACTCTGGAGAAGTAATATTGTATATAATAATGTGGTAAAAAAACCAACACATATATACTGGTAGACCTAAAATTAAGGATCTTCAATAAACTACTTGACAAGGAGTCGAGTGTCAGAAACGTCAATTTAACATTCAACTGGATGCTTGACTTAGTGTCTTTAGTTTACGTTTGTTTACTTGTCTAAAGTCGACAGGTAAACTATATCACCAAATTTAATCAAAATTACCAGGGATACCGTTAAAAGATCGGACATTGACGATAATTTGGTCTATAACATTTAAGTGACTTCTAGAAATTTATGAGACACGTCATTATGTTGACTAAACACAAAATATGTTCATTATTGATACCGAACTCAATTTTTCTTTTATATAGGGTTTCTTTTCTTTCTGACGAATTTTCCAAAATAAATTAACGAAATCTTTCATGTGTAAAAAATTAGTTACAAAGAAAACTGTTTACCTTTAAATTATCATAAGATCATTATGGATCTTAACGGTGACACGATTCTCAAATCTTATAAAATAGGGTACACTAAGAACGTATTCGGATAGGTAACCACCACGATTATAACAGGGATGAAAATATCTATTCTTTTAATTCGAAATTTTTGAACTTCATTGAACGGGTACCGATGAGTTGACCATTTTAATCTTAGTCGTGAATTTATAGTATAACCCAAAGTAAGATTTTGATACGAGAACACCTACTAGGTCTCTCTACTATACCCCACCTTCCACCCTCCCCCCAAGTACAAACCCTTGAGTACATGTGAGCACCGCCTAAGTACAGTTACATACCGTTTTGGTTATGTTATAACATTTCATTTTATTTCATTTTTATTTTTAATTTTTTTTTTGAAATGTTATATTTTTATTTATTTATGTATTTTGATACGAGAGACCATAATACGGTAACTGTCCACTTTGGTTACTAAGACTTTATAGAAGTTTTTATTTCAGGATTTTAATGTTTCCTTAAAACTGGATTCCAGATAAAATTCAGTCAATATACTTTGTAATATAGTATTCTGAATCTTGTTGTTAACCTTGTCTCTTCTATATATTATTTATTAAAACTTAATCACTTTATTCCTTTAAAAACAGATAACATTGTTAGATATAGTCATGTCCATTTCTTTTTTTTTTGTCTCTTCTCTCTCGTCTTCACTTATTATCTCTTTTGACAATTTAAACTTTCACTTTATCTATTTATGTCTCTTTATTTTAATTAAACTGATCTTAGTCCGGATTCGTTATCTATTTGGACCTTACACGGTCCTATAAGGTACTACAGATAGACTCCATAGTGACCTGTCTTTATATAAAAACTTATGAAATCTATCTATTATTATGTTAAGACAACTAAAAAAAAATTTTCAAACTCAAACATATTATCCTTTATAAATAAAAGAGACCATTAAAATACGTAAAAATTTATAAACACTCTATATTACTCAACAAGTAATTTTACCCTCTGAAACAGAATCGAAGACTTTACAGTGAACCCGGATTAGTTCTTTTGTATATTGAAACGAAAGAGAAACGGGGTGAGGAGAGAGATTTGGAACAGTTGGTGAAAGATTCATCGTATAGTACAACTTAAGATACATACGTCAAAAAGAGTTCGAGTGGGGTAGTAAAGTAAGAGAGACGGTGGAGTGATCACGTCTAGTAGTAGACAACGATCTTGATGACTTTAGTGGAACTTTTCCAAGAGGAATACTCAGATGAACTGAATAGGCGGGAAGGATACCAGTGGTCTATGTAGAAGAATCTTTTACTTAGACAAGAATTTAGAACAATCAAGATATAGTGAATGTGTGGATTTCAGATTTTGTCGAGGTACTTCAATTTCCTAGGGTCTTAGAACAAGGTCGGTGGAAAGGACAGAGTAAAAGGGTGTCGGGAGATTATATGGACTCAACGTTAGTATTTCTCGAGGAATCCTGACGGAGTTTACCGACTTCTGGTAGAGTATGATTTAGAACAGAAATTTTGCAACACCTGGAAGCAAACAGTAGCTTTAGGAGGGGTTCGTAGTTCCGAGTCCTTAATTTTTTTTTTTTTTTCTGTAGAGAAAGTGTTACGAAAAGGACCACAGGAGATAAAATGACGATTACATTCATAAGGGTAGTTTGACATAAGTATGGAGATAAGTGACGTATAGATGAAGGGTAGAAATAATATCAACAATAGTACATAAAGGAAACACTTGTTATGTTATCCATTTTTAAAAGAGGAAGTTCATAGATCCTATTTTGTTATAAATGTCTTTTTATTGGTTATTNCACCTGGAAGCAAACAGTAGCTTTAGGAGGGGTTCGTAGTTCCGAGTCCTTAATTTTTTTTTTTTTTTTCTGTAGAGAAAGTGTCACGAAAAGGACCACAGGAGATAAAATGACGATTACATTCATAAGGGTAGTTTGACATAAGTATGGAGATAAGTGACGTATAGATGAAGGGTAGAAATAATATCAACAATAGTACATAAAGGAAACACTTGTTATGTTATCCATTTTTAAAAGAGGAAGTTCATAGATCCTATTTTGTTATAAATGTCTTTTTATTGGTTATTTTATTTATATGTCAAAGATGACTTTATCGTTTTTTAAGGTTTTTCGACTTTATTTGATAAAAAATTTATATGTTTTATTCCTACCGTATGTCTTTTTTTGTACTAGAGAGATAATATCTTTACTTCACACTATTTTGAATATAACTATTGACTCACTTAAATCTACCTACAGAATGACCTTTACTCTTGATTTTTTTTTTTTTTTTGTCTTTCCTTTTATTTAGTTTTAATAAGAAACTAAAAGTTCAAAAGTCCCTTTTTTTTATAAAAGTCCATAGTTCAAACGGACGTAACCCTTCCTCTCTAAAACATTAAAGGTCTTGACAGTAGGAAAAAATACGACAACAAGAAGTGGGTGGTAGGAGAGACCCCTAAAAGTCGTCTAGCGAGTGGTCCTCAAAACCTGTGTTATCGTGACCTCAAAAGGTTGTGTCCTTCTGACTTATTAGTTAAGGAGTGAAAGGTCCACCACGACGAAACGAAGTAAGTGTAATTGAAAAGCCGTAAACTACACTTCTCTGGGAGGTCTATCACGTCTCCGTCCCTCTCGTTCTGGTCACTAATGCCTAGTTAGTGAAAATAACGACGGTCTCGGTTATCGACTCGTGTCTACTATTCGTTTCGTTACCAAAACTAGTTATGAACTCAACAAAGAATCGTCCCCTTTACTTGAGAGAAGTTATAAGGTGAGAAAATCTCTTATACATATATCGAAGTTTGTAGCTCACAGTATGTTACCTTTGTACCCAAAATTACCACCTAGAATAACACGTCTAAACTAATCTAAACCCTCTCCCACCCCAGATGATGTCCATATGTCAGTCTTACAGACACTGTGGAGAGGGGTACTTTTTGTCTTCCGCGTATAAGGGATTTGGTCCCCCTCAAGTCCACTCCATGACGACACGTCATTTAAATCTTTTACGTGAGTTTAGAATGGGTTTTGATTCTTTTTCCTTAAAATAAGTGTATCCATACACACACACATAAAGAGAGACCTTTTTTTTTTTTTTTTTTTCTTTCTTTTGATTTCAATACCGGTATGATCAGTATTTACGACATAGTATAACTAATTTTATACTCATTTTATAGATAGACCTAAACCGATATAGTCAGAGAAATCCTACCTGGAAAAGTCCTGAAATAACTTTATTGAAACATACGATAGTCTACAAGATTTATAAACTATAAGTTACACGGAAGAACCACAAAAACGAACAAAAAAACGGGGGTAAAAGAAGGAATAAGAGAGGATAGTAATGGTTCAAACATGGTGGGTACAATCGAGATTCAGTTTTTTTCTGTAGCATACTTTGTAAGAAGTAACTAATTTTTCCTTCAACAATACACCTCTTCTGTATTTTGATATTTTTATTACACATGGAAACATTTGTCTTAAGTTTAATCTCGAATGGAGAAAGAGACAGAGAGAGAGAAAAGAAAAAAACCTGTCAATACCCTCTTGTAGGTTAAATATATCTTCGGTACGTCATTTTGTCTGTTATAGAACATCATGTTCTATTTTGTCTCGAATAAGGGTGTTGTTAGTAACTGAAAATACTGTAATCTCGGACATGAATTAAAGACCTCAGAAAGTTAATATAATGAATTTCACCTTTGTTCCTGTGTCTAAGGATTGTCCTCTCGTACTTTTATAACTCTACTGTTTATCGAACCCCGGTATAAAATCAACGAGTCATACGGTAAAAACAATAATAAAAGGACTTTTCTAGATGAGGTTTTTCTTTTAATATCTTTTATTCGTGGTAACGACACGTGATACGATAATCTATAAAAGTGTGTTTGGTAATACGACTTGAGTCTTTCTCGTATAAAATTCACCTACATCTCGGAAATAAACAAGATTATTTTGGGATTAAACGGGTTCAAAATCGTCATTGGTACCAAAGGTTTATCATTAGTACCTCCACCAGTATCAAAAATAAAGGATTATTCTGAGTGACGTCATGTTCCAGACTGAGTCTTGAAAAGGATCCTTATGTTTTCCCTATTTATTTTTACATCTTCTTTTTAATGATTTGACAGGAAACTATTGATTTACCAACTAGTATTTAACCTCACAGATACGTTTACTTCATTTATTAATTTTTGAGGTTCTTGTCGTAGTTGATCCACCAACTACTGACCGTTAATATTTTCGACTTAAAAATTATACATATGTAGATTCCTCGGCCATTTTTAATCGAGGATCTGATTACCTGAACGGAAAGAGTACTCCGTCTTAAAATTACTCTCGTAATAAATATTGTCTCTCGAGTCCTTGGTCCCATAAGAACGAATAAGAGTAAAAAAATAAGGGACTGTGGAATAGGTAATTTGATACTTGAAGAAATGTCTTCTTATTATGAAATACGTGATCCTTCATTTCCAGTTTTACTGGAGCCTTTAATCAGTGTGACATATCTGAGGTTTTCACACGGTGAATCTTCTCTTCAATATTTTGGACACAAAGATTTATGGGTTCATTATACACGACGAACATATCAAGGTGTACCAATTCAATGTAAGGTATATCAAGAGGAGAACTTATGATGTATGTGACAATAAAAAGGTGTTGGAAAGGTACACTACACTGACAAAAGATGAATTTCAAATTTTAGGAACTCCTATAAATTTGGTGAAACATACATGAAACTATTACGAAGTCTTACCAAACTTTGTAAGACTATGGACATAAAACGAACCGACAAATGAAAAATTCCGGTAACTTTCCCAACGTAAAAAGGGAACCGTATGGTAAAACAATAACCGTCAGAGATAATACTCGTAGGGTCCCAGAAAACCACGAGAAAAAAGGAAACAAAACCTACAGTCACTTATGAGTGAAATAATACTGGAAACATTTTTTTATATGATTAATAAACATATGTCATAACGATCTACATGTTACGACCTACAACACATCTACATGTCACAACATATCTACAAATATTATCATGTCTGTAATACACGTGAAATCAATCACTACAACTAGTTGAAGTGAAATTACCATTCCAAAAAAAAAAATTATATGAATAAAAATTAACCTCCTATTAACGAAATGTTACAACACAACCAAAGACGACATGTTGTTACAATTAGTCGGTAATCACATTTAAATCTACTGAAGAAAGATTAGGACTCAAAAGTTGGTTTTGATAGAGACCAGAAGAAGGTACTAGGAGAGACGGTATCGACACTGATTCGTTCCTTATAAACCGTCCAACCGTAGAGTCCTCTAAAATAACCGACCCACTGTCGGGGGTATTTGATACTCAGTTAGTTTTCGGACCAGATTACCTACTCAGTCTTCTTACCAAATGAGTCTCGAAGAAACTTGTCTTTAAGTGGTCAGGGGAAGGTTAAGGTAGGGAAGTGGGAGTGGGGGTCTGACTGGACTTCAGTATACTGTTCCCTACTCACGCCTCCTTCGTGATAGTCTCCCTGTACTATTTACCCGAGAGCAAACCACATCGGGGAAGACAGAAGAAAAAATAATCCGGGGTTCGTAAAATAGCCTCTTTCGTTACCGTTGGGTGACGTCATGAGAACGGACCTTTTAGGGTACCTACCTCTCCGGACCACCCGACGTCAGGTACCCCAGCGATTCTCAGTCTGTGCTGACTCGCTGAAGTGAAAGTGAAAAGTGAAAGTGTGTAACCTCTTCCGTTACCGTTCGTTGAGGTCACAAGAACGGACCTCTTAGGGGTCCTGCCCCCTGGGACCACCCGACGACAGATACCCCAACGTGTCTCAGCCTGTGCTGACTTCACTGCGTCGTCGTCGTCGTCGTCGTCGTCGTCGTCGTCGTCGTCGTCGTCGTCGTTCGTAAAATATTTGAAGACATAGGTGAGTATTTATGACTGTCTAAACCTGAAAGATTCTTTAGAGTCGAAAATAATTTTAAGAGTCCTACATTATTCAGGGAACGGGTACAAGTCGTAGTCTGTCGGTCGTCCGTTTACGGGTCCCAATAGATCTAGGAAATATAATTGGTCACGTTTCGTCCCCACAAGAGTGACCCTCAGATACAAATTATTCGACCTAACCATGGTATCGAATTATTGAAATCTAACACTTACGTCAATTCAAGAAAGACATATACAAACCGTAAAAAAGAAGAGAAAAATTAACGAAAACACAATAAACATATAAAAAGAAACTCTTAAAAAAAGACTAACGAAATTTTCTTAAGAAGTAAGTAATCCGAATAAAGAAACGACGTTTATAAAAAGATCGAATAACAAACGATAAAGTAGAAATATAAGAATTACGTAACAATACAAATAACACACTGGTTTATACAGTTATAAAGAGAATTACAAATGAAGGTATCAAAATTCAAATCCTGTCGATAGGGATGATACTATCGTCTCTTTATAAATGAATGAATAAAAGATATTAAGACAACAAAAGAAAAGAAAAATGTTAATTACTTTAAGTAAACCATACGTAACACGCCATCTAGAAATAAATAATAAAAGGTTTATGAATTGGTTAACGGGTCACTGGTAAATAGTTTACTTTAAGAAAGAGACGTCGAAACTTCATCGAATAAATATTGGATTATTTATCGATTGCGTGATACATATTCAGATAACGGTCCAAAGAATCAGACATAGTCAACAGATAAATAAAAATGAGGTCATAGTCCTTTTCAAGATGACAACATTCTTTGATATCGTATATAATCTATTATTTATAAGTCAAAAAAGTTCATAGGAAAGTCGTAGTCAACTCGACTTTTATATCAAAGAGAGAAAACTATATTGTTATATCCTAAGTTAATGTAATTTTCCCAAAGATTGTAAACTGGTATGAACGAAAAGATCTTATTTAGAATGAACCTATACCAAAATAATATAATTGTGTAGTGAGTATAAGAAACCTAAAAAAAGTGTACATCATTTTGATTCTTATACGACACTAAAATTAAAACTGGACGGTAATGGTCCTAAACTACACAAAGAAGAACTAAGTATTTTACTTAGTCTTTTATATCATCTTTTTAAAGATGCTTATACTGACTCAGTTGATTCTTTGAGTCACGAAGGGAAAGTATATGATAAGGATCTTTGACGTCCTTATTTTCGTATTTCCCTTTTTGATTTTCGGACGTGATCAGGGCCTTTGAGGTTTTCCTCATATATGGTGTACTGTCTGTTAAACTCAGTAAAGAAGAAGTACACCATGTACACCCTTGTTTACTTTATACAAGTACAATCTACTGCCGTTCAAGTACAGGGTTCCCTTGTCACTCCATAGAGTCTTTCTTTCGTTTATGGATAAGATCAGACTTACCAACTCGGGACTTTCGTTCCTAGCTCGACAATTTTATACTGTAGACTTTAAAGATGGTGGTGACGTAATCACACCTATACGGATCGTGTAATTCATCTTTACATCGGTATAATCTGGTTTTAGGAAGTCTGTTAACTTGGACAGGGTTCATACCGTAATTTTTTGGGGTTTATGGATCTTTAATTAAATTACTTACCATACATTCAGGAGGTTTTACAACTCTCTTTAAAATCTTCTGGGTTTATATTCATTTTTATACGGTGCATCTTCGTAACCTTCTTAAACTAACAGTATTTTATAGTCAAGAAGGGTTTAAATAAATATTTAAGTTGTGTTATCGTTAAAATTTTTGAGTCAAAGAAAAAACCTTTCTATTCGACGAAGATTTTAACTGTACTTTTAAGTACTTTTAAAGTACTTTAATGTACTTTTCCCATGTGTCCAAATCAAGATACAATTTATATAAAACCCCTTGATTATATGTCGTACTCATATCAAGTTAAGTCAAGTCAAGTCAGCGAGTCAGCACAGGCTGAGAAGCGCTGGGGTACTTAGTGTCGTGCGGTCCGGAGGGACAGGTAGTGGTTGAGGGTCTCAAGTGAGTCTGAGTACAGGTAGCTCAGTCACTACGGTAGGTCGGTAGAGTAGGAGACAGCAGGGGAAGAGGAGGACGGAGGTTAGGGGGGGGGTCGTAGTTCTCAGAAAAGGTTACTCAGTTGAGAAGCGTACTCCACCGGTTTCATGACCTGAAAGTCGAAATCGTAGTAAGGAAGGTTTCCTTAGGGTCCCGACTAGAGGAAGTCTTACCTGACCAATCTAGAGGAACGACAGGTTCCCTGAGAGTTCTCAGAAGAGGTTGTGGTGTCAAGTTTTCGTAGTTAAGAAACCGCGAGTCGGAAGAAGTGTCAGGTTGAGAGTGTAGGTATGTACTGGTGTCCTTTTTGGTAATAAGTAACCCTTTACGTTCAATCTTTGTGTCACTCTATGGATGTCGGTGATGTTACCGATTTGGAATTTCTTTTACCGGTCCTACGTCTCATTCACCTTTTTTTCTTATAAGTATATCGTAATACACATTACCGGTAATGGAACTTATTATATTTTACAGGTCGTTGTCATCTTCTAGTCATCAAATCGAAGAAAGTAACTTTATGGTATTTTGTTACTTTTTATCACTTTATGACGATGTGTGTTCTGACTTAGANTGGTGTCCTTTTTTGTAATAAGTAACCCTTTACGTTCAATCTTTGTGTCACTCTATGGATGTCGGTGATGTTACCGATTTGGAATTTCTTTTACCGGTCCTAGGTCTCATTCACCTTTTTTTCTTATAAGTATATCGTAATACACATTACCGGTAATGGAACTTATTATATTTTACAGGTCGTTGTCATCTTCTAGTCATCAAATCGAAGAAAGTAACTTTATGGTATTTTGTTACTTTTTATCACTTTATGACGATGTGTGTTCTGACTTAGAATATTCGTATTTGAAATTTATAATTTCGCATTTGAATATTTGAAATTGGTAATTTCACATGTATTAATCTTTAAGGTAAATATATTTTAAGTTTCGGTATTTTTACTAAGACATAGTTATTTGTACTTTTATCACCAATATGACACTACTACATCACTAACTCCCCCCGTTCTTCCCTCCGAAGATCCAGGATCATTACAGGACACTCACGTAGATCCACAAAAGTGAACCGTATTTGAGAAATTAAAGTTGTGAATACTAAATTCGTGAAAAGACACACGTACAATATATGAAGTTATTTTTACTTTACAAAAGAATGTTTCATTTTATCTTTATACGTCTCTCTTTGACGTTTGGGACACCCCTTTTTTATTTTGTATGTAGAAATCCTGTCTTCGTTTCAAGTTTATGTCAGGGTAAGTAATTCAAGTTCTGTTCCTTTATGTTTGTACTACTATTGATTTCAATATATGTAGTAGTATCGAGAAATATAGAAATTCCTTTTTATGAAAGACTACAGACGTCATTTTTACTTGGTTAACATTTAAGTCCTTGACAAGAACTCAAATCTGAAAAAGTTTTCATTAACAATTAAAAGAATTCATTTCTAAGGACAGAACTAATGTTGACTAATCGTTTTAAAGAGAGTTTAGTGTAAAGGAATATACCTTAATTTTTGTAATTGTATTCAATTTACATACCGATATGACTTATATGAAAATATACGTAAATAAAATATATAAATTTATACATAAAATATATCATCTCATATATAAATTTATGTCTCAGTGCGTATATATAAGTCAGAATTTACTTACCTTTTATCACAATACCTATTAGGTTTTTACTAAAAGTAAAGATAAATTTAAATCTTACGGAAAGTACTAAAAATTCCGTATAAATAGAAGAACTAATCTCAAACAAAACGTGTCATAATTTTAATCTGTGTATGGACTAGAACTTCTTAGTATAGATGTTATATACATATTGTCTTCGATAGACCCCTAATTCATAAAATATGGTTATAAGTAAGTTTTTATAGTTGTTGTGTGACTATATCTTAATCGACATTTAATTTTAGTTAGTGATTTTATTCCTGTATCGACTCTCAATTTATTTAAATTCTTTAATTGGATTTCACTTTTAATCATATAGAGTTACTTACAATTTCGAAGAATCAAGAGAAGGTGAAACACAGACACACACATACATACAAAAGTCTTTCTAGTTCATGATATTATTTCTCTAGTGTCTGAAGTCTGAGACCGGTTGTTCATAAGTTTATGACTGAGACAATGAAAATTCAACATAATCCTTTAATGAACCGGAGAACATCAAGAACATATCCTAAGAACCTAATACTAAAACACTTAAGTTGATGTTACCGTACATTCAATTATCAAACGAAAATCATTTCGTTTCAGTTATTCATCTGTCTCCAGTCAAGTACTCAATCTCCAAACACAACTTCTTCTACTTAAGTTAAACCTTTGTCAGTCACGTTCCCTTACTAGGTCAACATGGTACTAGTTGACGTTCAAATTAAATTTCTCTAGACTCGACCTCTACATTTAGTCTCAGTAACATATAAAACTACTTCCTTTGACACCCGTACTTGGTTCTGGGGACCCTACTCCCATCTCATGATGTTCCTTCCTTTGGATTTGAGATCTTTGTTTCTTATAAATTCCCTCCAGTTCTTCTATAACCCGAAGGGTCCACCGTGATCACCATTTCTTGGACGGACGATTAAGTCCTCTGTGTTCTCTGAACCCAAACTAAGTACCCAGTCCTTCTAGGGGACCTCCTCCTTTATCGTTGAGTGAGGTCACAAGAACGAACCTCTTAGGGTTTCTGTCTCCACGAACCGTTCAATACCAGTTGTCCCAGTGTCTGTCAACCTACACTGACTCCACTCTTTGGGAATCTTCTTTAGGACTCTTCTTCTTAGGGAATCTTCTTTACCTTATCAGGATTATTAGTTGTTTTCTCAGGTTTTATGTCATGAACCCACGTTAGAGTTTTTTTGGGTCGTACTAGTGACAACTAAAGGTTCCGTGGTAAGTCATAGTGTCATTAGGTTCAGGTACGTGGTCGGTGATTACGGTTTCTTCGACTTGGACTTGTCAAAATATTTTTGGATGTTCTGAAAGATCTTGATTGTGGTTTTTTTACCACAAGAAAAGTAGTATCCCCTGACCTTACGTCTTTGTCCTTCAGTTCTCTATGGACTCATTGTCCGTTCAAACGGGCACCTCATGTTTTACTTTGTCCCGTTTCCGATTGTCTTAAAACGGTACTCTTGCGTGGCCAGTATCGTTTGTGGAAGAAGGTTGTGTTCCTACTGAGATGTGCATCTGGAGTGGTCTACTAGTTATGGTTTTAGTCTAACTAATATAAGAAACGTTGGTTTCTAACCTCTTCAAGATAGGTCACTCGTTTTTGATCTGACCCTCGACTCACCGAGTCTAGTACTTGAGAAATAACAGTTTAAGTCCGAATTTAACTTCCTTCATCCCTTTTTTGATCTGGTAAGTCCATACTGGATTTAGTTTAGGGAATTCTAATATGTGACCTTCACTGTTTATCTAAGTTCCCTAATATAGACTATCTCATGGACTTCTTGATACCTTCTTGCAAGCACTGTAACATGTCCTCCGTCACTAGTTCTGGTAGAGGTTCTTTTTCTTTACGTTTTTCCGTTTTACCAACAGACATCTCCGGAATGTTTATCGACGTTTCTCTTCATTTTCCGTTTCTTCTTTTACTTTCTATACGGGTAGATTTACGTCTCAAGGTTTCTTATCATTCCTCTCTATTCTTTCGGAAGGATTCACTAGTCACGTTTCTCTATCTCCTTTTGTTAACTTACCCTTTCTGATCCGTAAAGAAGTTCTTTTGATCTCTGTGGTTCCCTTGTAAAGTACGTTTCTACCCGTGTTATTTCCTGTCTTTGTCATACCTGGATTACCTTCGTTCTTCTATAATTCTTCTCCACAGTTCTTATGTGTCTTCTTGATATGTTCTTTCTAGAAGTACTGGGTCTATTGTTGCTACCACACTAGTACGTGGATCTCGGTCTGTAGGACATTACACTACAGTTAATACGGAATCCTTCGTAGTGATGGTTCTTTCGATCACCTCCACTACCTTGAGGTCAACTCGATAAAGTTTAGGATTCTCTACTACGACACTTTCACGACATGAGTTATACGGTCGTTTAAACCTTTGGAGTCGTCACCGGTGACCTGACCTTTTCCAGTCAAAAGAAAGGTTAGGGTTTCTTTCCGTTACGGTTTCTTATAAGTTTGATGGTGTGTTAACATGAGTAGAGTGTACGATCGTTTCATTACGAGTTTTAAGAGGTTCGGCCCGAAGTTGTCATACACTTGTCTCTTAAAGGTCTACAAGTTCGACCTAAATCTTTTCCGTCGTCTTGGTCTCTAGTTTAACAGGTGTAAACAACCTAGTAACTTTTTCGTTCTCTCAAGGTCTTTTTGTAGAAGACGAAATAACTGTTACGGTTTCGGAAACTGACACACCTAGTGTTTTTTGACACCTTTTAAGAAGTTCTCTACCCTGATGGTAGAGAACTCTTTAGAATGGACGGAAGACTCTTTAGACATACGTCCAGTTCTTCGTTGTCAATCTTGATTTGTACTTTGTTATCTACCAAGGTCTAACCCTTTCCTCATACGGTTCCGACATATGACAGTGGGACGAATAAATTGAATATACGTCTCATGTACTAAAACTTTACGGACCGACCTTCTTCCTGTTCGACCTTAGTTCTAACGACCCTCTTTATAGTCATCGGAGTCTATACGTCTACTGTCGTGGGACTATAGTCTTTCTCTTCTTCTTGATTTCTCGGAGAACTACTTTCACTTTCTCCTGTCACTTTTTCGACCGAATTTTGAGTTGTAAGTCTTTTCATTGTTGTACCGTAGACCAGGGTAGTAAAGTACCGTTTATCTACTCCTTTGTCACCTATGTCACTGTCTCAAATAAAAGATCCCGAGTTTTTAGTGACTTCTACTATTTATGTCGGTACTTTAATTTTCTGCGAACGAGGAACCTTCTTTTCGATACTAGTTGGATCTATCGTATAATTTTTTGTTTCTGTAATGAAACAGTTTATTGCAGGTAGATCAGTTTCGATACCAAAAAGGTCATCAGTACATACCTGTACTCTAAACCTGATATTTCTCTCAAATCAGCTTCTTAACTACGAAAACTTGACACCACAACCTCTTCTCAGAACTCTCAGGGAACCTGACGTTCCCCTAGGTTGGTCAGGTAGAATTTCCTTTAATCACGACTTATAAGTAACCTGACTCCTGACTCCGACTCCAACTTTGAGGTTATGAAACCGGTACACTACGCTTCTTGACTGAGTGATCTTTTCTGGGACTACGACCCTTTTTAACTGCTACCCTCCCCTTCCCCTGTTGTCTCCTACTCTACCAACCTACCGTAGTGACCGAACTACCTGTATAAACTTGTTCGAGACCCTCAACCACTACCTGTCCCTTCGGACCGACGTAAGGTACCCCAGTGTTTCTTAACCTGTACTGACTCACTGACTTGACTTATCTTGAATTCACTGAATCGTACGTACGTTCTCCTATAAACAAAACAACAGAATACTAGATCACCTTATCTATCTGATAGGTATGGTAACTAGGGTGTATTTGTCTTTGTTTTCACTCGTTCATCTCTTTGTAACGAATTACTTTAATTCTTCAGTGTCTTCAGAGACCCATGGATTTCCGTTCTTATATTGATATGGAACTTTCGTTGACCATGGTCCTTATTCTTCGACAGTTCTGGGGACTCTCAGACGGGAGAGTGAGGACGGAGACGAATATGAACGTACGTAGTGAATGAAAAAATATGTGTCTCATAAACAGGTCGGGGCCACCTAGGTCCCACTAAGCTTCCACCCCTGCCTCAGTCACAGGAACCTTTTTATGCATAAATTAATGTCTATATATCTCCCTAATCTTTACCTATCACATCATCCTTCTAATCACCTCTTTTTCTCCGACTTATTGAACCTAATGCACCTTATCGTAGGTACGAGGTCTACCCTTAAGTCGGTCTCTTTACTCCTCGTTCTTTCTTTACTGTACCCCCATAGTCAGAAAGGCCTTTGACTAGGCTAAAGAAATAAAAACCCAAACGAATATATGGAAAACAATGTGTATCCCTACTTATGTCTCAGTACGCCCCCAGTCGTCAGGACTGGAAATAGTTTTAGTCCACGAAGTGTATTTACATATTTTTTTCCAGAATCCTTATAATGTAGTAGAATACCGGTACTCTGGACGACTGTAAAATACTAGGAAAGAAAGACTATTGGTTTTTGAATAAAAAAGGTTCCCACAAAAAAGAATTTGGTCCGTGGTGGGAGGTTTATTTCAATGTAAGGATATCCTACTCCCACGTCACTCAATGTTAGTTCTTTCCTTAAATAAATTGGGTTACAATTGTCCTAATTAGAATTTCCAATTATGAATAAAGAGGATATACGAATTTCCAATTATGAATAAAGAGGATATACAATCAATATAAGTAATATTCCCGTCCCTTATACCTCTAAATCGTCGTTTGTAGTCGGGTTGTTTACTTTTAGGAAAGTGGTTACAAGGGGAATTCTAGATAAATCAGAATTCTACTAAATATTGTTTCATGTCACTAGATAATGTTTTCTCTTTTAAGTAATTGAGTTTTTCAGATCATAACGATTGGAATTTTTGATGAGATAAAGGAAAAGATATAAGGTTTATGTAACTACTTANTACTTTTAGGAAAGTGGTTACAAGGGGAATTCTAGATAAATCAGAATTCTACTAAATATTGTTTCGTGTCACTAGATAATGTTTTCTCTTTTAAGTAATTGAGTTTTTCAGATCATAACGATTGGAATTTTTGATGAGATAAAGGAAAAGATATAAGGTTTATGTAACTACTTATATAAGGGTCCACGGATTCCTATACCTCCGGACCGCCGTTAGTAACTGAGTTGTTCTTCTTCTTCGGGATACGATTAATTCTGAGAGTTTCATGAGGTTTTGAGAGACACGACAAATACCAATTCTACATCATTTGTTAGTACACAGTCCTCATACCTATTAGGACAGTGTGTTCGATCAGACAGTCGTCTCTCCAAACTGGACTCTGTAGGAACAGGGTGGGTCCCCTCCCTTAATCGTCGTTAATAACTGTGTTGTTTACTTTTTGGGAAGTGGTTATATTAAGGATTGGTTGGGTGATATGATTATTAAAGGTTGAGGGGTTTTCTTAAACGGAAATCATTCAGATTTTGTAGAGCACGGAGAGTCCAAACCTCCGACATTTGTTAGTGTACACCGGCCTGCTTGGATATGTCCATCCGATCTATTGGAAGTTTCCTCAGGTATTCGACTTTGTGAGAACAGTGCGGGTCCTTAAAAATAACGGAACCTCGACGTGCAATTGAGGAAGAGGCTCTCTTTACCAATACTCACTCTCGGGGGGCATTTCAGTCTCCACATCCACTCTCGTATTTTGTCTGAGACCAAAACCCCATCTACGAACCCTTGTCCCCCAAAGGACTCCGAACTAGTGAGGAAACGGATACGGTTCGGAGGAAGGAGTACTGGAAACGGTACCCACCTCAAGGAGTTCTACCGGGGTCCGTGAGACTTGAGTACGTTTTTTTGTTTGTTTTCAAATGTGTTATCTAAGACTCAAAATAGAGTAAGTAGGTTCTTTGATCAATCGTTGTACTTTCACCTTAACTTCAGGAATAAGACTTAAAACCTTTACCTTAAGAAAGTCCGTGAGTAGGACATGTAGAAGTGACTGACGGGTCCTGACTTTGGTCAGTCTGGTGTGGGTACACGGTCTCGGTAGGTCAGTGAGGAGGACTCTCGTGGTTCGAGAGGGGACTGGACCCGACGGGGTACGTCCGTCCGACTGATCGGTACACGGTTCTTAGGTCTGAGACGACTAATGAAAGTCGGACTTTGTGGTGTGACCTCCCATACTTTAATCCATATGGTATCCCGAAGGATCCCCCGTCTTACAATTTCTTGGGTGGACGGTAAACTAGGGACTCAACCCTTCTAGGGAACCTTACCCTTTACCGTTGAGTGATGTCATAAGAACGGACCTTTTAGGGTACCTACCTGCTCGGACCAAACGACGTCAAGTACCCTAACGTTCCAGTCGGTACTGACTCGTGTCGTGTGTGTCGTTCTTCCGACGGTTTCAAGAATCAACCACGTGGGGTCGTTATATTCCCACGAAATAAAGGTTCTTCGTTTTAAATTGATTTAGAGTCAGGAAGGAGGGAGGATGTTTAATATGTCAGTACCAAAAAGGTCGTAGGACAGGAGTCTTTGGGACACCTGATTCTACACGTCGACGACTTGTTGAGTACCGAGAAGAATATAGTCTTCGTTACACCCTACAGAGTAAAGGGTAAACCGGACGGAGAAGAAAGAGAGGAGTGGAATCACAAGGACCCAAACGTAGAGGGTTTATTTCGTAATCGTGAGTCAACACAGGCTAAGAAACGTTAGGGTACCTAACATCGGGTGGTCAGAAGAGATAGGTTCCTTAAAAAGGTCCGTTTTTATGACCTCACCCAACGGTAAAGGACGAGGTCCCCTAGAAGAACTGGTCCCTAGATTTGTGTCAACGGTTCTCTTCCGTGACCAGTATCGTTTGTGGGAGAAGGTTGTTGTGTTGTGACTTTAGTCTAACTAATATAAGAAACGTCGGTTTCTATCTCTTCGAGATGTGTCAGTCGTTTTTGTTCTGGCCCTCGACTGACACCGAGTCTAGTACTTGAGAATAACGGTTTAAGTCTGAATTTAACTTCTTTCATCCCTTTTGGTGATCTGTTAAGTCCATACTGGATTTAGTTTAGGGAATACTAATATGTCACCTTCACTCTTTATCTAAATTCAAACTGATCTAGACTATCTATCTCACGGACTACTTGGTACCTGTCCTCTGTCTCTAGTTCTGATAGGGGTACCTTTTCTTTACGTTTTTTCGTTTTACCTACAGACTCCTCCGGAATGTTTATCGACACCTTTCTTCACTTTTCGTTTCCTCTTTTCCTTTCTATATTCGTAGACTTACGTCTCAAGGTTTCTTATTGTTCCTCTCTATTCTTTCGGAAGGAGTCCCTAGTAACGTTTCTTTATCTCCTTTTGTTGTCTTACCCTTTCTGATCTCTAGAGAAGTTCTTTTAATCTCTATAGTTCCCTTATAAAGTACGTTTCTACCCGAGCTATTTCCTGTCTTTACTATACCTGAATTGTCTTCGTCTTCTATATTCTTCTCCACCGTTCTTATGTGTCTTCTAGACATGTTTTTTCTAGAAGTACTAGGTCTATTAGTGTCACCACACTCGTGAGTGGATTTCAGTCTGTAGGACCTTACACTTCAGTTCACTCGGAATCTTTCGTAGTGATACTTGTTTCGATTACCTCCACTACCTTAAGGTCAACTCGATGAAGATTAGGACTTTCTACTACGACACTTTCACGACGTGAGTTATACGGTCGTTTAAACCTTTGGAGTCGTCACCGGTGTCCTGATCTTTTCCAATTAAAAGTAAGGTTAGAGTTTCTTTGCGTTACGGTTTCTTACGAGTTTGATTGCGTGTTAACGTGAGTAGAGTGTACGATTATTTCATTACGAGTTTTAAGAGGTTCGGTCCGAAGTCGTTATACACTTGGCACTTGAAGGTCTACAAGTTCTACCAAAATCTTTTCCGTCTCCTTGGTCTCTAGTTTAACGGTTGTAGAAGACCTAATACCTTTTTCGTTCTCTCAAGGTCTTTTTGTAGGTAAAGACGAAATAACTCATGTGGTTTCGGAAACTGACACACCTAGTGTTATTTGACACCTTTTAAGACTTTCTGTACCCTTGTGGTCTGGTCAAGAGGACGGAGAACTCTTTGGATATACGTCCAGTCCTTCATTGTCAATCTTGACCTGTACCTTGTTGTCTGACCAAGGTTTATCCTTTTCCTCCTGCAGTTCCGACATATAACGGTGGGACGAATAAATTGAAGATACGTCTCATGTAGTACTCTTTGTGACCCGATCTTCTTCGTGTCGACCTTAGTTCTAACGGCCCTCTTTATAGTCATGGGAGTCTATACGTCTACTGTGGTGGGAATACCGTCTTTCACTCCTCCTTGATTTTTTGACGAACTACTTTCACTTTCTCCTCTCACTTTTTCAACCGAATCTCGAGTTGTAAGTCTTTTAGTTCTAGTACAGTAGACTAGGGTAGTGAAATACCCTTTATCTACCCCTTTGTCATCTTTGACACAGTCTGAAATAAAAACTCCCCGAGGTTTTAGTGACGTCTACCACTAACGTCGGTACTTTAATTTTCTACAAATGAAGAATCTTCCTTTCAATACTGGTTGGATCTGTCGTATAAGTTTTCGTCTCGGCAATGAAACGGTGGTTTCAAGGTAGATCAGTTCCGATACCAAAAAGGACACCAGTACATACCTACACTCTCAACCTGACACTTCTTTTGACTCGCGGTTTATTAACTACGAAAACTTGACACCACAACCTGTTTTGAGAACTCTCAGGGAACCTGACGTTCCTCTAGGTTGGTCAGGTAAGACTTCCTCTAGTCGGGGCCCTAAAGAAACCTTCCTTACTACGATTTCGACTTTGAGGTCATGAAACCGATGGAGTACGCTTCTCAACTGAGTAACCTTTTCTGAGACTACGACCCTCCCTAACCCCCGTCCTCCTCTTCCCCTGTTGTCTCCTACTCTACCGACCTACCGTAGTGACTGAGCTACCTGTACTCAGACTCACTTGAGACCCTCAACCACTACCTGTCCCTCCGGACCACACGACGTTAAGTACCCCGGCGTCTTTCAGCCTGTGCTGACTCGTTGACTTGACTTGACTTTTTATTACTATTGGTGTCGTTTTATCTTTTGTTATATCTTTTTATTTAAGAAGTTTTAATCTAGAAAGTTGGTGACTCTTTTTTTTTAGTGATTTAAAAGAAATATAGGGTGAAGTGGTAGTCTTCCATGATAAATAGAAAGAGGGAAAAGGAAATTACGTAAATAGTGTGACATAATTCGTATGTAATACATGGTATGAAATCTTCCCGACATTTATGATTGGTTTAATATATAGTGACAGGAACTGTTATTAATAAAGTGTTAGACGATTCCTTTAGTGAAACAAATTTCTTAAACAATACAGGAGTTAAGTAATACGAATTTTACGATTTAAAACGACATGCAAAATTGTGAGTATCGCTAATAATTTTACTCGGTGTAATCTTTCAATCTTAAGGTCCCTTCCTCAATTACCTTTTTGAAGTAGTAACACACGTTTAAAAGATATGTTGAGCCTGTTATAGATCTTAGAGTGATAGGGACAACTTTACGGTTTAATCTTTTCGCAATTCAAAAGGTGACTGATCTCCTTTCTGTCAGATCTCAGAGTCCATTTATTATAGTCTAACGTCTAAGTCTTCTTAGCTCCTCGACTTCTCATATCTGACTAAAAAAAATCAAGGTAGGGGTCCGGGCCTACAAGACAAAGACAAAATCTACGCATTTCTCTCAAATCTTTTCTTTTGATTAAAACTTATCAACTTCGTCGATGAAATCAGAGATTTAACTTCGTCTCACCACACCAACTTCATTATATCCGAAACGTCAGGCAGTTTAACCTAAACTTTAGATAAAAATAGTGAGGAACGACACATTTAAATCCGTCAAATCAATTGAAGAACCATAGACATAAAAGTAAGACTTTTCCTACTATTATAAATACTATTATGAACTCTCTTTAGTTCATGTAGTGAATTCTATACTGTGTATATCCCGTGGACTGCATACCGTTTGTTCTTGGATAACCGTAGTCTTATTAGACTTCAGAACATTTGGTGGTTGTCCACAGTATTCCCCCGAAGGATCCATTGTGGTCACCATTTCTTGGTCGAACGGTTACGTCCTCTGTATCACTCAACATCCAAACTAGGGACCCGACCCTTATAAGGGGCCTCTCCCCTTACCGTTGGGTGAGGTCATAAGACCGGACCTCTTAAGGCACCTGTCTCCTCGGACCGTCCGATGTCAGATACCCTAGTGTTTCTCAGTCTGTAGTGACTTGCTAATTGTGTGTGTGTCCACAGTATCTCTAGGATTAGGGTCTTGAAAGAGCCATTCAAAATTTTTTGATGGTTCTGGAAATTTTGTTACGTGGTGTACTTTCTAAATATTAAAAATACTTATCAGTTTCTATTGTCATAATATGACTAGGACAAATAATTAGTTTGAGTCCTACAATCACAAAATCAGGTTTGTGTTGGGGAATGGATTACTGATAAAAGGGATTAATGTCCACTCCAAGAGATTCGTCTTAATAGACCAAGATTTTGGTCTGAGTGATTCTTGTGTGTACGGGTCTTAAGACTAAGTCACCCAGACCTTACTAATGTGTGTTCAAGGGTTTACTACAACTACGTGGACTAGACCCCTGGTGTGAAACTCTTAATAACAAACTCCTTTAAAGGAGAATCTATCGAAATTTAAGTTCCGATATTTCATTATGTTTTATTTACTCTTGTACAAAAGACATGTATTTTAAAATTTAGTACATTCCTGTATTTCCACAATAAATCTCATTGGTTGAAAAAGGAAAGAGACAGGGGAATGACTTTTGGTGGTAAGTTGACTCTGGAGAAATCTTCACCCTAGGAAGGTATACATCCTAACGTGGTTCCGAGGTTCGACGTATCAATTAATTAAGAAGGTAATCGATTTAAAATAGACAGTCGTATGGGAGATAACGTCCAACTTTACACAGGGGGTCTTTACTATTAAGTTTAGGATTGGGGGTATGAACAGTTACCGTGCCCCAACATTTATCTCAGAAACGTCTACAGTGATCAATCCTACTACAGTATGACCTCATGACGACGACGACGACGACGATTCAGTGAAGTCAGCACAGGCTGAGACACGCTGGGGTATCTACCGTCGGGTGGTCCGAGGGGGCAGGGACCCTAAGAGGTCCGTTCTTGTGACCTCACCCAACGGTAAAGGAAGAGGCCACGTACTTTCACTTTTCACTTTCCCTTCAGCGAGTCAGTACAGACTGAGAAACGCTGGGGTACCTGACGTCGGATGGTCCGAGAAGGTAGGTACCCTAAAAGGTCCGTTCTCATGACCTCACCCCACGGTAGCGGAAAAGGCTATGACCTCATGTCACCTAGGATTAAGTCTATTCTGACCACAAGAATACTCTCCTCCTCGTCTGTCTGTGCCTCCTTCTTAGGGTACACTTTCACTTTCTTCCCCAACCTTATGACGTTCGGTTCCTTACGGTTCTTACGGTCGATGGTGGGATTCAATTCTGTCTCTCTGTATGTTGTCCAAATAGGAGTCTCGGGAGTTCTCTACGGTTTTGAGAACTGTGGAACTAGAGGTTGAAGATCGGGGGTATTAACTCTATTACGTAAAGAGAAGAAAATTCGGTGGGTGAACCACCATGAAACAGTACCGTCTAGATTCTTTGGTTATCCGGTAGGAATGGGGTTCTGGATGTTTCGAGAGTCGGATGGAGAGTTTAAACGACGTTTAACGTTATAACAATCACAGAAAGGGGGACTGAGTAAAGTAAAAGAGTCCGAATCAACCCCCGACGTAATTTCCCTCTTTCTTTCTTCTCCTACCTCGTCCACCCTGGTAGGGTGATGTTAGTGACCTTGAGTCCTTTCGACATGGTGACAGCTTTACTTGAAGACTGGTAAAGGGAGACGGAGGTGGAGTTCAAGGAGTTCCAGACTCGAAAAATTAAAGGAAGTGGAAGTTGTAGGACCGAGTTCATAAATAAAGACCGAGACTAGGAACCGAAAAAAGGACCGACAAGAACGGGGAACGAGAACCGAAACTATGGGGACGGCACAGGACGTCGACCTGGAGCATTTTGAAAGGTGAACGGGAAGTAAAACTTAAATAGTGTCACTAAATTGACAAACCACTCCTCTGACAATTTAACAACACTCACCTGAGTTCGTATCTCTAGGTGAGTTGGAACAAAAAGATCTTTATTTACTGAGAAATTGTTAGAGGAAAGTGATTTTTTTTTACATAGACGTGGAATTTCTGTGGTCTAGAAAATATAGGAAGAATTAAGGAAAAATTGGAAGAGGTTCGGGAGACTGAAAACCCTGGGATTACCTAAGCATGACGAAATCAAGATAACGGTAAAAGTCTGACTAAAAAGTGACGGAGGTAAGTCATTAGAGATGAAAACGAAACAGAAGGAACGGGATAGACAGAAGTCATGAGGTAAGGTGTAAATAGTGACAGAAATTTAGACAAAATGGGACAAGAAGGAAAGTAAGAAAGGACTGTATCTCTAAGAGTTACGATCGGTATGTAATCTTAGTGGATTCCTCGAAATCTTCTCACGTTAAGATCGAATTAACCTCTCCTGGGTTCATAATAATAAAGAATTTTAGTAAAGGATCCATTAAGTTGAGGTAGGTGACAACTATTGGTGACCGAGTCGTCAAAGTTGTAGACACTAGTTCTGGAAGGAGTGAAGGATCGGATTGTCCAGGAGTTAAGATTAAGAAGTGTAACAGTAAAGGAAAGTGAAAGTGAGTCTGTATGGAATGTTGTGTAGTGTTGAACTTTATTGAGATGGTAAATGGTCGTATTAGAGTCAGAGACTGTACCTTGATTAAAGTTAGAAAAGAGTGGAAAAGGTGAAGATCATTTATTCGAGATTTAAGAATAATACTGGGACATAACGAAGAACTGAAAAAGGTTAAGTAGTATAGACTACTGAAATGAATGTCCAGATGTGTCGGTCTTTACACCAGTTATTAAAGTCATTACGATGTTAGATAATCTTTCCTTACGAAAATAGTGAACAGGTGTTTCCTTTTCCTTGAAGACAAAGAATCTTCCTTTCAGAATCTTCTTATGAACTTCGGAGAAGAGGTCTCAGGAGCATCTGTGCGGGGGTTCCTTCTCTACCAACTACTCGTAGACTGACCACTCCTACCTCTTCCTTAGACACGGACACACCGAGTCAGAGAGATGAGGAGATGACTCGACTCCCACGTGTCAACAAAGAAGAGACCCTCCGTCTCATATTTCTGTCAAAAAGAATCGGGGTGGTTATTGACACACCTATTCAAGTTTAAGTCATGACGAACCAAATCAGTGATTCAGTAGAGGTTGAGAACGTTGGTGGACTTGACATCGGACGGTCCGAGGAGACAGGTACCTTAAAAGTTCCGTTCTTATGACCTCACCCAACGGTAAAGGAAGAGGTCTCCTAGAAGGACTGGGTCCTTGGATTGTGTCCAGAGGACGTAACGTCCTAAGAATAACAAAAGGTAACACGGAAGAAGTAAAGTCGATCTTGTCATTGTTTATCCCTACGAGTTAGGGATAGATAGTTGTCTGAGTTGATTAATTGGAGGGAAGTAAGGAAAACAACTCGTAGACTTAACCCTTGGTATTTTATCCTAAAGACAACGGTCGGTGAGAACAACACGTGTAACAATGTGTTTTCATGTTTCTGCATGAATAACGTGGGTGTCCTTAAGAAATGAAGATTTGTGTTGAATTGGGAATAAAAAACGTAGTAAAACAATAAGGAGTAGATACAAGTGATGAATCGAGGAAAGGGTATCCTTAGGGATAAGATGATTTCGAGATTTAGGTGGCGGAGAGTTCGAAAGTCATCTACTTGATTCGAGGACGTCAAAACTCCTCTGGTATGTTGTAACTGTCAGAAGTGCAAAGAATAGTCATGAAATTTTAAATAGAGGTAAATAGAAGAGAAGGAAACACGAAAGAGAGAATCCTAATTCTTAAGAAAAAAAGGAACCATTGAAAAGTGTTGTAAGACAGAGAGGGGAGAGATTCTGGAATAAGGTACTTCAGGAGAGTCGACAAACGTACAATTGAAGAGTGAAAGACGCTTTATTAAGGAGAGACGAGTGGTTGTACATGTGTCGTTCGTTTCGGTATTACACTTTCGTTTTAGGAGTTAGGATAATCAGAAACTTTACTGTAAAAGGGGAAAGAAGTCGTGTATTAAGAACTTTCTTATAGATCTAACCGGTTGAAGTGGAAAGACAGAGTATGGAGTGTAAAATACGAGGGGAATTTAGTTTCTTTTACGAAGTAAATATTAAGTAGTTTTTTAATATTTGTAGTTGTTGTAAAACAAATCAATAGTGTAACGGAGAGAGAAGAAAAGTATAAAAGGTTAGTTAGATATGTGATCTAAAATCGAGGACTACTACCCATTTTTATATTTCGATAACGGTGAGGGAGTTTAAGTATAAGTATAAGTATTGACAAGTGACCCTGGATTTGAGTTGTCCAGAAACAGGGTTACAAAGTCGAATAAGAAATATGGGATAAAGTCATTTACCATCGATATGAAGGATTACTGAGTCCGAGATTCTCAGTTACAGTGAAGTGTGGAAGGTGTATAATTAAAAAGGTAGTAAGTAACACATAGACAAGGAACGGTCCCTCACGTAAATACAGGATCAAATGTGTCCTTTTATTTTGTTATGGAAAGAAGTCACTAGAATATGACATTAACCCCTTCGTCTGACTGTTCATCTGTGTCATACACTATTCACGATAAGATTTCCCATTATTTTTCGGTAGTCCTGTAGTCGTCTCTTACTAAGTACAACACACTCCCCTCAACTTTTTTTTACAAAGTGTACTTTATCCATAGAGTCAACTCAGAAATTACTCATAAGTAAGTAAACAATTTAGGACATCTACACGGGAAGATAACAGAAAACGGATAGAAGGGTGGTAGACATAGGGTGAAGGTGGTAAATCCTTAAAAGGACTGGGTCTTTAACTTGGGCGCAGAGATCACAGAGGACGTGACCGTCTACCCGAGAGATAGTGACTCGGTAGACCATTCGTGAGACTGAGATCTGAGCCGAGATTTTGCCCTGAACTAATGTGGATGTTTCTATTATTAAGATCAGTACAATAAGTGTACTAGCATCTGAAATATCCTTTAAGGATGGTATAACTTACATTGAAGAAGTGGTACTATAAATTTATAAAGGAGTTTCTGGATAGGTTGATTAATAGACGATTGGACTACGTTTCTTGACTGAGTAATTTTTTCTGGGACTACGACCCTTTCTAACTTCCGTCCTCCTCTCCCCTGTTGTCTCCTACTCTAGCAACCTACCGTAGTGGCTGAGGTACCTGCACCTATACTCGTTCGAGACCCTCGACCACTACCTGTCCCCTCTGACCGTACGACGTCAGGGACCCCAGCGTTTCTCAACCTGTGCTAACACTGACTTGACTACTTCGTTTGTATAAGTCATAGTGTCTGTTCGTCGCGAAACGGACTAGAAATACATTACTGTCTTTGAAAGAGAGGAGATACGGTGACATAAAGAAAATGGAACTTGTAATAGAAAGGGAACTACGGAAAACTTTATGACAAGTAGGAATTTTTAAATTTTATGAGGAAGGTTCTAATTATGACCTTTAGTAAGGTTTGTACAATACACTAACAGAGAAAAACGAGAGCACTGTGTGAGATGTAAAAAAAAGAAGACTACACTGAACTTTTACATATATGTCGGCACGGGGGTCGTTAATGGTATCTTATATTTGAAAACTCTTATTGTTATGTAATGACACAACGTAAAAGAAAGTAAAGTTGTGTTTCGTAAACAATTAACCCCGTCAACAAAGGTGAACTAAATTCTTCAGTGTCACAAAAAGAAACTAATAGGAAGTATCAAGTTCTATCGACAAACAATTCAGTACTAAACAACACGCGTTTCAAGTCTTTTATTCTAGAACCGTAGGCCAGGGTAGTGAAGTACCGTTTATTTACACCTTTGTCACCGACTGAAATAAAAAGACACGAGGTTTTAGTGACGTCCACTAACGTCGGTACTTTAATTTTCTGCGAATGAGGAACCTTCCTTTCAATACTGGTTGGATCTGTCGTATAAGTTTTCGTCTCCGTAATGGAACGGTTGTTTCCAGACAGATCAGTTCCGATACCAAAAAGGTCACCAGTACATACCTACACTCTCAACCTGATATTTCTTTCGACTCGTGACTTCTTAACTACGAAAACTTGACACCACAACCTCTTCTGAGAACTCTCAGGGAACCTGACGTTCCTCTAGGTTGATCAGGTAGGATTTCCTCTAGTCGAGACCCACAAGTAACCTTCCTGACTACAACTTCGACTTTGAGAACATGAAACCGGGGGACTACGTTTCTCGACTGAATAACCTTTTCTGGGACTACGACCCTTTCGAACTCCCGTCCTCCTCTTCCCCTGTTGTCTCTTACTCTATCAACCTACCGTAGTGACTGAGTTACCTGTACCCAAACCCACCTGAGACCCTCAACCACTACCTGTCCCTCCGGACCGCACGACGCTAAGTACCTCAACGTTTCTCAACCTGTACTGACTCTCTGACTTGACTTGACTTGACTTTCCTTCTTCATTTCCGGAATTTTGATAGGAGTCAAAAACTACACAAGGGGATGAGATGGTGAAGAGTTTCCGTTTTTGTTTGATTGTTTGTTTTTTTGTACGTTGATCTGGTTAGTGCACAGTTTGAGTTACGAATCTTTCACAGAAGTTGTTGAAAGCCTTACCCTCTTTTATTATCGTTTACTTCGTTGACTGTTTGTTGATTAGAGTTTTTATATGTTCGTTGAGTACGTCGAGTTAAGGTCTTTTTATTTGCTGGGTTAGTTTTTTACCCAGTTTCTTGATTTATCTGTAAAGAGGTTTCTTCTGTATGTCTACCGATTGTTTGTGTACTTTTCTACGAGTTGTAGTGAGTAATAGTCTCTTTACGTTTAGTTCTGGTGTTACTCCATGGTGAAGTGTGATCAGTCTTACCGACATTAGGTTTTCAGATGTTCGTTATTTACGACTTCTCCCACACCTCTTTTCCCTTGGGAGAATGTGACAACCACCCTCACGTTTAATCATGTCGGTGATACCTCTTGTCACGCCTCTAAGGAATTTTTTGACCTTTATCTTGACGGAATACTGGGTCGTTAGGGTGACGACCCGTATGTGTGGTTCCTTTGGTCTTAACTTTCTCTGTGTACATGGGGTTACAAGTAACGTCGTGACAAATATTATCGGTCCTGTACCTTCGTTGGATCTACAGGTAGTCGTCTACTTACCTATTCTTTCACCACCATGGATATGTGATACCTCATAATGAGTCGGTAATTTTTCTTATGTAAACTTAGTCAAGATTACTCTACCTACTTTGACCTCGGTTAATATGTCTCACTTCATTCGGTCTTTATTTTTGTGGTTATGTCATATGATTGTGTATATATACCTTAAATCTTTCTACCATTGCAATTGGGACATACGCTCTGTCGTTTTCTCTGTATCTACATATCTTGTCTGAAAACCTGGGACACCCTCTCCCACTCCCACCCTACTAAACCCTCTTACTGTAACTTTGTACATATTATAGTACATTCTTTACTTAACGGTCAGATCCAAGCTACGTTCTATGTCCTACGAACCCCGACCACGTGACCCTACTGGGTCTCTCTACCATACCCCTCCTCCTCCCTCTCCCCAAGTCCTAACCCTTGAGTACATGTGGGTACCGTCTAAGTACAACTACATACTGTTTTGGTTATGTCATAACATTTCATTTTATTTCATTTTAATTTTTTTTTTATTCTTTCACAGAAGTTCGAAATATCAGACTCTCTTTTCGTTTAAATTTATAATAAGGTTTAATATACTATATCAAAAAAGAAAGAAAGAAAGAAAAAAAATGGTAAGTAGAGTAACTATAGTTCGACAATTATGTTCTATAACTTTTTCGTTCTCAAATGGGTCTGACGTGACAGGTCTGTGAGAACACCAAAAGGACAAAACCGAGATAATACACTATAGTATTGTCGACATGAGTAAAGATAGGACTCTACCGTATAGGAACCCACGAAAAGATTATATATTCGACTTAATGTAAGGAACTAAGTCACACTTCAGAATACTGTTTTATTATTACTACTATTTCTAAATTTACTTCCACAATAAAAGAAAGGATTAAAATAAACTTCTTCGTTATTAAATCCCTTTCACATGTCTGTATGGTTATCTCTGATTTCTTTTTATTTCGGAATAATATGCTTTTCCAATACCCATGATAAGGTCAGAATGACAAAGAAAGGATGAGTTCTATTGTCATTTGATAATTGTCAATAACGTTTACTTAATACTCTATTAAATAAGTACACAATTAAGTCAGAAAATCATTTATAATTCATAAATTCGTTAACATGTTCAATTATACCTATATGTCTATTTTTATATACCTTTGAAAGGACGTTCTATAGTGTCACTGTTATTCATATTTAGTAGTTTCTCTTCTCATTTTATCTTTAGACCTATATTACGTACTACCCTTAATCTTCACTCTCAAAGTCTTTTGGTCTCTCCCTGTCTCTCTCCCAACCTCCTCTACCCTCGGAGTAAAGACAAGTTTCCTCTTAATTGGTTCCTTCTTTTTAAAATTTTGAAGGTCAATGATTAAACTTTTGTTTTCAGTTGGTAAAGTCGTGCACTTCGAAACACATGGTGAGTCTGCGACTCATGTTCCCCGATTTTGTTACAACTCTGTTTAAAACGGGGGGCGGGAAAAAAAACTCCGACTTATTTTTATTTTATGTGTACCTCCATTACTTATCTTTATTGTCAATATTCTAGGTCTTCTTCTTATAGGGAACCTTTTACCAAAAGACGTGTTTAAATTTTTTACACATAATTTTTTTGGTTTTACCATAGTAACAATTTTAGGTTCTCTTGTACTATAAACGATGTTTTCTCGATTCTATACTCCCTTTACTTGTCTTTCTTTTAGTGTTACACTTTTCTTTCTCCTTAAAATTTGATATAACTTTCCTTTAATACGTTATCGTCTTAGTTATACTGTTTCATTTAGTCATACACCTTCTGTTGAAACTTTTGGAGAAGGTTCCCTCACCACCACCTTCTACCTTCGGACGTATCGTACGTTTTAGTGTCTCCTGGACCTTTTTACTGTCCCTTCTACTATCTAGACCTCCAGACTTTTGTGTCAGTAGTGTATCTATTCATTGTAAAGTTTTCGTTGTCGGTCTTGTGTTCATTGGTTTGAATAAACGTCGGAATGATTTGTAGACATATACGGCAAACTTTCTCAGGACGTCTGAAGACGTCTATTTCTGCTTTGTGGTGTGGGTTAAGAAATAAAATATCTAAACTCATGGGGTAGGGGTCGTGAGTGTCGTGACTCAACTAAGAGTGATCATCCATGTAAAATCTTTCGATGAAACTAACGTTCTTATTTCTTTTTAGTTGTTCAGATGTCTTTATTTCTATATA
The DNA here is from genome assembly GCA_006410555.1 of Capra ibex. Lineage (NCBI taxonomy): Eukaryota > Metazoa > Chordata > Mammalia > Artiodactyla > Bovidae > Capra > Capra ibex. The sequence continues at coordinate 31,036,064 of SJYO01016970.1, read as the reverse complement.
ATTGGTAGTCAAGTCAAGTCATGTCAAGTCAGTGAGCCAATACAGACTTAAAAACACTGGGATACCCGACATCGTACGGTCCGAAGGGACAGGTAGTGGTTGAAGGTCTCGAATGAGTTTGAGTACACGTAGTTCACTCACTACGGTAGGTTGATAGAGTAGGAGACGACAGAGGAAAAGGAGGGTAGAAGTTAGAAAGGGTCGTAGTCCCAGAAAAGATCACTCAGTCAAGAAACATAGTGCACCGGTTTCATAACCTCAAAGTCGGAGTTGGAGTCAGGAAGGTTACTTATAAGTCCTGACTAAAGGAAAGTCTATCTGACCAACCTGGAGGAACATCAGGTTCCATGAGAGTTCTCAGAAGAGGTTGTGGGGTCAAGTTCTCGTAGTTAAGAAACCGTGAGTCGAAAGAATTATCAGGTTGAGAGTGTAAGTATGTACTGATGACCTTTTTGGTATCGAAACTGATCTACCTGGAAACAACCGGATCATTACAGAGACGAAAAATTATACGACGGATCCAACTAGTATCGAAAAGAAGGTTCCTCGTTCGTAGAAAATTTAAAGTACCGACGTTAGTGGTAGACGTTACTAAAAACTCGGGTTCTTTCATTTCAGACAGTTACAAAGGTAACGAAGGGGTAGATAAAAGGTGCTTTACTACCCTGTCCTATGGTACTAGAATCAAAAGACTTACAACTCAAAATTCGTTTGAAAAAGTGAGAGGAGAAAGTGAAAGTTCTCCGAGAAATCCAGAAACCAAAGACGGCATTCCCACTACAAAAGAGACATAGACTCCAATAACTATAAAGAGGACCGTTAGAACTAAGATCGAACGCGAAGTAGATCGGTCCGTAAAGCGTACTACGTGAGACGTATCTTCAATTTATTCGTTCCACTGTTATACGTCGGAACTACATGAAGAAAGGACGAAACCTTGGTCAGACAACAAGGTACAGGTGTGTTTCTTGTTTATTAAGTAGAGACGTTGTACTTTCTCGTCTCAGGTTGTTCCTGTTTAAAAACAAACCAAAATAAAAAATTTAATTAAATAAATTAACCTCTGATTAATAAAATTTATAACATCACCAAAAACGGTATGTAACTGTACTTAGTCGGTACTGTAGTAGCCCACATGTACACAAGGAGTAGGACTTGGGGGGAGGGTGGAGTGAGGGTTAGGGTAGGGAGTCCCAGTAGGGTCGCGTGGTCGGAACTCGAGGGACAGAGTACATACCTTGGACCTGACCGCTAGATAAAGTGTATATGTATATGTACAAAGTTACGATAAGAAAGCTTAGTAGGGTGGGAGCGGAAGAGGGTGTCTCAGGTTTTCAAACAAGAAATGTAGACACAGAGAAAACGACAGAGTGTATATCCCAGTAACAATGGTAGAAAGATTTAAGGTATATATACGTAATTATATGACATAACCACAAAAAGAAAGACTGAAGTGATACATATTATCTGAGGTCAAAGTAGATGGAGTAATCTTAACTAAGTTTACGTAAAAAATTTATCGACTCATTATGAGATAACACATATACATGGTGTCGAAAGAATAGGTAAGTAGACGACTACCTGTAGATCCAACCAAGATACAGGACCGATAACATTTCTCACGACTCTACTTGTAACCCCATGTGCACAGAGAAAGTTAGGACCAAAGTAGCCACACATACGGGTCGTCACCCTAACGACCCAGTATACCGTCAAGATAAAGGTCAAAAATTTCCTTAGAGGTGTGACAAAAGGTATTACCGACATGATCAAACGTAAGGGTGGTTGTCACATTGTCTCAAGGGAAAAGACGTATGGGAGACGTCGTAAATAACAAACATCTGTTGGTCTTGTTTAAACTTTCTTTTTTAAAATAACCATTAAAATATTGTGTATCATAACAGAAAAGACACATATTCTTGTTTAAACGTCAAAACATGTAAGTTCTCTACGACCTTTTGTGTGCATATTAGACGTATTTGTCTTTAACTTCCTTTCTTTTATGGTCATATATTCCTGAGCTTGACGTTTCACACATTAAGACTACCAAATTTTATAAAATTTGCCTCTATTTTAGTTGTTCCATCGGTATCTTTGATATCGTCACAGACCGTCTTATCTTAAGTGAATTATAAACAACTTTCCTATATAAAAGATTACTTGATATTTAACCGTTTTAACTTTGTTTTCAGTTTTCTTATTTTGGTGTAGGACTCTTCTTGATCTTTGTAAACTTCTCGAGATTGGAGATTTTGTCCACGACTCTGGTCTACCAAAATGGATACTCAGGACAATGGGAAGTTCCCTGTCTATTATGGCTACGATAGGTTTGATAAGATCCTATAATTTTTTATCTTTTTATGAGAACAGTAAAATATTTTGAACCGTAATTGTTAATATAACTTTATACTTTTTCTTTTACCGTCTGGTTAAAGTGAAATCTTAAGTTTACCATTTTTAAAAAGGTTTGACTTTAGGTCGTGATATAATTTCACAGTTTTAACTCGTGTAGTATCTTATTGTTATTAAACATAATTTTACAGTTTCAACTCATGTAATATCTTATAGTTATTAACGAAGGTAAAGGTGGAGGGAGGAAGAGTTTGTGAAATTGACATACAAGGATATACCGTCTCGTCCTGTCCCCAGACAGAATCGGTGGAAAAATAAGGGGTACAGGTAAGGTCATGAAACAGTCTCAATAGTCATTTAGAAAGAAATATACACCTGTTGACTTACCACTCCAGTAGTCTCATTGTTCTCTGTAATCGTTATCCATGTTTATTTTATACCTTTTATTTTTTATTCTATTGATAATTAACTCTCCTCCCATGATATTCTTTGATTTCGATTAGAACTATGTAATGAACTAACTCGTCACTTACCATACTTGTATTGGGACAATTATTTTTGTGTCTTATAACTGGATTGACAGTTACAATATAATCCTTATACTCCACTCCCCTTTACCCTACGATTCTGTCAAATTATTAACGTTATTTGTTCTTTAGTCTTCTATCAAGGATTATATATACGTAGAGACTGTACTGACTCGTTGATTCATGTGGTGGGTGCGTAGTCAACCATCGTCAAAGTCTAAAGTAAATCCATATACCTTCACTTACGATTGTAATACAGTCTGTTGACTTCTTCAAAGGTAAACCAACAGAGATCCCTCATCTTAACGACCTCGGACCCCTCCCATGACGATGGAGAATCATGTCATCAGTAAGAAGGCTAAATATTCGTTCTAGGATTTCCGAATTTATTGATATTTTCATAACAGACCTTTAAAATTTGAGACTCGTATACAAACTATTACATTCTTATGTATTTGTTTAGTTTAAATCGACATTGTTGTAATAAAAAATTTACTATTATAGATAAACCCTGTTCCCATTTTCTTTTGACTAGAAGTGAATAACATACTCATATTGACTATTTAAACTAGTTGTCCCGTGAAAACGTAATGCATAGGTTTCGGAATCCTTAGGTATCAAAGACTAATACCTAAGACACTTATGATCTTAGAGGTAAGAATCTTAAATTAAGAGTTCTTTATAAGGTCTAGTATATGTTTGTAAAAGTAGTAAACGCAGTGACACCATAGAAAACGTGACTTTTCTAAACAGACACACAACAAGTAATCGGAAGAGTGTCAAATATAAAGAAGACTAATAATTACATAACGGAGAGTCGAGGTTTAGGTGGTAAGATTTGAGACCATTTAGGACGCCGACTCTGACACGTCTATAGAGTGAAAAGACAAACGGTCGACGGAGGGCGCGTCTCGGGACGGGTCTCCTCTTCGTCTCCTCCCTCACCCTTGAACTATGAAGTCAGATGAAGGACACCCGAGGGGGAGGGAACGAAGAAGTAGGGTCTTCGTCGTCTGGGAAGGATCCCGTCTTTGTGTTAAGTCAAGAGTCAAAAAGGGCTTCATCATCTTGGTCGGAGTTATGGGAGATAAGTCCTTGATTGGAGTCGATTCGTCCGGGGAAGAGTCTCCAGACTCAAATTCGGGAAGATTTAAAAATTTAAAATTATTGAGTTTAGAGAAGGAAACCAGAAAGTTGGGATCCCTAATATCGTCGAAGGATGTCAATGATGGAGATCCTATGAAATCCCAAGAGAAAAATTGTGAAACTCGAAGGACCAATCGTTTAAATAAGAATATAAAAGGGAGAATTTAAGAGAAACCGAATTATTTACCGTATCAAAGATTGAGGACTGAGGTGGTACGATAATATTCCCTTACAGATTACGTCAAAAATATTAGTGTTAATCCTTTTTTATTAGTGTATATATATATATATATGTGTGTATATATACTCACACACACATATACCCACAGTCTCTTCCGTGACCGTGGGGTGAGGTCATGAGAACGGACCTCTTAGGGTACCTACCTCCTCGGGCCATCCGACGTCAGGTACCCCAGCGCTTCTCAGCCTTTACTGACTCGCTGAAGTAAAAGTGAAAAGTCAAAGTACGTAACCTCTTCCTTTACCGTTGGGTGAGGTCACAAGAATGGACCTCTTAGGGTCCCTGCCTCCTCGGACCACCCGACGGTAGACACCCCAGCGTGTCTCAGCCTGTACTGACTTTGATGAATCGTCGTCGTATATACCCACACATATACATAGGGTAGTCAAGTCAAGTCAAGTCAGAGAGTCAGCACTAACTGACAAACACTAGGGTACTCTACGTCGTACGGTCCGGAGGGACCGGTTGTGGTTGAGGGCCTCAGATGGGTTTGAGTACAAGTAACTCAGTCACTCCGGTAGGTTGGTAGAGTAGGAGACAGCAGGGGAAGAGGAGGACGGGAATTAGAAAGGGTCGTAGTCCCAGAAAAGTTTATTCAGTCGAGAGGCGTAGTCCACCGGTTTCATAACCTCAAAGTCGAAGTTGTAGGGTAGTCTTTGGAACTTTTGTATTGAATAAAAGGTGACCCCTTTTTTCAGAAATAATTTTCATTGTCTTTGAGATTTGGTCCGTTATTTTATTAGTACACTTTGTCATAAGACTTAAAACCTTTGAACCTAATGTCACACGTCACCATTTTGCTTAATTTATTGTTTCTGTCTGACCACTTTAAATTTTACATAAACGGGACTGTACACTGAAAAAGGGAGGGTAAACGAATAGTCCTCTGTCACTCTAACTGACTTGAAAAATTACTCAACACAAAGGGAGACGGAATATGATATATAGGAAACGTAACAAAGGTTGGTGATACAAAGACCATTTACGAACTGTCACAAAAGGTGTACTCAATTTAGTCCGATCATGAAGACGTGTCTCTCGAAACAAACCAATCATGTCCCCTTAAATTTATAGAAGAACTCTCTCCATGAAGATGTCCGTTGAAACCAAGTAAAGTATACCGGACGAGGAGGTTTAGAGACACAAGACGAATTAGTGACANACGAATAGTCCTCTGTCACTCTAACTGACTTGAAAAATTACTCAACACAAAGGGAGACGGAATATGATATATAGGAAACGAAACAAAGGTTGGTGATACAAAGACCATTTACGAACTGTCACAAAAGGTGTACTCAATTTAGTCCGATCATGAAGACGTGTCTCTCGAAACAAACATGTCCCCTTAAATTTATAGAAGAACTCTCTCCATGAAGATGTCCGTTGAAACCAAGTAAAGTATACCGGACGAGGAGGTTTAGAGACACAAGACGAATTAGTGACACAACCTCCGTAACACTGATTTTCGAGTAAACGTAGTTTTATTTAAGGGTCTTCCAAACGATGAAACTACTTTACCTTAATTAATTTATATTAGATCTCCATCAACCTTTTTATGTCCTATTTTTGAATCAAATGTACGATGATCTTCGTAAAGCAATTTGGGAGGAAAGATTTACCATGGGTCTTGCGGAAAGTTTTCAATAAGGAGGAAGATAATTTTTTTTTTTTTTTTTAGGACAAGGAATCGTTAAGTTGGATTTTGTTTCTTTAGTTTTTATGACGTACGATTTGTTTAAGTGTCGTATGTAAAGCATCTCCGTTCCGTTCGATTGTAATTATTTACTTCGATAAATTCGAACTAAACGCATAAATTGAGTAGAATTAATGTGTACGTAAGTCGTTTGTAAAATTTTCGGCGTTAGTTAGAAAGTGTCTGTACCAATCAAAAAATATACCTTATTGTTTTTGGTCTTTGGAACAATTACTAATAAGACAAAGATTAAATATACGGTCACCCTAATAAATATATTATTATTATATCAAAGGGAATTGTTAAACATTTGAATATTTCAATTTTACGAAACTAAAGTGTTTCAACAAAAAATTTTTCTAAACGTCTTCTACAGTCAATGGGGTTAAAAAGACAATATAATTCATACACTGGGACAAGTTAATTTTTAAAATTCTTTCCAGAAATAATTTAAGAAATAATGAAAAATTGTACTACTAATTCTATCATCGACAACATCTTTGTTTACCATGTAGAACGACGTCTGACAAAGAGAATTCCAACAAAGTTGAAATTAAAACGAGTGGGAACCTGTGTCAAACGAAAGAAAAGAAATTATCATGTAAAGTAACCAGTATAATAAACTTTAATTTTAAAGTATCCTGTGTTAACGTGTTACATTAGGAGAAATTAAAGTAAGTTAAAATATATCTCTTAAAAAAAAGAATTTTTAGTTCTTGATCAAATAAAATTCGTTAATAAAAGATCTTTATATGTGTCTTTATTACAATACTCGTCCGTCACGAAGACATAACGGTACACTCCCCGACCGTCCAGACTCCCCAACGATCCGCGTCCCTCACGATACCTGTCCTTTTTCAGTCACGTATTTTAAAAAAAGACGCGTTACCAGTTTACCGACACTTTAAGTTAATAATCCCGAGGTAAAGGGTATCAAGGAGAGGTACTCCTAACAAAATATTTTATTTTTTAGGACTCTCCAATTGGGAAGACGGACTTAACGGAACTTTTGCGTCTCCAGTACACTTCTTTTCTTTCAACTACTTCCTATTTACGTAATTTGAATTATGTAAAGGATCCTTACCGGAATAACACACACACATCATTGAACTTTTTATAAATAATTTATGGAGAGTACTCGGTCGAACAGAGATATCAATATTAATACTTCACTACTTCTATTATCTACAATAGGACGATAGTGTTTTGAATATTAGATACATAACAATGATACATTATTAATTGTAAATAAATCGTGAAGGACACAGAGTCCGTCGTTAGATTCGAGAAATGTACTTAATCGAATTTGGAGTATTACTGTGGCAGTAAATCTAAGAGAATGATGAGGACAAAACGTCTACTCCTTTGACTCCGAGTCTCAGAATGTTTCTGTCATTCGACGTTTCGGACTCAAGTTCAAGTCCGTGTCATGGAGGTCTAGGACACGAGAATTGATGACGGAATATACGTATAGGTGGACAAATCTATATACGGGTTGATACTGTATATTTACGTTGAAAAGTAAAACTCTAACTTACAACCGAGTTTCATCCAAATGAAACTTAACACAACCAATGTCTCCGTTTTTCATCCAATCCAGTCAGAATCTTCCCATCGACACAACCGATAACTCCGAGTAAAAAAACAGACAATGTGTCCTCCCTCTTCCAATTATAGTCGGAATCCTTGTACAAGTGACATCACTTAGGTCGGTCAACCGACCGAAAGTTTAGTACTCAGACAACGATAAACCGAAAAGTTCCTCACAAATGACTTCAATCAACAGTAACTAATTAATTTATCCAAATTTTGGTCAAGACCAATGGATGAACATTCGTCCTCATACCTTGGCGATTATTAACTAACCTGTCCAAGTTTTGATCGAGACATCAAACAATTGTACCAATATCTTGTTAAAATAGTAAAGTTAAAGAACGTATATTTTGTAATCCAATGAAATATTCTTTTGTTAATGATAGAACCGAAACCGTAAGAAAGGAAGACGGCAACATCTTATCACGAAGACAAAAGAGTAAAGTTTTTACCTTTAGTGTTATTATGGTATAGTGTCCTTCATTTACACCATTGCTTTCATTTCGTGAATTGTGTCACGAAATTCATGTATTATTCGTGAGTTATTTACATTTCGACGTAAAAACTGGTCCTCAGTAGTCAATAGAAGTACATCAACAAAGTTTGTAATTCTCTCTCACCGTATCAGTTACGCATGTATACGATGACCCAATCTTGGTGCAATACCGTTTCCTTAACTCCCTTATTCTGTCCCGTGTAAAGTACAGTACTGTCTACTCTAATTTTTTTTTTCTTCTTCTTCTTCTAACCTTTCTTCTGGTTCGATAAATAGATTTTTATTCGTATAGACCACTCCCATCAAAACAAAAGAAAAAAACAGTCATCACTAGAAGTACATTGACTAATGAAAAAGTAAGTCGTTGAAAATACTTTAGGATGGTCTCGACAGAACCCGGAACCCCACTATATCACCATGTTCTATTCGTTCAAAGAGGATACCCCGATTAAGATCACCCACCTTTTACTGTTATTTGTCCTTATGTTTAAGTAATTGATTAAAATCAATTGCTACTCACTATGTTTTCTTTGTCCTACTGGATAAACAACCCAAGGTTAGAGACGACTTTGTCAATTTGTGACCTCAGAGTCCCCGTACTGTGTGATCTTCGAATCGAGAGTAAAGTATCTTACAGGAGAGTCTTCCAGGACTAGTCATCGAAAAGAGGAACTCCACCAAGACTTTGGGTCTGAAGAAGGTAAACACGAGACGGTAGAAGATCTCGAGGAGACGGAAGTCGGACGTTTGTTCGTTTTCGTTTCTCGAATCTCCGAACACATCCCATAAAATACCAGGTCTGGGTACAACCCGAATAAAGTGTTAACGGGTGTAAAGTGACCCGTTTTGAACCAGTGTCCCGGTGAAGACTGGAGTTCAGACTGACACATAGGTTCCCCTTTCCTTTTTACCAAGACATCTTAAAAGACGATGACATTACTCTCGTATCTTTCCTTGGGAGTGTACTACTTAGAGTCACGGGGAGGTAACGACAGTGACAAAAAGTCAGCGATTCGTACAGACTGAGACACTGGGATACCTGACATCGTATAGTCCGAGGACAGAGAGTGATAGAGGGTCTTAAACGAGTTTAAGTACATGTAACTCAGCCACCATTAGAGATTGGTAGAGTAGGAGACAACGGGGGAAGAGTAAAACGGAAACTAGAAAAGGTCGTAGTCCCAGAAAAGGTTATTCAGTCGAGAAGCGTAGTCCACCGGTTTCATAACCTCGAAGTCGTAGTCAGGAGGGTCACTTATCAGTCCCAACTAAAGGAAGTCCCAACTGGTCGAACTAGAGGAATGTCAGAGTCCCTGAGAGTTCTCAGAAACGGTCGCGGTGTTGAACTTTAGTAGTTAAGAAGTCAAAAGACGTCACCTTTCTGTCCTATTTTCTGTCAAAACGGGTCACTTTCTCTCATTTTGGAAACGAGACCTTATATTCGTTTAGGAGATATCTGTCTTCTCCTCTTCGGACATTACACTTGTTTACGGAGTACCCCTCTACGGGGAGTTAGAGAGGTCTTCAGAGGTAGAAGTCCCAACGATAAGTCTGTACAAAACTTGTCTACTTCATGAGACGAGTCTTTCGGGACTGGTATGTCTTTGTCCTTTTCTTAGTGCCTTGTGTTCCGTACTCTTCCTTCTGACCACTTCCTGTTCCAGTCTATCCGTCTGTCTTCGGTTTGTTATGTTTCGGAAACCTGGATTCACTTCTCAACTTTTAAATAAGACTCACACTGTCATTAACAAACCCACTAACATTCGTCGTCGTACCGCACTTGACTGAGTCCAAAATAACTAGGTCACTGACTCTCTCTTTACCTTCTCCTCCCACCACTCCCATCCTCGTTCCTCTACTAGTTCCTACGAAGACGACAGGAGTAGTAGAACCCTACAACAGGACGTCGTCTCACCATTGTCACCTCTTTCCGTCTCCACTCGTCTCGTTCCGATATGTAACTTCTGTCTTGACTAAAGGACCTATTTCCCCATCCCACTTCCACTCCTTTCTTTTCCTCCAGAAGATTAAGAGTCAAAAAGAAAATTTTCAATAAAATATAACCTCGTATCAACTAATTGTTACAACACAGTCAAAGCTCACATGTCGTTTCACTAAGTCGATATGTATATGTAAAGTTTAAGAAAAGGGTAAATCAAATAATGTCTCATGACTCGTCACAAGGGGCACGAAATGTCATCTAGGAACAACCAATAGTTAAGGGTCCAAAAACCAACGAATCTGAAAAACAAACAAACAAACAAACTCGTTGATCACTACGACAAATCAATTTCCCTTTCTAAATCGTTCCCAGTTCTCTTCGTTGAACCTTTATTTTTAGTTTTTCAGACGAAAACGTATAGTACAGATTGTACGACCTAGTCTATGCTCGTCTTTTGTCTACTTTGTGCTTCACATGAGGTCAACTTACAAATGTCTTTACCCTTGTTCCAATTCCCCGGTTCGTATCGTGGGTTCCGATCGTTGTTATCTCTCGGTAATGATGGGGATGTAGACTTCCCCGGTCCCTTCCTCTCGTAATGACCTGTGTCACACTCGACAGCGGTAATATCTGTCGGACGTGTTGTATTCGTCATCTTAATCCGTCTCCCGTCTCGGTTATTCTTTTAGTGTCGACTTGTTCTTCCCTCGATCTCACCAGTAAATAGGTAGAAGGTATAACAAACCGAGAAGACATAGGACGACCGTGACAGGAGACCGAGTGAGGCTTGTCTCCTACCTCCTGGACTTTCGGGTACTACAACATCAATCATCTCTAGTCCCGTGTCTCGTCCCGTCACGGTGTACCCCTTACATAGACTCTCTATTTACCTTTTTTAGTCGTAACTACGACTATTCTGAGGAAGGCTCCCAGAAATTCCTCTGTCTATCGATTCCCGTCTCCATAACTTGTGGTAGTCATAAAGTTACCGGATACAGTTTACATGATGCTCGATTATAAACACAAGAAAGAAACGTGACATCCGTGACATGGTTGTAAGGTGTACGTAATATAGTACATTAAGAATTTTGTCTAGATTACAAAAATAGTAGAGTAATCTGTACCCATTACCGTAAATTAGATATCTAAACAAAACTCTTAACGTACTCCGTTGATTTCGTGTCACTTAACTTCGTTGGATAAATTACAGCGTGGTGACAAACCAGCGTGTCGTCTCGGTTCTTAATTCAGTCTCTACAAAGACAGGGGTCCCGTTCAGTCTCTTTGGTAATAACGTGTGTCGAAAAGACTCTCTTAGTTTACGACCTCGCTACTGTACAATCCAGTACACAGAAAAAAAAAAGAAAGAAAAAAAAAAAAAAAACTTTTGTGATGGGAGAAACAGTAAAAAAAGTGAAGAAACCCCTTTTTTTTTAACACTGTTCTTAAGTAGTTTCTTTTATAAGGTTTAAAATTACAGGGTTAAACCCATAACGAAAACTGATTCCGACAAACGTCTGGTCTTATAATCATTGGGAGTATAAGGGATATGGTGTTTCTTTTTCCTCCTCTAAATGAAAATAGAACCCTTGTTTCGACTTATCTTTTCGAAAAAATTGAAAAGAATTAAGTACTTTGTAAATAGAAGCTCAGTCCAAAACAATATCGTCGTGTTTACACCAGGCAGTCGTAAAGGTAATATAGGGGTATAAAGGTCCCGAAAAGTTCTCACGGAACCTCTAAGTTGAAACTTAATTTAGAACCGTAAGTCCCAAACTTAGTCCTTTGAGGTAAAAGGGATGGTTACTTAGTTTGTCAATTCTTCAAGACTTAAATCTTCTCCTGTTTTACATTTTAAAAATAATTGTCTTTAATAAATTTCTGTTTAAATGATTGTTTATGAATCTGGTATAATCGTGAATAATATACTAATATTACAATAAATTGATATATACCATAACATATGAGTCAACTAGTCAACACATACTCAGAGACGATGGAGTACCTGACATCTAGTGGTCCGAGGGGACAGGTACCCTAAAGGGTCCGTTCTTATGATTTCGTCCCACGATAAAGGATGACTCAAGAGTTTTTTTAATTGGTATTCACGAGGATTCTATTATATACTTTCGATTGATATTGTAGAATATAAACGGAAAAACTGAAACATTCATTAAATAAGGATGAAACCCTTAAACCTACTAAACTTCAGGAGTCGTATTAACCAAATTACAATAATTGTCGTAGTCACATGATTTGGTCTTCTCGGACTCATCCCCCTTAGGACTCTCCCACGGTTTCACAAAGTTATATAAAAATACTTAAAATTTAAGTACACCCCTTTAAAACGTAAGATATTTTTCCCTAATTATCGTACGTAATCAAGATATTTATCTATGAACTTTAAATTACACAACTTAAGTCACTGTTATTACTCCTAATTTACAAATTAATGTTTCGGAAAGGAGAATCAAGGTTTGACCAGATACTTACAAGAAACCGTCACTCTTCCGTATTACTACTGGGACATAGAAAATTATAGAGGAAGATATCAGAAAGGACTTTAGAGAGGGGGTCGGAATTTACTTCTTCCGTTACCGTGGGGTGAGGTCATGAGAACGGACCTTTTAGGATACTTGTTTCCTCGGACCATCCGACGTCAGGTACCCCAGTGATTCTCAGTCTATGCTGACTCGCTGAAGGGAAAGTGTAAAGTGAAAGTACGTAACCTCTTCCTTTACCGTTGGGTGAGGTCACAAGAACGGACCTCTTAGGGTCTCTGTCCCCTCGGACCACCCGATGGTAGATACCCCATCGTGTCTCAGTCTGTACTGACTTCACTGAATCGTCATCGTCGTCGGAATTTATCAAATCCTAATGCAGTTGTTTTACATCAATTACTTTTTATCTACTTCGGAAAACTCATGTGAATTAGAGGAAGACTGACTGAAGACAGGTCGGTGTTATCGGAGAAAAGACAAAGTCTTTGTATGATTCGTCTGAGGGTGTAACTCCGTAAACAAGATTGAAAAAGAAGAACCTTCCTTGAAGGAGGTCTACAGAAGAACCGGTTGAGGGTAATGACGGAGTCAGAAACGAGTTTGGGACGAAAGACTTACACTTGTTTGAGATAGTGAGATGAACTATTAACCTAAACGGGAATCTAGAAGTTAGGGTCTTAAGTACTGTGGGTAATGGGATGGACTGAAAAGAAGAAAGATGTCATAAATAAGAGAAGATTGTGTGAATCGAAGGGACCACCGAGTCTACTACTTCTTAGTCGCACGGTACGACTAACGTCCCTCTGGACCCAAGTTAGGGACCCAACCCTTCTAGGGGACCTCCTCCCGTACCCTTGGGTGAGGTCATAAGAACAGACCTCTTAGGACTTCCTGTCTCTTCGGACTGTCCAATGTCAGGTACCCCAACGTTCCTCAGTCTGCACTGACTCACTGCTTCGTTGTACGAGTTTAGAAAAATTTTACAGACAAGGAAGTGAGAAGGGGATTTAACATTCCAGTTACTTCTGTTCAAAGAAACAAAATAAGTAACTGTATAAGATTCTTAACACGACTCCTATATAATTAACGAGTTTCTATAAACAATTTACTTACTACGTAATATTTTACTTTAGACTTAAAGTAGGGTATTGTTATTAGACGTTTGTAAAGTCTAAATTGAAAGAGACAAGAGACCAAGAAGACATTCTAAAATCAATAAAGGGATCCTATCCATTCTTACGTGAAACTTGTAACTACTGTGTTACTTTCCAGGATGTAAATTTAGGAAAATATTACAAAACAACAGGTCAACGATTCAGTACAGACTGAGAAAGACTGCGGTACCTGACGTCGTAGGACCCCAAGGAACAGGAAGTGATAGAGGGTCCCAAACAAGTTTGAGTCCAGGTAACTCAGTCACTACGATAGGTTGGTAAAGTAGGAGACGGTGGGAGAAGAGGAAAACGGAAGGCAGAAAGGGTCTTAGTCTCAAAAAGGTTACTCAACACAGGAGTATAGTCCACCTGTTTCATAACCTCGTAGTCGTAATCAGGATGGTTACTTATAAGTTCCGACAAAAGGAAATCCTAACTGACCAAACTAGAGGAACGGTAGATTCCCTGACAGTTCTCAGAAGAAGTCGTGGTGTCAATCTTTCGTGGTTAAGAAACCGTGAGTCGGAAGAAATGCCAAGTTGAGAGTGTAGGTATGTACTGATGACCTTTTTGATATCGAAAATGATATACCTGGAAACGACCGTTTCACTACTCAAACAAAAAAAAATTATACAGATCTAAACAGGATCGAAAGGAAGGTTTCTCGTTCATGGAAAATGAAAGTACCGACGTCAGTAGTAGGTGTCCCTAAAACCTCGGGTCCTTCTATTTTAGACAGTGATGGTGAAAAAGGGAAAGACAAACGGTATTTCGTTATCCTGACCTACAGTATTAGAAACAAAAAACTTACGACTTAAATTTCGGTCGAAAAAAATAAGAAGAGAAAGTGGGAACAGTCCTCTGAGAAATCAAGGAGAAGTGAAAGACGGTAATCCCATATTACACGATACCCGAGTGAAAACCTTTAAAACATGAATTAAAGTTAATCAAAATAGATAACAAACCTTTTCTATTTATTCATCTACATTTCGTACCAAAAGAGTTTTATTTACGAATAAAACACAATTTTTATGATGACCTGTACAAACATTGTAAAAAATATGAACATTACTAGAATTATGGTTTGAGTCTTAAATACTTAATTTACACTAGAACACTAATTTTTCCCTTTTCTTGGGGTATGGGAGTCGTCACTACTTCTGTAGAACTTTTGTTCCCGAAAGATATTCTTAAGTGATGAACCGTGGTACTGGACTTTCCATACGATTAACGTTTACCTCAGTAAATCACTCTTAAGTGATGGCCAAGTTACTATATTTTCACTTTTGTGACCTTAAAGTGCCGTTTTATGTTTACGATCACTGTGTGAGTGGTCATGTCGGTACAGAACTAAGATTTGCCATCGACTGTCGTTTTACATCGTAAAAGATGGCACTCAAACATAACTAAAATAATTAACTGAATTTGTAATGAAATCTTGTTTATTCTAGTCAATAGAAAGGTAAAGAAAAGTGTATATAACTTTCCTTAAATAAACTGAACATAAAGGCGAAACAGAAGAATCCCCTTTACGCTCGTCAGAGAGATACCGGTGTACGTAAGGTAGTTACTACGGTGGAAGTGAGGATCCCACTCAAATCAAGAAGGTGATTCAATAAAATGTCGAAATAATAAGTTTAAGTAAAATTACTTTTTTTCACGGTCTCTTTTTTACCGTCCAATTGTCCCACTCTCCTCTCTTGTTTAAACATTTAATTAATATCGTTACTTTTGTTACATGTGTATTATATCTTAATTTCTTCGAATTTTGTGCGAAATGTCCCCATTCATCTTCCCCTTGAGGATAACATGAATTAAGGTGAATTCGTGTACAAAATTCCGAAAGACAGATCACACCGGAAGTTCTTTCATTCATCTTATATTCGAACATTTAAAATCACATTCTGGTATTTTATTTCTTTTACTAACTTTCCTATCAGTTCTTATTCTTTTACGATTTCTTTACCCCGGAAAGAAGTCCCATTTTATGTCGTTGGAACTAAATTGTCAAAAAGTCAAAGAATACTTTTGAAGGTTTATACAGAAAGAAATATATTTGACGACTGTATCGTTTTTATAAATAGATGTCAAACTCAATACATCTCTAGCCCTCTAGCCCTACACCCGAAGGGACCACCGAGTCTCTAATTTCGCAGACGGAGGTTACGCCCTCTGGGCCCAAACTAGGGACCCAGCCCTTCTAGGAGACCTCTTCCTTTACCGTTAGGTGAGGTCATAAGAGCGGACTTCTTAGGGTACCTGCCTCTTCGGATCATCCAATGTCAGGTGCCACAGCGTTTCTCAACCTGTACTGTCTCGCTGAGGTGGAGTGGAGTGGAGTGGAGTCTCTACCCCTACTAAAATGATCACTACTTCTAACAATTTGTACCGAAACTCAAAGACACGATTAACCCTAACAGAGATTTTCCCGAAGGAACCACCGAGTCCTGTCTTAGGTGGACATTATATCCTCTGGGTCCAAGTTAGGGACTCAGTCCTTCTAGGGAACCTCTTCCCTTACCGATACGTGAGGTCATAAAAAAGGACCTCTTGAGGTACCTGTTCTCCTCGGATGGTCCAAGTCAGGTACCCGAGTCCTTCTCAGTTGGTTTTGTAAAAGTGAGAGTGATTTTCTCAAGTCTACCATTAGTACCTTCCTACTAAAATTCAAACATGGAAGAGTTTACTTTCGTTAAACTGATCTGTTTACTGAAGAGTTCAGGGAAGTTTGATATACTAAATTAATATAGATTGTAAAATTAAACAGAGAGTCAAGGGTCGTCTCACATTTAGAATCAAGGTATAAGGAGAAAGAAAAGGTTAATCGATTTTTACTCTAGACTATCTAATAGATGTGGGTTGGAGTTTTACTATCGTATCAGTTTTAAGGTAAAGATAGTACGACAATAATAAGAAAATCTCTTTCTTTTCACAAGTGATTTTTATTAAGTGATTCTTATTAAAGACGATTTCCTTACAACAAATGAAGTTCACTTTAACACGACCCCAGTGGTCGGGACCTTATAAGTACTGACCGAGTTGATTTTAATTTAAAATTGTTTAAACAAAATCATTTCTTAAAGGTAAATTAACTGAGAGAACTCAGTTATATAATATTTAATCAAGATTTATAGTTCACTTTAAAATAAAGATCGTCTCATATATCGTTAAATTCTTGACATTTGGGTGTACTATTCTATAAATACGATTTTTTAGATAATTCACCGAATCTCGAAGTGTATGGGATCCTTTTAATTTACCTTCGATTGTACTTCATTTCATTATAAAACATTCAGTTCGTAAATAAAACCGTTCATCAGAATATCGACCTTTTAAGTGTGGTAAATTGTTAGGATTTATCATGTTAATTATTTATACCTTTATGGATTTAATCTAAATAAGTCAGTCTTTAATTCCCTGTGTATGTAATTGATACACATAAAGTTTTCGTTCTATTACTTGTACTCCAGGTCCACAGGTTATAGTTTCACTGACTGGTTTCACTGACAGGTTATAGTTTCACAATAACAAATATGTGAAACAAGTATGGTTTCCCTGACACTGTTGTGACAAGGTTTAGTTACAAGGGTTTCGGAGTAACTTAAAAAGGTAATTAAATAGAGGAGAAACGATATTTATAAATTAATAACAATTCCTTTACGACAAAGTAAAACTACTTACTGTGAGACTTCACTTTAAAAGTCAGTGAATACAGTTGACAAAACTTTTGACAGTATAAAGTTTATGGACAATCCCTCACAGTCTTCCTACTTCCGTCGTCATTGGTTTTCTCACGTTTCTGAAAGTCCTAAAGACTTCCTTTATTGTAACACTGTATAAAGTGTAAGTCGGAGAGTTTCAACACTAGTATTTACGTAATATACCATGTATATATCGTCCGTCTCTTAACACATCATAGTCCAGACAGACGATTAACAAACTACGGAATCCCTATAAGTAAGTTCAATGTAATGGTCAATTTTACGTGAATCGATAAATGTATTTGTATTAAAAACCTTTTAAGAAATTAAAATCTAAACATTCATCTTTAGTTTTTACTTTTTGAGTCACTCTAGGTCGATCGGTGGTTCTTAGTGTCTTTTTTTAAGTGTTATAGTCATACTTACGTACTAAGATATATTTTCACATATTTAATTCTAAATAAAGACACAATATCCTGATCCCAAGGTCACAGAAGTAGAGACTGACTAAAAAGATAACCTTTATCTAAAAATAGATTTTGGAGAAAAATTTCAGTAGACGATTACTTTGTAAAATTCCTGGAACTTTCGAAAAATGATTCAGTCAAAGTATTTCGTTTTGGTTGAAAAAAATTCAACTGACATTAATGGTACTATCAGAATTATCTGTGTCTGTTGAGTTACATTCATTAAACAAAAATAAAAATAAAAATGAAATAAAATGAAATGTTATGACATAACCAAAACGGTATGTAACTGTACTTAGGTGGTAACATGTTTATATATCGTTCTTATACTTATCCGCTAGCGATAGTCTCACAGGGGACGGAAATTTAAAAATCCTTTAACTGGATATCAGACCGATCCCACCTCTAAGGTAGTCCGGAAGATCCTTGAGAAGAACTAGGATAAGATCTCACTACAATACCAGTCCACCCACAGGAATATAAAGACACTTATAAAGGTTGACAAGGCTCTCTATGTATCCGACCTACCGACACGATATGGACGGACCTTTTCAGTCTACTTGTGACATTTAGTTAAGATAATCTTATGGTTAAGTAGGAAGGTACCCTGACGAATGGAGTCAGAACGTGTAAGTTCGATCCTTAAATCAGAGTTGTGTAACTAACAACCTTGTTTCGACTTTCCGAGACATCTTAGTTTCCATTAAGATCATCAAGATCTTAAGATTAGTCGTTAATTTTCTTCTCCAAAGTGTGTTGGAGTTCAAGATAAGAGTGAATAAAATTAATTGGATAACGAAATAAGTTTATAACAATATAACTAAAAAGATTATATCGTCAAGTCAAGTCAAGTCAGTGAGTCAGCACAGGTTGAGAAACGCTGGGGTACTTAGCGTCGTGAGGTCCGGAGGGACAAGTAGTGGTAGAGGGCCTCAAGTGAGTCTGAGTGCAGGTAGCTCAGGCACTACGGTAGGTCGGTAGAGTAGGAGCCATCAGGGGAAGAGGAGGACGGGGGTTAGAGAGGGTCGTAGTCTCAGAAAAGGTTACTCAGTTGAGAAGAGTACTCCACCGGTTTCATGACCTCAAAGTCGAAATCGTAGTAAGGAAGGTTTCTTTAGGGTCCCGACTAGAGGAAGTCTTACCTGACCAACCTAGAGGAACGACAGGTTCCCTGAGAGTTCTCAGAAGAGGTTGTGGTGTCAAGTTTTCGTAGTTAAGAAACCGTGAGTCGGAAGAAGTGTCAGGTTGAGAGTATAGGTATGTACTGGTGACCTTTTTGGTATCGGAACTGATCTGCCTGGAATCAGCCGTTTCATTACAGAGACGAAAAATTATACGATAGATCTAACCAGTATTGAAAAGAAGGTTCCTCATTCGTAGAAAATTAAAGTACCGACGTTAGTGGTAGACATCACTAAAACCTCGGGGGGGTTTTATTTCAGACTGTGACAAAGGTGACAAAGGGGTAGATAAAGGGTACTTCACTACCCTGGTCTACGGTACTAGAAGTAAAAGACTTACAACTTGAAATTCGGTTGAAAAAGTGAGAGGAGACTTTAGGATTCTGTCTAATTAACGATACTAATGACGACTCTTGGAGGATCAGTGGAATGAAGAAACTTCTGATATTAAGGACTCAACAACAAAGAAAACGTATATACCGAGTACTTCATGAAACTGTGAATGAAGTAACTGGTCAAAAGGAGTTTGTGGTAAAAGGAGGAGTCGATGAATAGGAACTTCAGTTTGAGACTTGTGAAACAGGAATTGACATTAACGTAACAAAAGTTTAGGAGTCAAAGTTCGTAACGAAAAGATTTCTATGATCAGACAGAAGGTCGAGAATTCATTTCGGCCATACCACGAAGGTGAAGCAACTCTCTAGAATAATCGATTTCAGAATGAGCGGTAGAATAGTGGAAAGACGGAAGTGAATAACATGGGGTCGAACCTATGGAGTCAACAGTAAGATCGGTAAGATGACTTTTCTTGAAATAAATCAAGTCAAGTTGGAGGAAAAGTCAGTACCAAGTGTTACGGAACCCCGAAAAGAGACAAATGAATTTTTTTTTTTAGACATGTGACCTGTCGTAATTTTTCTTACACTTTATCCTGTAACATTTAGAACAAACCGAGTGATAGAAGTCGTAGATCATATCGGATAAAACGTATGTATTATAAGTTTTTTACACTACTTAGTTACGTCCCAAAATCTGTTTACTTTCGTGTTCCCAAAGTAATATCATACATAGTAACGTAGAATAAAAAAGTTGATACAACCGAAAGTTTCAAGACGCCTATAATTTGACGTTCTGTTCGAGTGAATTAAGAGTATTATCTAATCGACAAGGAATCTTTTGAAGATATCGTAGTATCACAAGGTATTAAAACTTTGTGACCTTTTAATGGGTTAAAATCAATATGAACAGGGGATCATGTAAAACCTAGGACCGAAAAGGTGAGTGTTCTACATATTAGAACTATTTAATAAATCAAGTAGCATTTTTACTTACTATATTTCTTGTCATAAAGTGTCATGTATATTACACAAATTATATTATGGACCGTTCATCTATTATGATAATAGTGAAGATAAGAATTGTGAGGTTGACAATCATAATAACAACAAATCAGTGATTCAACATAGACTGAGAAACGCTAGGGTACCTGACTTAGTGCAGTCTGAAGGGACGAGAAGTGACAGAGGGTCTCAAACGAATTTGAGTACAGGTAACTCAGACACTACGTTAGGTTGGTGGAGTAGGAGACAACGGGGGAAGAGGAAAACGGAAGTAAAAAAAAAAAAAGGGTTGTAGTCACAGACCCTCTGACTCCCAACTGAGAAGTATATGCTACCGACTTCATAATAACTTCGAAGTTGAAATCGTAGTCAGGTAGATTGCTTATAAGTGTTAACTAAAGGAAATTCTAATTGACCAAACTAGAGGGACGACAGATTCCCTGAGAGTTCTCAGAAGAGATCGTGGTGTTAAGTCAAGTCAAGTCAAGTCAGAGAGTCAGTACAGATGAGAAATACTGCCGTACCTGACGTCGGGTGTTCCGAAGGGACAGGTAGTGGTTGGAGGTCTCGAACGAGTTTGAGGTGACTTAGTTACTACGGTAGGTTAGTAGTGAAGAAGACAGCAGGGGAAGAGGAGGACGGAAGTTAGAAAGGGTCGTAGGCCTAGAAAAGATTCCTCAGTCAAGAAGTGTAGTCCACCCGTTTCATAACCTCAAAGTCGAAGTCGTAGTCAGGAAGGTTACTTATAAGACAAGTTAGAAATCCTAACTGATCAAACTAAAGGAACGTCAGGTTCCCTGAGAGTTCTCAGAAGAGGTAGTGGTGTTAAGTTTTCGTAGTTAAGAAGTCACGAGTCTAAAGAAATATCAGGTTAAGAGTGTAGGTATGTACTTTTTAGTATTGAAACTGGTGTGCCTAGAAACAACCTTTTCATTACAGATAATGAATCTGTCGAAAAATTATACGACAGATTCAACCAGTATTGAAAAGAAGGTTCCTCGTTCGCAGAAAATTAAAGTACCGACTTCAGTGACAGAGGTCACTAAAACCTCGGGTCCTTTTATTTTACACAGTAACAAAGGTTAAAAAGGGGAAAATAAACGTACTTCACTACCCTGGTCTACGGTCATAGAATTAAAAAACTTACAACTCAAAATAATGATGATGACAACAACCACTTCGATTACAAAGAAAGACCCGAAGGGACCACCGAGTTACCATTTCTTAGACGGACGGTTACATCTTCTGCACCCAAGTTAGGGACTCAACCCTTCTAGGGGACCTCTTCTTTACCGTTTGGTAAGATCATAAGAACAGACCCTTTAGGGAACCTGTCTCCTCGTACCGTCTGACGGCAGGTACCCTAGCGTTTTCCCAACCTGTCCTGAATCACCGATTTGGTACTACAAAGAATGATCGGTGAACAAAAACTTATACATCTACATCTACTTTCTTACTGGTGTGTGTATATATACTGAAAGAATATAGGATAGTGAATTCAAGTAAATTATATCTACCATATTTGCATTTCGACGTCATATGTGAATTGTAAAATTGTCTTTATTCTTTTATTTAAGATTTCAATAAGACTTATTCTTTAATAACTTAACATAATTTGGACTCGATTTAAAGTCCTCTTTTACATGTATTTGGATGTATCCTTATAAAACAGACAAAATATAGTATCGTATTGTAAATTATGAATCCAATAATTCTCGAAATTTAAACTATATATTATCTAATTAACGAAAGGGTTCAATGATCATATACTTATATTCACGTAATTAATAGATAAAAATTTTTAGCACCCTTCCATTTATGGACGTTAACGGATGGACATTTCAATAGGAGTAAGGTAAAACCGTTTCCTTCCAATTAAAGACAAAAGAATAAAAACAAGTAAGAATAAGTAAGAGTTTGTTTCACGAATCATAGTTAGAAACCGGTAAAATATAATTTTTTATGTTTATTGCAAATCCAGTACGTCAGTAACTAGAAGACTTCCTGTTTACTACAGTCCGTCATGAATGATTTTTTTTCAAAACAAATGAAGAAGTCGTTATGTTCAACTACACTTGATGGTAAATTGACCCGGTTATTATAACTATAAACTACAGTCAAGAATAAGTAACGATGTGGATCTAATAAGTATTCAGTTTTGAAAATCTACACTCTATTTTTTGTGATTTTATCCAGGACAGATAGAACCCTTTACCTCTGTTGTTGTCTTATCTTTTAATTTCCCGTACCTTGAACCGTAAAAGTAAAATATATGATAAACTCAATAAAGTTATTAAGGATGTAAATAATTTTTAATTAAAGTCAATAAAATTTGATTAGATATGATTTACTAGAAGAATTTGATTTGAAAAAACTTTTATTGGAATAACACGATTGAAAACACTTCTTTTTTATTGAAAACTACTTTTTACGTTTTCACTTCCCTTTTTTCTCAAGAACACTCGTCTGTAAGTTTTTAATCTCTTATATAAATTTACATTATTTAACTATCTCCAAGAAATAAAGGTGAATCAAGAGTCTTTAAATTGTGAAGTATAATGTTTCTTCTGTGTTATGTAAATTCTAAAATGGGACGGGGGTTTCAAATTGGAAATTATTGAAGAAACCAACCTATCTCCACTAAATCCGTAAACATTAAAAGAACCATCAAGGTACTTTTAATCTTCGTTACACTAATACAGTATAAAGAACTGTGAAGGAGAAACTGCCACTTTGATTGATTATTAAACACATATACATACTACATACATACAGATACATATATACATATACATATATACACACACACACACATATATATATATAGGAAAACCACTGAATTTTATAAACCTTTATAGTCAGTCAAGTCAGTGAGTCAGAACAGGTCGAGAAACACTGGGGCACCCGATATGTCAGGTACCTTAAGAGGTCCGGTCTTATGACCTCACCTATTGGAAAGGGAAGAGGTTCCCTTAGAAAGGTTGGGTCCCTAGTTTGGGTCCAGAGGGGGTAACGACCGTCTAAGAAATTGTCGACTCGGTGTTCCCTTCAAGACGGGAATCCTGAAATAGAAGACCATTCTTGGTCTCTATAATTTGATCATTTGTGTACTTATCAGAGTTCTTATCATTCAGAATAAATAGGTTTTAGTTAATCCCACCATTTTCTCATTACTCCATTGTCAACCTCGAATGTTACTCTACTAGTCTCTCCCTGAGAGGATCTCTCACTGTAAATTCTTTTAACACGTTACTAACATTCTTTTTCTTGAGTTCGTCTCCGTTACCATTTCCTATTCAAGGACTCCATCACCTTCACACCGTACTATCTCCTTGTCCCGTGTACTTCACCTGTTCCTAATCTATTTCGTCCACCTTATCGAATACAGACTGTCTATTAACAGTTGAATCCAACGAGAAAACCGAATTACATTTCACCAACTCCAGTAAAATCCTATTGGAGTATTGTCATGGATACCGAAAGTTTTACGAATAAGTATATTTTTACGGGACTGATACTCTTCATGTTATCTACGAAAACCGACTTATTATGGAATTGTAAAAATGAGGTATCTAGAACCGTATCAAGAACCATGTCTTTCATTAATTATTTGTAAGTAACTAATCCTTCGTAATCTTTCGGTTGTGTTCAGTCTTGAGTTCCCCATAAAATCTCCCGTAAGAATCCTGTTACAAACGACACTACACTAATTTAAATAAAAAATGATGACTAGAATTTTATAATAACATTTTAAATAATATGAAAAGGCTAACAGGTACAAACAAAACTCGTGTGTCGACGGTTATAACAAGTTTTATATAAATGATGAAGATATTCTTTGTTACAGTAACGAGTTTCATAAACCGATAAATCCTGTGATCAGAAAGTCATGTTACTTTAGAATAAACTCACTAAAGGTCTCATGTTTTTATAAAATTTATTTTATTTTTATAGTTATATTTTATCTAAAAAGAGGTCATTACTAATTCAATCTGTCAGATTTGAACGTACTCTAAAATTTTCAAACTTTTTGATGTACGTACTATTTATCGTACTCAAAATGTTCTCTAACAAAATGTATATGTCTATTATAGATTACATAGTATACAATAGGGACTCAGTGTATTAATCTCGTGTTACATAATGGTGTGTTTAAATGAGTATTCGCATTAATGTTATTTTTAATCGGGGAAATTATATTAAAAGAAGTGAATTAACACACAAACGACTACTTATACTGGTACACTTAACTATGGAATTTTTGACGATCAATTGTACGTGTTGGTGTTCGTATCGTCCTCTTAGACCGGAAGGAGAAGTCTTCTAAGTCTAACATATAGGTCCCACCGGAACGTCCTTTTTACAATGTAGAGGGACTTCTCCCCGACTTTAAAGGACACCGTCCAAATTGGTACCAGAACCCAGGACTTTACAATTAGTGTTCGTACGACAGAAAGTGGGGCGGGGTAATTTTGGTAACATGGTTTTGTGAGTTGTCAGAGGATTGATTTCCTTAACATCGAGGATTTAGGTGTAACGTAAGTCTTTGGATTCGATCAACATAAAAGGACTTCATAAGTTCAAAAGTATAAGTGAAGAATAATTCTTAAACGATTGTAAGGAACTGGACTATGAAACCACTGTCACTTCATTCTGTTTTTAACACAATGATTCAATTTATGATCAACGTAAATCTACAAAATGAGATGGATTCCCCTTCTTTTAAACTTTATGTTAGAATCAATTTATATCAGAGACAAAGAAAAACTACTCAAAGGATAATCTCACCTGGTTTCCATAAATTTCAAAAAGAATCGAATCCCCTATCTTAAAAAAAATCTTTTCTACCAAAAGTCAAATGTACGAGTTTATGTTTTAATCTTTATATGGGTTAGGTATTATATACCTAAAGAAGGTATAATACAACTAAAAGTCTGTATTTTATCATTTTTACCTGACATGGAAAGACTCTAATATTGAAAAGAAAGAGATTTATCGTAAGATACGGATGTTGAAGAAGTTCCTATATAAAAGAGATTACTTTTTCTTTCCCACTCTCTGAAAAAAGAACCCGACGTTTGAGTGACGTCTACCACTGACGTCGGTACTTTAATTTTCTGTAAACGAGAAACCTTCTTTTCGATACTGGTTCAATCTCTCGATAATTTTTCGTCTCCGTAATGAAATTGTCGTTTCCAGACAGATCAGTTTCGATATCGAAAAGGTCATCAGTACATATCTACACTTTCAACCTGGTATTTTTCTCGACTTGTGGCTTCTTGACTATAAAAACTTGACACCACAACCTCTTTTGAGAAACTCTCACGGAACTTGACGCTCCTCTAGTTTGGTCAGTTAGGATTTCCTCTAGTCAGGACTTATAAGTAACCTTTCTGACTAAGACTTTGACTTTGAGGTTGTGAAACCGGTGGACTACACTTCTTGACTGAGGAATCTTTTCTGGGACTACGACCCTTTCTAACTTCCGTCCTCCCCTTCCTCTGTTGTCTCTTACTCTACAGACCTACCGTAGTGGTTGAGCTACCTGTACTCAAACTCGTTCAAGACCCTCACCCACTACCTGTCCCTTCGGACCACACGTCGTCAAGTACCTCAACGTTTCTCAGTCTGTACTGACTCGTTGACTTGATTTGACTTAACAAAGATTTTTAAGACTCGTTTGTCTTCGTGTCGGATCATATATTATCAAGAATCTTTCCGATACTTAAAATTTATATATATCAAGGTGGAAGATTAGATAAAAAATTTAGTTCGATATGAAAATTTATATAAAATAAGTCACTGAAGTTATACTGTTGGTGGTTCATTTCGGACAACAGTATTTGTACTTGGAATCTTTACATTTTTATAACGTTTTTTTTTTTTGGATAAGTATTTAACAGTAAAAACTTATACACCACCTTGTAGAGACTTAAATAACGTTAACACGAATACATGTATAATTGTCCTTTATTTAATTAACGTCCAATAAGGTCGTCACCATAACGTCACTTGTGATATAATTAGTAAATGACAACCGGTGAAACTTTCTCTGGAGACGGTTTGTCTGATTGTGAAATCCAATGATTGTTATTAATTTTGTCCAAATTGTCTTAACCACACTAAGATGTACATCGTACATGTCACTGGTTTCTTAGTTTCCTGTTTCTCTTTTCGTTAACAATGACTCTTGTCAATTAATTATACCACGACGGTAGAAACGATCCACTAATCAAAATAAATTGACACTTCACCATTTGTATACATAAAAAGTTTTAGAGATAGACTCGTGAATTCTTCACTAATAGAACTTTAATGATCGTTATACTTCAACATGGAACAAGAATTATTCACGACCCATTTATAAACACCTTTACTAAATCCACTTCTTTTTTTCTTTTTTAGTTTAGAACAAGATTGTTTCTTCTCTGACCGAACTGACCTATAAAGTGTCAGACATGAAATCGGTAACTAATCAAAAGTAGGTCCAAGGTTTGGGGAGAGACTGGAGATCAGTGACGTCGTCTTCGGAACGTAAAGAGACTAAAAGTAAAGGATGGGACGGGGGAAGCAATGAGACCCTTACATTTTCCTGACGACAAGAGGAAACTACTTTCTGTTGTCCGACTATTTGAATTTACAGACGTAGTAACGGTAACGGCAGGCACCACATAAAGTTCGCATCATAGTTGACACTGATCAAAGATGAGGAGTCCCCCAGGACACTAGAGGTCAAGGAATACATTTAGTTACGTTTTCGACGAGGTCGCGATAGTGTACGATAAGTAAAGTCTGAACTTTGCCTTACAAGAGAAAGAACTAAACCGTTTACCTTTCACATACTTCACTTTACAATTGTTTTGTCTTATAACCAGGATGATCCCCACACTTCTCGTAACCTTTTCTTTCAAACTACAATAAAAGTTTAGACATCTTAGTCTCTAAGTGAATATAGACAAAACAAGAGTACATTTCAATGTCCTTTAAATAAAATAAATCCTACAAATGTTTGATCAAAGTTGTTCTACTGACGTATGGAGTAATTCTCGAATCCTAGTATAGAATAGACAAAGGTCAGACACGGAGAGGACAGGAGGGAGGGAGTGGTGTGAGGCAACGGACCTTGACCCAGTAAGATTCTCCCTTGTGAACATACCACTTATAAATTAGTTACTGACTTAAAATAGCCTCAGGACTTTTTTTCTTTTAAGTAGTAGAAAATTTTAATACATATGTAAAGAAGTTGAATAGTATTGTTTACTTTCATCTGACCACCTCCCCATTTCTACATGATACCTCTTTCTACCCAATCTCGTCGAGTTAATTTACCTAGTTTTTCATCATTTTCAAGTCGTCACCTGTTTAACCAAAAATTTTCGTAAGCTCACGGGAAATAAAACGTTTAATATTTTGGGTAATCACACCCAACAAAATTCCGTCATTTTAATAGTGGTGTCCGAAGTAAGTTTACAACCATTTATACCGTATACACGAAATGAATTTCTATCAACAAATTTCTTTTATTCAACTACTCGTCTCCGTTTCTTGAGAACTCTATATTATTAAAGTCCTTTTATATACGAGTCACAGACACACACAAATCATACACACACTTAATGAGTTCACTGGTGTAATTAATACATGTACACAGTACAATACTAACGATTTCTGATTCACTCTTCAAATAACCGTACAAAATTAATTTAGAATTCATAAAAGGTCAAATTGTCCCTTTCACTGTTCTTTTCAATATTTTGAGATTCGAGATGAGTCCGAAAAGTAACAGACCGTTGTAAGTGATTATTCGGTATAGGGAGAAGGGGTTGTGACATATAAACATTGTAGTTGAAGACGATCAAGGTTCCAGTGACACGGTTTCAGTTTATTATTACTCGTAGTTTTAATTTATATTTTCGAAGTTTATTTCTGGAAGGAAGACTAAATGTATACTTAAATAAAGATTTAAAGAAGAATAAATAGATTACTGAAACCAAAGTTAGTCTGACAAAGGTCAGGGTTGATGACGAGTGGTCCATACACTTAATCTTTATCGAAGTCTCCTAGTTCTATCGCCTCCTCCTACACCTTGAGTGGAGGGGGTTGTTTGTAGTTTTTATATGGATCTAAACCCTACTAAAAGTGTCTTTTGGTTGATCTTCGACCGTTTTCTAGAGAATATGTTAGTTTTTCGACGTTCCTTTTATAGGGTATTTTGACCCATCTTTCTCCTCTTTTTATCCGTAACCCCTGTCCTGACCGTGGGAACCTTCCCTAGACACTTCTCCTCTCTCCAACTATACCCGTCCGAGAGTAGGACCCTTTGGGAGACCCTCCAGACGACGTCGTCCATCTCCCCGACCTCCTCGGACCTAACACGAGTTCTCCTTACGTATGCACGACCGAACGATCGTCAGTCCCGTCTCCCTGACTACTGGTAGTGGGTCGACGTGAGGGGTCGGACTTTACACCACACCCGACGATGCTACGTGATCTGTTACTTAGAGTCCTCCTACCCGGGACCCTCTCCTGAGATATCGTCGTGTCTCTCTACGGTCTCCCGGACCCCACACCCGGGACCGGGGACCACGGTCGGATCGTGATCCGGACCCTACTTACGTCACCTCTTTTCCTGTGTTATATCCCGACGAAGACCCGTCTTGGTATCTACAGACGTACCATCCACGTATCCAAAACGACATTGATGTACCCGGAGTGAACGAAGTCGTGAGTGGAGGAGACCCTGTCTCGTATGTGAATTCCCGTCATCTCGGAATAACCTGGGTGTGAGTCCCGAAGAAGTCTTCTTTTACCCTTCGTCTGGAGCCGGGGGTTGTCCCGATACTGTCGGACCCTTATTTCTTCTCCGGAGTGGGTTGTAGGTCATGTCCGAGACCTGCGACGTTATGGTCAGTGTGGGTAAAGTGTCCCGATTACGGATAGTGTGTGACTCCTTTCCATAGGGACCGTAGAAATGACTTTTGTCGGGAGTGTGGTTTTTATAACTTGAATGTCAGATGTGTCCAACGAGGGTGTGTTCTTGGGGAGGTTCTGGTATCATCCATTGATAAAGTGGATTTAAATATCTCTGTCTCTTTCAATTCATTGTACTTTTTTCGTTTCCTTTCTTGGGTTACCTTTCTTGGTCATTACTTTGTCTGAAGTGGTCAGACGATCTTTGACTCAAGTCTATCCTTCATTATTTTTACGATTGTCTTAATTCTTTTTAATAGTTATCTTTAGGTCCAGTGACATTGTTCCTCGACCTTTGATATTTCTCCTTGGTTAGTTTTAATCTGTTAGACTAACGGTTCTATTTTTGATTAGATCTTCGCTACTCATCGTCTGATTTATTGTGTCTTCTTACTCACTCACTGGACCTTCTATCTTATTACCTTTAGTTAGTGTTGTCGTTTGTTTTTCTGGTTTTTTTTTTTTTTCGTTACCCTATTATATTTATACAGTCGGATCCACATTATCCCCGAAATCTCCCCCTTCTATCTTCCTTCCTCTAGTTTTAACATAAACTTCTTTACTACCGACTTGTCTATGAATCCATTTTCTACGTGATTCCCGGGGTTTATTCTACTTGGGTTTGACCTCCTTTAAAGAGTTCGAAAGGGAAAAGACTAGACACCCTCTAAAACTAAACCTGTCGGAAAAATTAAGAGAAAGTCTTTACACAGATATTAGTGTTTACGAAAGAAATCTTTAACTCTTTTAGATAACTTAAACTTACATAGTCAATCTTTCGAAAATTCCCTTTCTTCTTACACAAAAGTGGTAGACCAGAAAGACTTTAAACTTACCAGAAAATACTGATGTACGAATAATCGTTCGGGTTGTCGTTTTGACTTTAGAAAAATTAAATTACACGTGTCACTACGGTTTGACTTTAGTAAATTGTAACAAGAGAGAAGTCTATAATTTATGATTCGAAGTCCAAAAAAATGAAGTATATAGAAACCAAATAAGGAAGTATAAGGTTTTTAGGAGAATGGGATGAGACCGTAATGACAGTCATACCTTGAGACATTTATACAGTACTTTCTGATGACACCACACTGTTCGGTGTAGTTTTCTTTCGCGGTTTTCGGATGTTCTGCTTCTAGAGTAAGTGCTTATGGACTTTATTACGGTTATTACTGTGACTGTTACTTCATTTGAGTGTACTCTCAGTCTTTTAAATAGAGATCACGAAAATCTTCTCTGAGTAACGGTCTCCGTCTTAAGTAATTAAAATATACAGTACAATTCTTAAAGGTAAAGAGGAACTTATTTTACAATCAAAGTTTTTAACAGGAATCTCATCTTTCTGAGAGTCACTAAATAATTTCGAAGAAGGGAAGAAATGGAAGTCTTTAAGTGAATAAAATGTAGTATAGATCATCTGTCCTTCAACCTAATTAGACAGGAGTCAAGATGGTCTTGACACGAAAGTCAAGTTAAGATCGTAAACGTCTCACTTTCCGTAATACGATCCAAAACACCATCTAAGTAAGTTCATAAATCAGGACGAGGAACTACTTGATCTTATATTAATTTCTTAGTTTTAGATGTAGGTTCAACTATCGACAGATAGTTACATTACGTTGTTTACTGTTTTCGGTTTTTACCGTTCAATTTTTAGTTACCCTTATCGATTGTATTAAGAACTCTCTTCAGTCAATATTGGTAATCCTTTTCAAAACGACATTACTAAGTCGACACCTTTCTTACTAAGTAATTGAGTAAATAAATTTATAAATGATTCACATATTCGGGGTTTGACTCATGTTTTCTACATATCGTCATGACAGATTTGTCTGAAAGACATTACTACCTTGACAAGAAACAAATTTTACAGGTTATACTAGCACTGATCGATTTACTCTTTAAAAGTCAAAATGTATGTTAATTTAAATTTTACAATCAATGAGTCAACGTCTTCAATTGTAAAGTTCATGAGTCATCGGTGTACTTAACGGGTTATATCTAGATCTTCCTTCTCTGTTCGTACACAATTTTTTTTTTATCAACACATTCAAAATACTGTACCAAGAAGTCCACGTTCTATTCCTTATGGAATACAAGGAATCTTATTAAATCTTCTTCAACACAATCTCGGTTCAAAATTTATGTGAATTGTCTTTATCGCTTATTCGTAGGACGACGATGACGATTCAGTGAAATCAGCATAGGCTGAGACACGTTGGGGTATCTGTCGTCGGGTGGTCCGAGGAGACAGGTGTCTTAAGAGATCCGTTCTCATGACCTTACCCAACGGTAAAGGAAGAGGTGATTCGTAGGATCAGTCATCTTTATCGTTCTTCTACCACTCCCGTAGTACACAAACTCTTCATCTTTCGTCTCATTACACATTTCTTCAACACCCTCTGGTCTCCGTCCCTCCTTCGTCCAGTTCCTTCCCGATTAAAAAGTTAATAATCCCTGAAACAATAATAATCCCTGGTCCATTAAAGGAAAAAGACCTAGTGAGAAGAATTGAGTCACCAGTACTGAATTTCTATTATAAGGATCACTCTGGTAATGACTGGACCTATAAAGATAAAGTTGTGAGAAAGACGGTTTATGAGGAACAGATGTTATAAATTTTAATAAAAGTATTTAGGATAATTGTAAATTACGTATTGAATAAAATGACTAAATAAATAACACACTAAGAGAAGTCTTCGTATGTTTAAGACATTCAGATCCTGAAGACAGAACAAGTCAGGCAAATAGATAGTGAATTTAGTCACGGACTATGCATTCCCCGAGTTAGTTATAAAGAAACTACTTACTTCAAAGGATAACCGGGTCTGTTTAAACGGACTCAAGTCGGTTTAAGAACCATTGTGAATACCGTGTTTGATCGTTTTGTGTCCTTTCAGTACAAATGAACAAAAAGTCCCAAAGTCTTCGTGTTAAAACATGAATCATGGACGAATTGAGTGAGTCTGATAACCGGAAGTAAAAAATTTGTATGGTTATAAATACAAGTTTTGTGTATTGAAAAATGTAGTATATATTTTAATTCTAAAGAATCACACTCGAGGTTTTTGAGAAAACTTAAAAATGTGTAATAATTAGAGTAGCATTTAAGTGGCATAACGGGGAACACTTTATACAATTAAAGACGAAACGCGACACTGTAACATGGTAAAAGTCATGATTGCTACGGGAGGACGAAGGAGACGTGATTATAGAGAAATATTATAAGTGGATAAATTTTACAGTGACAAAGATCTTTCGATATCTTTGGAGACTAGGGTGTCAGAACCTAATCCACAAGTTAAACTTGTTATTTGTTGGGAAATGGATGAAGACCGTAAATTGAAACATCATATTTGTAAACTCTTATTTTCGGTACTTTAATTTTCTGTGAACAAGTAACTTTCTTTTAGATCTATCATTTGGATCTATCATATAATTTTTCGTCTTTGTAATGAAACGGTTGTTTACAGGGAGATCAGTTTCGATAACAAAAAGGTCATCAGTACATACCCACACTCTCTGCCTGGTATTTCTTTCGACTCGTGGTTTGTTGACTACGAAAACTTGACACCACAACCTTTTCTGAGAACTCCTATGGAACCTGATGTTCCTCCAGGTTGGTCAGATAGACTTTCCTTTAGTCAGGACTTATAAGCAACCTACCTGACTCCGACTCCGACTTTGAGGTTATGAAACCGGTGGACTACGTTTCTTGATTGAGTGACCTTTTCTGGGACTACGACCCTTTCTAACTTCTACCCTCCTCTTCCCCTACTGTCTCCTACTCTACTAACCTACCGTAGTGGCTGTGTTACCTGTATTCAAATTCATTCGAAGTCCTCAACCACTACCTGTTCCTTCGGACCGTACGAAGTCAGTACCCCCAGTGTTTCCCGACCTGCGTTGACTTGACTTGACTTGACTTGACTAGTGTACGAACTAATAAGGAAAGAAGTTACTGATTGGAATTCGGGGGAAACTCGAACATAGACAATATAGAGATTCAGTACAGGGGTACAGTCCCTGTATCCTATCGAGTCATTTATAAACAAGTAAATATATGTGGTTATAGAAGTAGATAGATTAATAAGAAAACGAAACATTCAATTGTGGACGAAAGAGTTAAATAAGAAACGTTTACAAAGGGGTCACCGAGTCCGTCATTTTCTTAGACTGACGTTACTCCCTCAGGACCCACACTGGTGACCCAACCCTTCTAGGTGACCTCTTCCCTTCCCGTTGGGGGAGGTCATAAGAACGGACCTCTTAAGGTACCCGTCTCCTCGGACCGTCCATTGTCAAGTACCCCAACGTTTCTCAGCCTGTGCTAACTCGTTGATTGTATGTGTGCTACGTATAAACAACAATAAGATAATGTTATGACAATCGAGAAACTCCTGTAAGTTGGAGGTATTATCTGATATGAGAAATTCGTGGATTAACCCTGAAATACCAGAAGACAAGATTTTTCGTGGGTTTTTAGTTCCGTACGGTTTTTAAAGGAAAAACTTGTAAATTCTCGACCCTGAGAACCCAGTCTCACAGACCTAAACTTAGGATCCAGATATAAAATGATTGTTTTACGATAATCCGTTCAACATATTATAAAATAATATTCAGAACTAAAGGAATAGACTTATTCGACCACCATATTGGATCCACCGTGTCATCATTTCTTAGACGGACGGTTACGTCATCTGTATTCTGTGTGTTCAAACTAGGGACCCATCCCTTCTAGGGGACCTCATCCTTTACTGTTGGGTAAGGTCATAAGAACGGACCTTTAAGGTACCTGTCTCCTCGGACCACTCGATGTCAAGTACTCTAGGGTTTCTCAACCCGTACTGACTCGTACGTGTGTGTATTGGATTTGTGTCTTTACTTCCTACTTTACTCTATTTATCTTTGGTGAAACTTGTTTAATATCAGGCTACAAAACATGAGATCTACGACTCGTTAACAAACTCTATAGGTCGAGGGTACAGGGGTCCCGTACTAACCACTAGGTCCAATAATTATGGACTGACTAACTGTCACGATACCGCTACTCCATACATGACGGTTGTCGTTAGAAGAACTGTAGAAGGGTCACGAAATATAAGGAAGGAATAAATCGGAGTGTTAGAAACTTGTAAGGGGTTTGAATGGAAGAGAAAGGTAAGATTAAGGTATTAAAGAAATCCAATAAACACGGTAACTCCATGACTCCTTTATCGCATTACTTGATTACGAATTATGACGTATTCGGACAGGATTCTCTGTGTGATTACATATAGTTATGATTTTTATAAACTTTATGATTAAAAGGAGAATTACTCGGATTTGTAAAATAATATCAATATGGAATTAAGGTTCAACGTGCAGTAATGGAAGTGTATAACTTTCGTCGACTACAAAGATCTCGGATTACACAGATAGCAAACGAACTACTGAGGAGAAGAAAGGGTAAAATGTATCATCTATCAGTCTTTTACTTTTAATCTAGTGAACTCTCTATAACACATACCACCAAACTAAAGTAATAAATAAGTTTTTATATAAAGACTAATATTATTAATCATCTACCATTAAGGAACTTTAAACTTAAAACTTTTACACTTTTCCTTGTTTATTCTTACTCAGTCGGATAGTGGATTTCTATTAGTAACGACTAAATCAGGAAGGTTAGAATAAAAGTTGTGAACAGAAATACACACATATTCATATTTATTGAGAAACGATGAAGAAAGTAACGTAATGTATACACAAAAGGGAACGTAATTATTAAAAACCTTTACGAAAAGGAGTATTATCAAATCAATATATTAATATACAATTAACAAAATAGATAGAAATATATACATGTAGACACATAGATAGACATATAATTAATTAAAGAATATAAAGATGACGGGGTGGAATATTTATTATAGCACTCCTTGTAGAAACACTGTCTATGACTAGACTCAATAACTGAGTAAATTTACTTAAGATTACCCTTTTTATATAAGTTATATAAATTTGTAATACTGTACAATATGATATAATANACACACAAAAGGAACGTAATTATTAAAAACCTTTACGAAAAGGAGTATTATCAAATCAATATATTAATATACAACTAACAAAATAGATAGAAATATATACATGTAGACACATAGACAGACATATAATTAATTAAAGAATATAAAGATGACGGGGTGGAATATTTATTATAGCACTCCTTGTAGAAACACTGTCTATGACTAGACTCAATAACTGAGTAAATTTACTTAAGATTACCCTTTTTATATAAGTTATATAAATTTGTAATACTGTACAATATGATATAATACATATAACAATTTTTAGAAGCTGTGACTTCAGTCACTCTGGATACGAACTTAGGAGTAAGGTTAAGTAAGACGGATCTATTACAATCATTTTAGTGAACTGGAGGGAATCAGATCATTATTAAAAAAGTAAATTGACAAAAAAAGATTATGACTATGACGAAATGGACGAAGGATAATTAATTATAGATTAGTAAAAATTATTAAAGTGAGAAAAATTATAAAGTAAATAAAACGGGGACATGAACAAAGTTACAAAGAAAACATTGAACGTCTTCTGACATAAAACAAAATAAGATTTGTAAAAATAACAGATAAAATTAACAATACACATCGGATAAATACACCAATAGACATATTAATAAACATATGAGTAACAATAATGATAGTGTTGAATGACACAAAAGACAATAAGAAAATATATGAAGAAGAATCACTTGAAGAACAAAAAACAAACAAAATAAAAGTAATTCTGATTTTAATTCCAACCTAATTGTATCAATGGTCTCTTCCGTTACCGTGGGATGAGGATTACGGATTACACAGATAGTAAACGAACTACTGAGGAGAAGAAAGGGTAAAATGTATCATCTATCAGTCATGATGATAATTATTAATATAAAATGGTGTTAATACTATAACACTCCTTGTAGAAACACTGTCTATCACTACGGTATGAGAACGGACCTTTTAGGGTACCTACCTCCTCGGACCATCCGACGTCAGGTACCCTAACGATCCTCAACCTGTGCTGCCTTGTTGAAGTGAAAGTAAAAGTGAAAGTACGTAACCTCTTCCTTTACCGTTGGGTGAGGTCACAAGAACGGACCTCTTAGGGTCCCTGTCTCCTCGGACCATGCTCCGGCAGATACCCCAGCGTGTCTCAACTTGTGTTGACTTCGTTGAATCGTCGTCGTTACCGTCGTATGTCAATCCCATACCAAACCCGTAAAGAAAAAACATCACTTCTCAGTCGATTGGGACTAATTTTAAGGAACTAAAAAGTCATACACATGACTGGTAATATAGTGAACTGTTACATTGATACTATTAACACCATTTTATATTAATAATTATCAAGAGACGTAGTCTACAAAGTTCAATTTGAAAATATCAGACTTACAAATTTTATGCAAATTAGGTCTCAGTATTAATCGAGTCATACGGTCGTTTAAACCTTTTGAGTCGTCACTAGTGTCCTGACCTTTTCCAGTCAAAAGTAAGGTTAGGGTTTCTTTCTGTTACGGTTTCTTACAAGTTTGATGACGTGTTGACGCGAGTAGAGTGTGTGATCATTTCATTACGAGTTTTAAGAGGTTCGATCCGAAGTTGTTATGTACTTGGTACTTGAAGATCTACAAGTTCGACCAAACTCGTTTCCGTCTCCTTGGTCTCTAGTTTAACGGTTGTAGACGACCTAGTAACTTTTTCGTTCTCTCAAAGTCTTTTTGTAGATAAAGACGAAATAACTGATACAGTTTTGGCAACTGACACACTTAGTGTTCTTTGACACCTTTTAAGACTTTCTCTACCCTTATGGTCTGGTGGACTGCACGGAAAACATTTTAGACATACGTCCGGTCCTTCGTTGTCAATCTTGACCTGTACCTTGTTGTCTGACCAAGGTTTATCCTTTTCCTCATGCAGTTCCGACATATAACAGTGGAACGAATAAATTGAAGAAACGTCTCATGTAGTACCCTTTGTGACCCGACCTTCGTCGTCTTCGACCTTAGTTCTAACTACCTTCTTTATAGTCATTGGAGTCTATACGTCTACTGTGGTGGGAATACCGTCTTCCACTTCTTCTTGATTTCTCGGAGAACTACTTTCACTTTCTCCTCTCCCCTTTTCAACCGAATTTTGAGTCGTAAGTCTTTTAATTCTAGTACCGTAGACCAAGGTAGTGAAGTACTGTTTATCTACCCCGTTGTCACCTTTGTCACCGTCTAAAATAAAACTCCCCGAGGTTATAGTGACGTCTACTACTGACGTTGGTACTTTAATTTCTTCTATGAACGAGGAACCTTCTTTTCGATAATGATTAGATCTGTCGTATAATTTTTCGTCTCTGTAATGAAACGGTTGTTTCCAGGTAGATCAGTTCCGATACCAAAAAGGTAACCAGTACATTCCTACACTCTCAACCTGATATTTCTTTCGATTCACGGTTTCTTAACTACGAAAACTTGACACCACAACTTCTTCTTAAAAATCTCAGGGAACCTGACGTTCCTCTAGGTTGTTCAGGTAGGATTTCCTCTAGTCAGGACTCACAAGTAACCTTCCTGATTACAACTTCGACTTTGAGGTTATCAAATCGGTGGACTACAGTTCTCAACTGAGTAAACATTTCTGGGACTACGACCCTTTCTAAATTCCGTCCTCCTCTTCCCCTGTTGTCTCCTACTCTACCAACCTACTGTAGTAACTGTGTTGTCTGTATTCAAACCCATCCGAGGTCCTCAACTACTACTTGTCCCTCCGGACCGTACGACGTCAGGTACCCCAACGTTCTCAAACCGTACTGACTCGTTGACTTGACTTTGTCTATATCTAACTTATAATAAAAGGGGGTGGGACACCTGTAATAAAGTGATCACGATTGTAGATCAAAAAACCTTCTTAGTTATATCACTTTTACTCATTTGCTGAGTTTCGTTAGATGTTTAAGTCACGTTAGGGATAGTTCGATGGTCGCTATAAAAAGTGTCTTGATCTTGTTTATTGAAGTTCTAAACATACCGTTATGTTTTTTGGAGCTTATCGGTTTCGTTAGAACTCTTTCTTCTTACCTTGACCTCCTTAGTCGAACGGACTGAAGTCCGAGATGATGTTTCGGTGTCAGTAGTTCTGTCATACCATGACCGTGTTTCTGTCTTTATATCTAGTTACCTTGTTTTATCTTTCGGGTCCCTATTTAGGTGTGTGTATACCTGTGGAATAGAAACTGTTTCCTCCGTTCTTATATGTTACCTCATTTCTGTTAGAGAAATTGTTCACCACTACCCTTTTGACCAGTTGGTGAACATTTTCTTACTTTGATCTAGTGAAAGATTGTGGCGTGTGTTTTTATTGGAGTTTTACCTAATTTCTAGATTTACATTCTGGTCTTTGATATTTTGAGGATCTCCTCTTGTATCCGTTTTGTGAGAAGCTGTATTTAGTGTCGTCCTAGGAGATACTAGGTGGGGGGTCTTAAGACCTTTATTTTCGTTTTTATTTGTTTACCCTAGATTAATTTTAATTTTCGAAGACATGTTGTTTCCTTTTATATTCGTTCCACTTTTCTGTCGGAAGACTTACCCTCTTTTATTATCGTTTACTTCGTTGACTGTTTGTTGATTAGAGTTTTTATATGTTCGTTGAGGACGTCGAGTTAAGGTCTTTTTATTTACTGGGTTAGTTTTTCACCCGGTTTCTTGAGTTATTTGTAAAGAGGTTTCTTCTGTATACCTACCGATTGTTTGTGTACTTTCTTACGAGTTGTAGTGAGTAATAATCTCTTTACGTTTAGTTTTGGTGTTACTCCATGGTGAAGTGTGGTCAGTCTTACAGACGCTAGGTTTTCAGACGTTCGTTATTTACGACCTCTCCCACACCTCTTTTCCCTTGGGAGGATGTGACAACCACCCTTACGTTTGATCATGTCGGTGATACCTCTTGTCACACCTCTAAGGAATTTTTTGGCCTTTATCTTGACGGAATACTGGGTCTTTAGGGTGACGACCCGTGTGTGTGGCTCCTTTGGTCTTATCCTTCTCTGTGTACATGGGGATACAAGTAGCGTCGTGACAAATATTATCGGTCCTATACCTTCGTTGGATCTACAGGTAGTCGTCTACTTACCTATTCTTTCACCACCATGTATATGTGTTACCTCATAATGAGTCGGTAATTTTTCTTAAGTAAACTTAGTCNTACTCTACCTACTTTGACCTCGGTTAATATGTCTCACTTCATTCGGTCTTTATTTTTGTGGTTATGTCATATGATTGTGTATATATACCTTAAGTCTTTCTACCGTTACTACTGGGACATACGCTCTGTCGTTTTCTCTCTGTCTACACATTTCACCTGAAAACCTGAGTCTCCCTCTCCCTCTCCCACCCTACTAAACCCTCTTACCGTAACTTTGTGCATATGATAGTACATTCTTTACTTAGCGGTCAGAGACAGGCTACGTCCTATGTCCTACGAACCCCGACCACGTGCCCCTACTGGGTCTCTCTACAATACCCCTCCCTCCACCCTCCCTACAAGTACAAACCCTTGCGTACATGTGGGCACCACCTAAGTACAGTTACATACCGTTTTGGTTATGTCATAACATTTCATTTCATTTCATTTCATTTTTATTTTTAAGTTTTTTATTTTTTATTTTATTTTATTTTTTAGATTAACAAAAAGAAAATATATATTAGAAACGAAAAAGGGAATATTAAAAAATTTAAGTATTACGAGATATTGAAAAATAACGAACAAAGAGTCACACAAAATGTATGGTACGAGTCAGGAACCTAAAATAAAAATAGAAATTGTATATCGAAGGAAGTCACCTTTTCAAAGTTAATAATATGGAAGGTTATGACGAGAAGAAAGACTGATATCTAAGAGAAATACATTATATGACCTTATGGGTCGAGGTATGAAAGGGTGTAGAGTTACTAGATGCATCCAGTACCAAAATAGACATATAGACGGTAGAGCGACTAAAAGGGTCAGAAATTTAAGTGACTGAGAGAAAAGTCCAAACAGAAAAGATTCCATAAACGGTAGATTACTTAGAAAACAAAAGTTATGAATTGTAAAGTTAAAGAACAACAACAAAAAAGTTCAGGAAAATCTAACAAAAACAAAGTGAATAAAAAGAAATTATCATAAGTAAAAAGTAATTGACCTTAACACAATGAGAGTGTTGAAATTCAGGTTCAACACTCTGAAACCTAAGATATTTACATATGGAAGTACATCTAACGTCGAAGTCCGTCGTGAACGTTCGTTGAAAACAGTCGAAGTATAAAAGTTCTTTTCTTGACCGAGTAACCTTTTCTGGGACTACGACCCCTTCTACTTCCGTCCTCCTCTTCCCCTTCTGTATCCTAGTCTACCAACCTACCGCAGTTGTTGAGCTACCTGTACTCAAACTCGTTCTAGGTCCTAAACCACTACCTCTCCCTTCGGACCACACGACGTCAAGTACCACAACGTTTCTCAACCTGTACTGACTCACTAACCTGATGTGACAGTTACCAAAATTTTTATATATGTGAAAACAGTGGGTAGACTGTGTTTCAAACACATCAGAGACTATGGGATGTCTTCACTTTATTGATCCCGAACGAGGATTTGGGTATCGGGTCTTCGGACACGAAAATAAGGATCTGAGACACAATGATAAGATAAAAAGACATTACACATAGGAAAAATATATAATAGTAAGAAACCCTAGAACATGTATAGGTTGAAATACTTTGGAAGAAAAATAAATAAACAAGATCAGATAAAGGAAAGAAAAAGAAGAAAAGATAAATAATTTAATACCTTCACACTATTGTAAAAATCCTCTGAATTTTTAATGTCTTGTTTTAATGTATATCAAAGTCATATAACAAGTCAACGAGTCAACACAGACTGAGAAACACTTGTGTACCTGACGTCTTGTGGTCCGAAGGGACAGGAAGTGGTAAAGGGCCTCGAACGAGTCTGAGTACGGGTGACTCATCTACTATGGTAGGTTGGAAGAGTAGGAGACAACGGGGGACAAGGTGGACGGAAGTCAGAAAGGGTCTTAGTTCCAGAAAGGATTTCTCAATCGAGAAGAGTAGTCCACCGGTTTCATAACCTTGAAATCGAAGTCGTAGTCATGAAAGTCACTTATAAGTCCCAACTAAAGGAAATATTAATTGACCAAACTAGAGGAATGTCAAGTCTCATGAGAGTTCTCAGAAGAGGTTGTCGTGTAAAGTTTTGGTAGTTAAGAAATAACGGATCGGAAGAAATACCCGGTTGAGAGTGTGGTATTGGACTTATGACCTTTTTAGTACCGAAACTGAATATGTCTGGTAACAACCGTTTTACTACAGAGAGAGAGAGAGGAAAAAAAGTTTACACGACAGATCCAAACAGTAACTAAAAGAAGGTTCCTTGTTCGTAGAAAAGTAAAGTACCGACGGTAGTGGTAGATGTCACTAAACCTCGGGTTCTTTTATCAGGTAGTGACAAAGGTAAAAAAGGGTAGATAAACCGTACTTCACTTCCCTGGTGTACGGTACTAGAATCAAAAATTTACAACTCAAAATTCGGTGGAAAAAGTGAGAGGAGAAAGTGGAAGTAGTTCTCCGAGAATTCAAGGAGAACTGAAAGACGGAATTCCCACCACAGTAGACGTATAGACTCCAATAACCATAAAGAGGGTCGTTAGAATTAAGGTCGAACACGAAGTAGGTCAGACCGTAAAGAGTATATTCACTTTACTATATACTATAAGTAAGAGTATATTCACTTTACTATAAGTGAATATATGAGACGTATATTCACTTTATTCGTCCCACTATTATTTGTTGTAACTGTATCAGGAAAAGGTTAAACCTTGGTCAAGTAACAAGGCACAGACCAAGATTAACAACGAAGAACTGGACGTACATCCAAAGGGTCCTCCGTCTGTTCCACCAGACCATAAAGGTAGAGAACTTTTCAAAAGGTCAAACAACACTATGAGTGTCAGTTTCGAAATCGTATCAGTCACTTCGTCTTCATCTACACAAAAAGACCTTGAGAGCACGAAAAAGACACTAGGTTGTCTGCAACCGTTAAACTAGAAACCAAGGAGACGGAAAAGAAAAAAAAAAAATAAAAAAATAAAAAAGGAGACGGAAAAGATTTAGGTCGAACTTGTAGACCTTCAAGATCCAAGTGTATGACAATTTCGGATTGAAACTTTTAAAAGTCGTAATAGAATGATCGTATACTTTACTCACGTTAACACGTCATCAAACTTGTAAGAAACGCGACTTGAAGAAACCCTAACCTTACTTTGGACTGGAAAAGGTCAGGACACCGGTGACGACTCAAAAGGTTTAAACGACCGTATAAGTTACGTCGTGAAAGTATCGTAGTAGAAAATCCTAAACTTTATTGAGTCGATTTTAAGACCTCTTCCGTTACCGTGGGGTGAGGTCATGAGAACGGACCTTTTAGGGTACCTGCCTCCTCGGACCACCCGACGTCAGGTGCCCCAGCGATTCTCAGTCTGTGCTGACTCGTTGAAGTGAAAGTGAAAAGTGAAAGTACGCAACCCCTTCCTTTACGGTTGGGTGAGGTGACAAGAACGGACCTCCCAGGGTCCCTGCCCCCTCGGACCACCCGACGACACATACCCCAGTGTGTCTCACTCTGTACTGACTTTCGTTGAATCGTCGTCGTCGTCGACCTTAAGATAGTTGAAGTAATCGAAACAAGTATCATTACGAAGGATTCCTGGCGAACTGTAGTGTGAGATTTTACAAACCGAGATCCACTCACTACTGTAGTAGTACCAATAAAACCAGTAATTCTATAAAAAACATATCAAGGAGACATATAAGAACAGTGGAGAGGAATTATAGAAGACGAAGACAATCCAGGTATGGTAAAGACAGGTAATAACATGGGTAGAAACGTACTTCACAGAGGAAACATACAGATTAAAAGAACTTCTCTAGAGATCAGAAAGGGTAAGACAACAAAAGGAGATAAAGAAACGTAACAAGTGAATCCTTCCGAAAGAATATAGAGAAACGATAAGAAACCTTGAGAAGTAAGTCAACCCACATAGAAAGGGAAAGAGGAAACGGAAAGTGAAGAGAAGAAAAAAGTCGATAAACATTGCGGAGGAGTCTCTT
Organism: Capra ibex; assembly: GCA_006410555.1. NCBI lineage: Eukaryota > Metazoa > Chordata > Mammalia > Artiodactyla > Bovidae > Capra > Capra ibex. The sequence goes on along the minus strand of SJYO01016970.1, from coordinate 30,992,560 downwards.
GGTAAAACGGAAAAACGTAAAGAAAAAGAATCTCTATAAAACTGGTGGCGGAGGACATGTCACAGTCTTTGAAGGTAGATACAAAGAAGGCCGCGAGAAAGATAGTCTAGATTAGAAACCTAGATAAATAGTGAAGGTGATATTAGTCTTCCCAAAACTAAATTCAGTATAGACTTACCAGATCACCAAAAGGGACGAAAGAAGTTAAATCCAGATTTAAACCGTTATTCCTCAAGTACTAGACTCGGTGTCAGTCGAAGGACCAGAAGAAAAACGACTGATATATCTCAAAAGGACGAAACCCACGTTTCTTATATTAGTTAGACTAAAACCATAACTGGTAGACTACTACAGGTACACATCTCAGTAGAGAACACAACAACCTTCTCCCACAAACGTTGGTCACGCAAGAGAACCGTTTTGAGACAATCGGAAACGGGACAAAGTAAAACATGAGGTTCCGGTTATAACGGATAATGAGGTCCAAAGAGAACTGAAGGATGAAAACGTAAGGTCAGGGGATACTACTTTTCTTGTAGAAAAAAAACCACAATCAAGATCTTCCAGAACATCCAGAAGTATCTTGAGAAGTTGAATCGAAAAAAATGGTAATCACGAACCCCGTATCTGAATCTAATGACACTATAACTTACAAAACGGAACCTTTAACTTGTCTCAAGTAAGACAGTAAAAACTCGAATGTGGTTTCATGACGTAAAGTCTGAGAAAACAACTGACACTACCGATGAGGTAAAGAAGACACCATAAGAACAGGTGTATCATCTATATTACCAGTAGACTTAATTTAAGCGGGTAAGACCAGGTAAAATCAAATGACTAAGGATTTTACAGTTACAAGGGAGAACGGTAGAGGACAAACTGGTGAAGGTTAAATGGAACTAAGTACCTGATTGTAAGGTCGAAGGGTAGGTTATGACGAGAAATATCGTAGCCTGAAATAAAAATATTGGTCGTGTAGGTGTTGACCCACACAAAGGTGAAACCGAGTCGGAGAAGTAATGAAGACCTCGATAAAAAGGTGAGAAGAGGGCATCGTATAACCCGTGGATGACTTGACCCCTCAAGTATAAAGTTACAGTATAGTAAAACGGAAAAGTATGAGAAGTACCCCCGAAGGGACTATCGAGTCAACTATTTGTCAGGTGGACGTCACGACCTCTGGGACCAAGTTAAGGACCCAACCCTTCTAAACGACGTCTTACTTATCCGATGGGTGAGGTCATAAGAACCCGAAGGGAACACCGAGTCAACCATTTCTTAGACGGACGTCACACCCTCTGGACCCAAGTTAAGAACCCAATCCTTCTAGGGGACCTCTTCCCTTTCGGATAGGTGGGGTTATAAGACTAGACCTCTTAAGGTACCTAACATATCAGGTACTCCAGTGTGAGAAGTACCACAAGAGTTCCGTTCTTACGACTTCACCAAACGGTAAGGGAAGAGGTTACCTGGTGTAAAACAGTCTTGAGAGGTGGTACTGGGTAGGCAGAACCTATCGAGATGTACCGTACCGAGTATCAAAGTAACTCAATCTATTCCGACACTAGGTACACCAATCAAAACAATCAAAGGACATTAACACCAAAAGTAAGACCGTCGGCAGATCTCTCCGTTTTACTACTCACTAACGGACCCCAAACCTACCTACCTACTCATGTTTCCTATGAATCCTTTTTATGAGACTACTATGGTAACACTTCCCATATACAGTAACATCTCAACAGATTTGAGTGTCTTACACGTTGTGATCCTCACTTAACATTACATTTTCATCCTTAAACTCCACTAATATTACACAGTTATAACCAAGTAGTTTACATTGTTTACACGGAGAGGTCACCTCTTCAACATTTACCCCCTCCGATACATACACACCTCCGTCCTCTATTTATTTTTAACGAGACAAAAGGGAAATTAAAACGATACTCGGTTTTGATGGAAATTTTTTATTTCAGAATTCTTTATATATCCCGTTGAAAAATATTTGTATAGAGGGATAAGTTAGTGACATGGTATAGACAACATATGAAAGTTCGTCAAATTACTGTCAAATCGGATTTGAATGTAACAAAGACATTAACGATAAAACACCTAGTCTACCATGTTAGACGGACGTTACTACCTCTGGACCCAAGCTTGGGACCTAGTCCTTTTAGGGGTCCTCCTCCCCTACCGTTGGGTGAGGTCATAAGAACGGACCTCTTAGGGGTACCTGTCTCCTCGGACCGTTCGATGTCAGGTACCCCAGTGTTTCTCAGTCTGTGGTGACTCGTTGATTCGTGTGATGTGGTGTCATTAAGTAGAGAGAATAAATAAATATGTAGACGTCAATAAACGTTTTGTAAATGATCCACGATAAGTTCTAGTACCCTTACATAACAGTTCGGTTTCATGGATAAGAATTCCTCGAATATTGTGAGAGTACACATGTATCCACTATGTATTAATAATTAAATTAAAAGATAATAAAACGTATTGAGAGTCTTCTCTTGTTAATGTATGTAACACAATAAGTCGGAACTTCTTTGAACGTTTTCTTCATCACAGTATCTGTATTTTTATAAAAGGAAGAAATCTACAAGACTGTAAGTGAGGTTTATTTCTACCATTTTTATTTCTATATATATGTACATAATATATATGTATATATACACTTATATATATATCTTTATCACTCAACTTGGTTGTCTTAAGAATTAGACTAAATCAACTAAATAGTTTTTCCTCCAAGTTTCACGTTAATTTAACCTGGTAACAAAAGACATTATCTAATTCTTAGATACAAAAAGAAGAACTATATTATATTTACATATTCGTTAAAGTATATCTTATCAAATAATGAGATACCGTAAAGAATATGATGGACTTTTTATAGGAGGATTGGGTTTGAATGTCATTATGGGTTTGAACATTTTAGATAAAAACTTTTAATATATTTCGGTATTCTATACAAATACACTTCTTTACGATATCTGAATACTTTCATCAGATTAATAAGTAAATTTAATATTAAATGAAACAATCGATTAAAAACGAAAAAGAAACAGAATGTTATATATTTATACAAATTTCGGTAGACACGACTCTCTATCGACAAGGCAGACGAAAAGAAGGACAGTAACAACCATTCTTCAAACGTATTTTCCACGGAGATCGTCAAAAGTCCTAGGTGTCGTCGTGTTCTAAATAAAGAAGGTTTAATCTAATAACGTTTAAAGTGTACAAAGGTAAAAAATTACTCATTGGAATTTTCAAAGTTTTCTTAATTGTGGAAACACTAAGAACTATACATGTCGATTTATAAAGAGACCATATAAAGGTCGTCGGATCCATTTCGATCAAACTAAAATATGACAATATGAGACTGAATAATTGGAGTATAGATATACCTAAAAGAGTGAGCCTAGAAATTCTACCTCAACTGTTTAGAATTATCCCCGTAAATCCTCGGTACTGATAAGTAAAATTAGAGTTGACATAGGAAACAGGTAAAAGATTTAAAATGAACAAAGTAAAATGATAAACTCAGATATTAGGGTTTTGATTATTTATGTGTGTGTGTGTTTTTTTTTTCGATTTTGTGATAACATAAAAATACTCGAAGACGAGTAAATGGTATAAAACTCTTTGTTTTCAGGCAATTTCAAAGTGTACCAGTTGTGACTAATGAGATAAGGTGAATATAAGTGAATAAGATATTTAGTTTTAGTTTAGGGTTTACAGTGTCCTTGATTTGGTTCACGACCTCTAAGTCACAGTATATTTATTGGTAGACGGACTTAGACTGGAAGAAACTCTCAAAAGTTACGTCGGTAGAAATAATATGGAAAGGAAGAGTCATAGTCATGACCATGGGTACTGTATTGTCTTAATGTAAAATCTCTTAAAAGGTTTTAAGAAACTCAAATATGAAAGAAATCCTACCAGTATTAAGGATGGAGGGACTTGTTTTTTGTAAAAGAAACTTTAGAAATAAAGAATCAACCCAATTAATGGATTGATATCAATCAGAAACAAAAATAATGAACTGTATTTAATATCTATTTTATAAACAAAAAAGTGATCCAACAGTTGATTTGGAAAAAGGTGTGAGGGATAGAAGTAAAGGGAGTTTTGAGTGTCACACACTAAACCTAATCATTATTAAAGTACAGAAGAAAACTGGATATCTTCCTCTTTCCGTCTACTAAGGTCAAGTGGACTCTAACGTATTCTTCCTTATGTTTTAGAACTATAAGGTTGAAAAAAACAAGTCCTAAGAGACGTAGAAAATAGAGAAGGAAAACAGATCGACTAAGTATTGATAATTCCAATCTTCGTTATAATGGAATACTGACCATACTTTCAAGTCAGTGTTTCAGCACAGACTGAGAGGTGTCAGGGTGGTCGAAAGGGACAGGAAGTGACAGAGGACCTCAAAAGAAATTGAGTACAGGTAGCTCAGTCACTACGGTAGGTTGGTAGAGTACGAGACAACGGGTAAAGAGGAGGTCGGGCGTTAGGAGACTGTTTTGTACTACGCGGCATCTTCTCTTACCGTTTACTCAGGTCCTAAGAACCGGAGTTCTTAGAGTACTTGTCACACTTTCATGAAATTTTGAAGACGCATTTGTGGGTACTCCGTAAACAGTAGATAACCCAATTAAAAATAAAAAAATTAAAAAGATACGAGGTCCGTGAGTCTTTCCGTGATGTAATGGAGAGAAGATTGACTTTCATATCAATGGTTCACAGAGGACCAATAGTTTAGACTTACGTTTGAACATTGTGAAATGTTCAATAAGACAAAAAAGTATTACGTATAAAACAGTACTTTAAATTCAGGGAACCCTTTACCTTTTCAAACTGATTTACTACAATAAGTTTTAACAAATTTTATTACTTAGATAAAAATAGTTATTTAATAAATCGTGTCTTAAATCAAGTAATTTTTGGGAATTATTCATAACTGATAATAAAATTAAAATAGTTTTACAATATTTACATAACTGTCGTCATTTTTACTTTATACTTTTATGATTTTGGTAAATTTATTAAATAAAAAATATAAATCATATCAAAGATTTTAAAATTACAAGTCACCATATTCCGTGTAAAATACTAAAAGAAACACAGTATTTTAGATCTCTTCCTTTCCAGTACTTCAGATATTGGACTGAAACTCTTCTTCAAGGAGGTTTAATTTAAGACTAATTTTAAATAAGACATGAGTTTCAACTTTTTTTTTAAGGTAAGACACTAAAGATTTTCCGCAAACTTTCGGAAATATAGACCTTTCTCAAGAAATATTAAAAATTGTAAATTATAAGGTACATTAGGACTATTGATAAGAAAAGATTTTTAATTTAAGTAACTAAGAAGTGTCAAGAATGTACAAATCTATAAGCTTTTGTAAGGTTCAATAAACACAAGAAAAATTCAGTGTTTTTCCTAATTTATAAGGTAAATAATCTAACTCCCATTTTCTAACAATATAACGTAACACTCACTACTGTCAATGTCTTAAAATTTTGATTACCATAAACAATGTAATGACTTTACAAATCCCTTGTGGACTGAACCTAAGATTATGTCATACGTGTAAAAAATGTCTTTCCCATCTTTAGTTCCTCATTTACTCCTTATTCATACACTCGATCAAGTTTTATTACTCTTTTTAATATATAACTAGTTCAATAAATTGTAAAATCTTATAGATCTTTCTTTTATTACTTCCTTAAAAAAACTGATCCATAATTATTTAATAAAGATTATTAAAGCAGACGACGACGATGACGACGATTCAGCGAAGTCAACACAGGCTGAGACACGCTGGGGTATCTGCCGTCGGGTGGTCCGAGGGGCCAGGGACCCTAAGAGGTCCGTTCTTGTGACCTCACTCAACGGTAAAGGAAGAGGTCACATACTTTCCTTTTTCACTTTCACTTCAGCGAGTCAGCACAGGCTGAGGGTCGCTGGGGCACCTGACGTCGGATGGTCCGAGGAGGCAGGTACCCTAAAAGGTCCGTTCTCATGACCTCACCCCACGGTAGCGGAAGAGGCTTGTCTGGTGTTATCCGTGTCGAAGGAACGGTAGTTAAAATGTACCAATGTCACTAGATGGGTGATACTATTTTTAATAAGAAAGGACAGGTCAACAAAAGGATGGAGACAAAAATAAAAATGAGACTCTATCTTTAACAGTCGTGATTGATCAATGTTTGTACACTTCCCTCACACGTAAATCACGTTAAAAAAAATGTGCATATCCATCAAAAATATGCATTTAGTGTACAGTATATACTCTATACACATATATATCTGTTTAACGTACGTGCACGTACACACATCAAGACAAAATAATGTAGAAGATTATATTAATTTTAGTAGTTTTACTAAAGGACTCTTAGTAGAAGGTTTTAAACTATATCCTAAAATATGTATATTTAAAAGTAAAATATTACGAAAATACAGTTTCTGTTTCCATATTACTTATGAAAAATCAAATCTCCTTACATAAGAATACCTAAATTATTTTACCATTATCTTTTAGAAAAGAAAACCAGACTCAAAGATATATATAAAAATCTCTTCGTAGTACACACACACATATATATATATATTGAAGAAAAAATTATGAAATTTCCCAGTGTACTATCGTAGGACACTACGGACACCTCAATGTTTCGACACCCTAAAAGCCTTCGAGAATGGGTACCACAGGTAACTACATCCAGGTTCGGGCCCGTTACTCCACTGGAAACTAAGTAGTCCATCCTAGAGAAACAAATTATAAAACTGGTTCAACTGTTGAAATTATAAACAGAACTTTCATAAAAGATAACGGTAAAATTAAAAAACGTAAAGGAAGATACATTTAAAGACAAGAATTATAATATGATTTTATATAATGTGACAATATTAGTAGTATAATATATAGTATAGTGTATATATTACTTTCGTAACGTAAATAGTGTACGTAATTCTTTTCCTATTATCTCTTCCATTCACACACAAGTAGATCTAATGAGTTCAAGGATCATCGTAGTACGTTTTAAACCTCAGACGTACGGAACCTTAGTGGTAGGTTACGTTCTTTTACTTCATAAAATTTCCTTTTACCGATTTTCATCTCTTCTTGTTTTGAAACTGTTCTCATTTTAATTTTGTAAAATGTATTATAAAATCAGATATCATTTAAGCATTATGGAGTATAAGAGATCTAAAATGTTAATTTAAATTTATATATGAGTAAAACGACGTTAATACAGGTTTTTATTAACAAAATTGACCATTAATAATATCATATAATAGCACAAATCGTAAAAAGACGTTATTCTACTTACAATAGTCATTCTTTTATAAAATAGGAACGACTACTAGTTATCACATCGTTGATTACAATTGTTAGTGTGTTACTAAGGTGAACATGTAAATTTCACAATTTTAATGTTAATGTTGAGATAGAAATTACTATAGGACACGATTTATTACATATAGACAATAACTGACTATATCGAATGGAAACGATAATATCATGTACAATATTTGAAAATATTCAAAACGTTACAATTTTGAAAACAATAAATAACCGTCAGTGAGTTTCACCATCTCTATCACTAAAATCTACTTCTTTATTTTTAACTTATATATATTACCTTTATTAGATAAATTTTTGTCAGGTCTTATATACTTATAAGAGTCGTTAAGATCTCGGTATTCTATGAACACACAAGGTACATTGACTAAAGTACTATAACGGTAGTGTATAGACTTTAAGTCTTAAGTCATTCAAACAGAAGAATTGTTTAGAATTCAACACAAGGGTAACATCTGACCATATACTCGGTGTGATTATTGTTACTGAAGGAATTTTTACAAAATCATTACAAGAACTGTAATTCTGAAAATACGAGACGATCTTAACTTTGTCTTTTATAATATGTCCCATTTTCTGGGATTGATACTCTTAAATTAAAAAATTACACTTGTGAGTAAACATAATATTAAATATGAAATACTATATATCTTATATGTAACTGTAGTATTTACATTTCTTCAAAATTGAACAAAAAATATTTGTAAAAGTGTAGTTATTTAGAGGAAATAATAGAACTTTATCGTAGCTTCATAAGTCCAGGAACTCAAAACTTAAGACTTTAAAGTTTCGAAAACAGACATGAAAGATTATTATCTTATTGTCTGCAAAACTTTTCGATATGTTGATTATGATCTATATATAAAATGACCGTATTAATAATTTATACAGAAGTGACGGAAAACGATAGGAATAGTAGATAGGAGTTTAAATAAAAGATATGTAACAGTCCGTTTGGAATAAAATTTATTTACAGTCAAGATAGAATGGCAGTACGTTCAGAACTTCGGGGACCATGTTGTTTAGATAAGAAAGAGAGGTATTGTCGATATATAAACTATCACGATTATAATTCTTTTGACAGTTTTAATTTCTACCTTCTTACTCTTTGTATTTTCTATTTCTCACATTTGGTCCCTGGGATAATTACTTTTGTGAAGTAGTCAAACTTCTTTATATTAAAGTTGAGCTGGAAAGGTAAGGAAACTGGTAAAGAAGTTCCTTGTACTATATTAATTAAACTTAAGATACACAAACTCTTAATTACAGAAAAAGAGTTTACTCTTTACACACGAAACCACCTCTTCAGAATTCAGTGAGTAGTAAAATTTTCATACTTTATATAATTCTCAACTTCCTTAACCCTTCTCGTTTCTGTTCCAGATTACTCCTAGACTTGTCTCTCTACTTTTAGTGTTTCAATTTATGGTCTTTAATACAAGTAAAGTTCTCTCATTTCTTTTCACTTCAGTTCTCGTTTTGTTTTAACTTTATTCCTGTCCTTGTACATCTAGAGGAGAGTAGACGTAAATAAGTCCTTTTCTACTAAAATTTTCATATTTTTCCACAGTACCCCTATATACCTGATACTTTTATTATAGTTTATATTGTATTATTCGAGTCTTATGTGTAAGTAAACTGTATGTAAATAAATAAGGGTCACCGTTCGGTTACGTTCGAATGGAGGAACCTGGACTCCTTTCCAGTAACTATTATGTGTACGTCATAGTAGTATTATAGTATATTGTATACCCCTTCATAACTATCATAAAACAAACTCTTTAAATTATATTCCTTACACGTTCATCAAAAGTCTATATGACTTATTAGTTGTGTCTTTGTTTTTAAAAGAGTAGTATAAGGTACAGAGATCTAGTCAAATTGACTTCCTGTAGAACTTTAAAACTCCACACGACGAATTTGTCTCGACAGAGGCATGTGTTATCGAACAGAAATATTTATTCCCTAAAGAAGTGACGTTTAGGTTGTGTCCTATGTGTCCTATGAACTCATATCTAGTAATTTCTGACTTTGACACCAAGTATTGTAAACTAAAGTTTATAAATAATTTTACAGAAGTAATTAATAGAGTATTTATAAAAATAAAATTAAAATATAAAATTAAAATTTAAATATTCTCATTTAATATATGATTACTTTATCATGAATAAGACAAAATTTTAACTCTAAAGAGTACCACATAGTCCCTGAAGGAGGGAACCTCTTCCTTTACCGTTAGGTGTAGTCATAAGAATGGATCTTTTTGGGTACTAGTCACCTCGGGTCGTCCGATGTCAGGTACCCCAAGTTTCTCAGCCTGTGTTGAATCTTTGATTTGTTGTTTTATGCCACATAGTTAAAAACTTTACAATAGAAACTATTTTTATAAAGTTTGGTTACCACACCTTTGTCTTACATCTGATTCTAAATCTGGGAATTGAGAAGGAGTGGAAAATCTAAAATTCGTTCAATAAACTAGAAGGACTTGATTCGAAAAAGTACATTTATTATCTTCTCTATTAACAGAATGATATAAGATTAAACAAAGTACCCAATTAACGTAAGACATTACTCCTTTAGGACTATATCAGACAAAAGGAGATTATAAGTTTTATTAAATTTACTAATTGATCGTCCATTTTGATATAAATTGTAATATATACGTATATATTAATTTTAGTTTTCTAAATTTCTTCACACTTAGTAGTAGATCCCGAATCGAAATGACAACGACATTCTTTAGTCGAAGAGTGTGTAAATTTTCTCCTCAACGTACACCGTATCATAATAAATGTATTACAAAATAAACGTTTATGTGACAAATGTTGTTTATGTCTAATGGATACAAATATCTATATATGTACATTGTCATATATAATAAGTACATAAACATTTTGCTACACAAGAAAGAGTAATTTGTCTCTTGGAGGACCATCATGTCACGATGTGTATGTTTATAAGTAATAGATTTATAGAGAGTGAACCGTATACGTTTACGGTATACAAAATGGTGAGTTTTTAAATAATGAGAAAGTCTCTTTACAATTTACCTTAAAACATCACTTTCATTGGTTTTACTTGACACTCTTAAATATGTATGTGAAAGGGTGTAGAGAGTAAAGTAGCAAATACATCAAATCTTGATAAAAAGTGAGGAGACATTTTCCATTAAGGTTATGTAAACGTTTCTTCAGTGTAGGAATCTTTTACGTCTTCGACTTCGAACTCGGTCTACCCTTGAAAGGTTATCTTTCGAATAGTCAGAATCTGGTAATTTTACCCGTTCCAAAGGGTGGTAAACCTTTATTAACATCTATAAAGGGTGTTCGTCTTACTGTTATCTCTATGATTTGATATTCTTTTTTATTAATGGGGTAATATTTTATACTGTTCATAGTCTGGGAAGATTTTAACAAGTTTTTTATTATTCTATTAGAAGTAAAAACAAAATAATCAAAGACAATCACTTCCGAAGTCAAGTGACAAAGTATAATATAAATTTTCTGCCCGAAGGAGCCACCGAGTCACCATTAGACACACGTTACGTCCTCTGTATCCAAGTTAGGGACCCAGTCCTTCTAGTGGACGACTTCCTCTACCGTTGTGTGAGGTCATGAGAACGGACCTCTTAGGGTACCTGTCTCTTCGGACCGCCCAATGTCAGGTATCACAGTGTCTCTCAGTCTGTGCTGATGTCGTTAAATCGTCGTCCTCGTCGTATCAATTTTCTGTCCAACACCAATTAGGGAAGACAACCTTCGTCACATCATATTACCTCGTGGACCTTTAATCATACTGAGTCTTAAATCTTCGGGACCAAAACTTACGACAGAGATGATGATTGATCGACTTACTAGAACCACTTTAAAGATTTGTAAAGACTCAGAATTAAAGGAACAGACACCTTACGATTTTTGGATAGTGCTGAAGATGAAGGTCGGTTTATCCCTGGTCCAAATGGGAGGATGGATTTTACTTCCTTTTTTGTCTGTTTTATATACGTTGTTACCAAAAGTCTTTAACTTATAACCCGTCACCTTCTGTCATGACTCTCCACCCATTTATTCTACTCGAGATACCGACGGGTCTTACGACAGACCTCCTTTAGAGATCTAACGTAGAGTCTTTAATTGATTTTTGAACTCCTTCGAGTCGTTTGAGGGCCTCAATCCCTCTACCTTGCCCGTAAGGTCACTCCGGTTCCGTCGATCTCAAACGTCCGTCTCCTGTCCTGTCCTCTGTCGTTGTGTTTCTCCCTCGAGACCTCTAAACGTTTTCTAGGGAAGGTTAGAAATCGACTTATACCTAGTTATGTACTGTCGGATTTCGGAATCTTTTTAGACAGACTTCTCAATTGTTCTTTTTAGGGACTCCTAGTATTATCGGATCCTTATCAAACACGAGGGTAGTTGGTCCTACCATTTTGGAACGTTAAGTTTTCCTATCATGGATCTTGTCCCGAACAGTTTCATGACGGATATCCGGTCGAACTGGACATAAATAGACATTAAAATTACCATGCGTTGGTATGGGTAATTTAATACGTAATAGATTCCGACGAAAATATGATGTTGTCGTCTCAACTTATTAGTGTCACCTTTGATATACCGAACACTACCGAGTTTATAAATAACAGACCGAGAAACGTCTTTTGCATTGGGTCCCTCTCCCGAGTCTTACAATAACGGAGCTATCACTCCGTTATAGTCAGGTGTGAAGACCCAGATCAGGGAAATGGTTACCTTGGTAGACTCAGTCGAGTGTATTTTTAGAACAAATAAGAACTGTGTTGAATTACTCCAACAATGACTTTAGTAAGTGGAGTCTAACCCTGAAGTCAGGTACACGATCCCGAACTTGAGTCGGGTTTGGGTACCAAAAGGTCGACTCTAGGGTGTGTATCAAAGTCCTGGATTACTTTGAGTCTAAGAACTAAAGAGCAATGTCTTTCCAAGTCACTTTCTGTTTCACTATCCTTTCTTCACCTAAACATAGGACCTTCTCAACTAAAATTTAAATGTGACACAGACGAAGGCACTGAAATTGGGTAAAAAATGATATTTGCATATATTACCGGACGGAGTTCCTCTATTGGTCTGGGGCAGGTGGACACTTACGGACACTAAGAGACACACCGTCTACCATATCGTGGTTCGTGTAAAACACTGGATTGTAAGTGTAAACCCCTCAGACCCTAGTGTCTATCTACACTGTAGAAACAAACAACTATACTGTCCTCTATGACGTAAAGTGTAGCGGGTACATTACTGACATTCCTTCTGCACTTTAATTGTGTAGGGTGATGAACTCCGAACAGTAAAATCCTCTAAACGTTCTTAATTTACCGGACAAATAAAACATAGGGTAGGTAGAGACTAGGTATGTTCTCAGACTGTAGGTCCGGGGTCGTTCTACCAGTAAAACTCCCAGATCGGACGGTAGAAGAGACAGTCGTCCGAGTGTTTATTTCAGACAGGACTCGGTTCATGGAGTAGAGTCCAAATAACTGAATAGAACGTCGTTCGTCTCGTTCTAAACTGATCCAACACAACAAGTCAGAGAGTCACTACAGGTTAAGAAACGTTGGGGTACATGACGTCGTGTGGTCCGTAGGGACAGGTAGTGATTGAGGAGCTCAAACGAATTTGAGTACAGATAACTCAGTTACTACGGTAGGTTAGTAGAGTAGGAGACATTGGGGGAGAAGGAGGACGGGAGTTAGAAAGGGTCGTACTCTCAGAAAGGGTCACTTAGTCGAGAAACGTAGTCCACCGGTTTCATAACCTCGAAGTCGTAGTCAGAAAGGTTACTTATAAGTCCTGACTTAAGGAAATTCTCAGAAAGGGTTGTCAAGTTTTCGTAATCAAGAAACGACGAATCGGAAGAAATACCAGGTTGAGAGTGTAGGTATGTACTACGGTCCTTATTGGTATCGAAACTGATATAGCTTGAAACAACCGTTTCACTACAGAGACGAAAATTTATGTGACAGATCCAAACAGTATTGAAAAGAAGGATCTTCGTTCATAGAAAATTAAAGTACCGACGTTAGTGGTAGATGTCACTAAAACCTCGGGGGGTTTTCTATTTCAGACAGTGACAAAGGTAACAAAGGGGTAGATAAACGGTACTTCACTACCCTGGTCTATGGTATTAGAATCAAAAAACTTACAAGTCAAAATTTGTTCGAAAAAGTGAGAGGAGAAAGTGGAAGTAGTTCTCCGAGAAATCAAGGAGAAGTGAGATATGGTAATCCCACACAGTAGACGTATAGACTCCAACAACTATAAAGAGGGTCGTTGAACTAAGGTCGAACACTTAGTAGGTTGGACAGTAAAGTGTACTACATGAGATGTACATACACTTTATTCGTCCCACTGTTATATGTCGAAAGGGTTAAAATTTGATCAGGAAACAAGGTACAGGCCGAGATTGACAACGAAGAACTGGACGTATGCCAAAGAGTCCTCCGTCCATTCCACCAAACCATAAAGGTAGATAAAATCTTAAAATTCTTGTGTCAAATAACACAAGTGTGTCTACGAAATAAGATCAGTTACTTCGTCTTCATCTACAAAAAGTCCTGAACGCAACGAAAAAGATACTGAGTTACCACAACTGTTAAACTATAGACCAAGGGGATGGAAAAGATTTAGGTCGAACATGTCGACGTTCAAGAGCCAAGTGCATGACAATTACGGAACGAACTTCTTAATACTCGTAATGGAACGAAACCTTCCTTACTACGATTTCCACTTTGAGGTCATGAAACCGGTGGAGTGTACTTCTCAACTGAGTAACCTTTTCTGAGACTACGACCCTCCCTAACCCCCGTCCTCCTCTTCCCCTGCTGGCTCCTACTCTACCGCCGCACCGTAGTGACTGAGTTACCTGTACTCAGACTCACTTGAGGCCCTCAATCAACCACTACCTGTCCTTCCGGACCGCACGACACTAAGTACCCCAGTGTTTCTCAGTCTGTGTTGACTCGCTCACTTGACTGACTTGACTGGAATGATAGTACACTTTACTCACGTCAACACACCATCAAACTTGTAAGAAACCGTAACTGGAAGAAACCCTACTTTTGACTGGAAAAGTACGGGACACCGGTGACGAGGTAAAAGGTTTACACGACCGTATAACTCACCTCGTGAAATTGTCATAGTAGAAAATCTTAAACTTTATCGATCTAAGATAGTGGAGTTGATCGAAACAAGTATCTCTACGAAGAATTTTGGGTGAACTGATGTGTGAGGTCCTACAGACCGAGATACACTCACTGGGTGTGGTAACAGGAACAGGTCCAGATTCTGGAAATAACCTAACAGAAAGACACATAAGAACGGTAGAGAAGAATTATAGAGGATTAAGATAATCCAGGTATAGTAAAGACATGGGTGGAAACGTACTTTACAAGCGAATAATAGAGAATTAAAAGTACTTCTCTAGAGATTGTAAAGGGTAAGATAACAAAAGGACATAAATGAACGTGACTAGTGTATCCTTCTGAAAGAACAGAGAGGAACGATAAGAAACCATGGGTTAAATCTACCCATATAGAAAGAAAATAAGGAAACGGAAAGTGAAGAGAAGAAAAGAGTCGAGAAACATTCCGGAGGTGTCTGTTGGTGAAACGGAAGAACTTAAAGAAAAAGAACACCTACCAAAAGATATCCAAGTATTGTGACGGAGGATATCACAATACTTCGAGGTCGGAATTAAGAAGTACGGGAGACAGATAGTCTAGATTAGGGAACTTAGATAAACAATGAAGATGACATATTAGTATTCCTTAAACTAAATCCAGTATAGATTTACCGGATCACCAAAAGGGATGAAAGAAGTTAAATGTAAACCGTTAAATTTAAATTTAAACCGTTATTCCTCAAGTACTAGACTCGGTGTTAGTCGAAGGACCAGAACAAAAACGACTGACATATCTCGAAGAGGTAGAAACCGACGTTTCTTATATTAGTCAGACTAAAGTCATAACTGGTAGACCACTACAAGTACACATCTCAGTAGAAAACATCACAACCTTCTCCCACAAACCATACTCGTCACGTAAGAGAATCGTTCTGAGACAATCGGAAACGGGATGAAGTAAAACATGAGGTTCCGGTTTTAACGGACAATGAGGTCCATAGAGAGCTGAGGGATTAAAACGTAAGGTCAGGGGATACTACTTTTCCTGTAGAAAGAAAGAAAGAAAAAGAAAAAAAACCACAATCAAGATCTTCCAGAACACAAAGAAGTATCTTAAGGAGTTGAAGTCGAAGAAGTCGTAATGACCAACCCCGTATCTAAACCTTATGACACTGAGTCATTGTCTAAATAAATCTCCCTTTGTGTGAGGTGTCTGTCTCACACTCGGTAGAGTCTTCAGTGTTCACCGGAACCCTCTTTGTGTCAGGTATCGGTTCTCACACCCGGTAACCACTCCCACTCACTTTGGAGTCTTTCACCACACGTTCATCGAAAGTACCCGACCCATTAACGTATCCCATGTCTTACCCTTCTAATAAGGTTGTTAAAACATCTACCCCGTCTCACAAGGTCTTTAATCCGACGGTGAATGAAAAACCAGAAACTACAAACCGGAACCCCGAAGGGGCCATCGAGTCTACCATTTCTTAGACGGACTTTACGTCCTATCTACCCAACCTAAGGACCCATCCGTTCTAGGGGACCTCTTCCTTTACCGTTGAGTGAGGACATAAGAACGGACTTCTTAAGGTACCAATCTCCTGGGGATGTCAGGTCTGTACTGACTCTCTGATTGTGTGAACCCTGACAGTACTCAGGGAAGCTCATACAGTAAATCGAACGACTACACAATGTCACTCGTATGCGACTTCGAGTTCAGCTCGGATTACCTTCAGCTGAGCAAACGGTAGAACCCGGATAAACCAAGATTAGTCAAATACAACACAAGAGTCCGACATTAAGAAAATTTCCAACACGGGACAGGGGAAGAAAAGACAAAGTGATAACAGAGGAAAAATGTCTACGCCTTTGATCCTGTCCTTCAATTGTTGTTTGGGTCACTATGGATACACTAGTTTATGCCTCAGTCTTAAGTTTAAGTCTCTCAGATTAAGGTCTCTGATCTTAAATCTGAAAAATAGTAAGACGAAGAGTGACATTATTATCATAAGTCAAAGGACAACTATATACTGTAGACAAGTCTCTTTATTAAGTAAACTTATAACTTTATTAGATTAATTACTGGTGAACTATCACAAACTGAGTTGTGACTAATTCTGTTGTAGGACAGTAATAAACAGTTGATCAACATAGACTTTTCCTTCTGTTCTATTTCCCCCTTTTTTTCCTTTTCTACTAAAGGAATCACAATAGACGGTCCAAAAACTACAGAATATTGTTCTCTTTTTCTTTTCACTTTGTCAATCAGTGAGTCAGTAACTGGGCTACCTGAAACGCTGGACTACCTGTTATCGGGAGGTCCGAGGAGACAGATACCTTAAGAGGTTCGTTCCTATCACCTCACCCAGTGGTAAGGGAAGAGGTCCCCTAGAAGGACTGGGTCCCTAGTTTAGGTCAAGAGGATGCAATGTCCACCTAAAATTGTTACCCCTTGGAATTTATACAAGGATTTCCCTTGACTTTGAGGTCGAGGTGTGGAGTACCATTTAAGAATAGTCTGATTAGACCTACCTTATCCACTTACGAATGTCCGTGAAAAACAATAAATAAATTCAGGACCGGACTAATCTTTGACTTTATCCTTTCCTCATTTAGTTCTAACGGTCCTCTTTATAGTTATTGGAGTCTATACGTCTACTGTGGTGGGAATACCGTCTTTCACTTCTCCTTGATTTTTCGGAGAACTACTTTCACTTTCTCCTTTCACTTTTTCAACCGAATTTCGAGTTGTAAATCTTTTACCAGGGTAGTGAAGTACCCTTCATCTACCCCTTTGTCACCTTTGTCACAGTCTGAAATAAAACCCCCCGAGGTTTTAGTGACGTCTACCACTTCTCCTTGATTTTTCGGAGAACTACTTTCATTTTCTCCTCTCACTTTTTCAACCGAATTTCGAGTTGTAAGTCTTTTACTTCTAGTACCGTAGGCCAGGGTAGTGAGGTACCCTTTATCTACCTCTTTGTCACCTTTGTCACAGTCTGAAATAAAACCCCCCGAGGTTTTAGTGACGTCTACCACTGACGTCGATACTTTAATTTGCTGCGAATGAGGAACCTTCCTTTCAATACTGGTTGGATCTATCGTATAAGTTTTCGTCTCTATAATAAAACGTCTGATTCCAGGCAGATCAGTTCCGATACCAAAAAGGACACCAGTACATACCTACACTCTCAACCTGACACTTCTTTCGACTCGCGGCTTCTTAACTACGCAAATTTGACACCACAACCTCTTCTGAGAACTCTCAGGGAACCTGACGTTCCTCTAGGTTGGTCAGGTAAGACTTCCTCTAGTTGGGACCCTAAAGAAACCTTCCTTACTACGATCTCGACTTTGAGGTCATGAAACCGGTGGAGTACACTTCTCAACTGAGTAACCTTTTCTGAGACTACGACCCTCGCTAACCCCCGTCCTCCTCTTTCCCTGCTGGCTCCTACTCTACCGACCTACCGTAGTGACTGAGCTACCTACACTCAGACTCACTTGAGGTCCTCAACCACTACCTGTACCTCCGGACCGCACGACGTTAACTACCTCAACGTCTCAGTCTGTGTTACCTCTCTGACTTGACTTGGCTTATATTTACTTTAATGACTGACAAAGTTTTATATCTTAATTACGTACATTGAGAACAAGGAAAGGGTATGATACGAACTTTCCCACACATGAATTAGATTACTGTAGTAACATGTTTGATATTCCGAGGTGAAAACGTTGACAGAAGTATCAAAATCTCTACTAATAAAGTATAGAGGTTATGTTAGTTTACAGAATAGACTCAGACCTAACTTAAACATCTTTGTAAATCTTTATTAAGTGTATGGTATGTAGTCTTCAATTCGTGCTCCGTTCCGAGATTTCTTATAACAATAAGTAGACACTAAATATTATACTTTAACTCGTCCTGTGAATCAGAGACAACTGAAGTTGAACTAGAAATTTTGTACTCTAAACCTAATTCACTGAAGTAGTCAATACAAAGGTTAGATTCAAAGCATGTCGACTCATGACGGAACAGGTGAGAAGTAACCTCGTACCATAAGACCCTATTTTTATTATAAAATTTTATTTGTGAATTTATGAGAAAATAAGATGAATTGTAAATGTTTATTTTATACTTTGACATTCATTTTGTGAGGTGAAAAGGATCAAGGTTTTACCTTTATGTTAAACTATATTTTTAGTTCTAATAAATCTTTGACTCGGAGTTTAACTTTACTGTCGACACAACGAGTCGTTATATTTTGAAAATAAGAATGTTTGGATTGTTATACAAGTAAGAGACATCCGTACCTTAAAATCGTTTGTTATACGTAATTCAAAGTCGTAAAATTATTTAGTTATTGAGTTTGTTTAAGAAGAATATCCCGAAATACTCTATCATTTTTAGACTGGATAAGACTAAATTAGTCTCGTCTTTTATTGAATAATTAGAATGTTTAATCTCGTAATAAGTCTATGTCAGTCGATAATATCGAAATTAACGGACCTACTATGTTTCTATAGTGTGAATACAACAATCTAGGAACCAAAATATATCATAAAAGAGGAACGTATTAAGAGACAACATCAACTTAACGTATCTTTATAATCCGGATCTACTAGTTCTAAGAACCTTTACAAAAGGATACATGTATTTGAAAGAAGAACCTTCAAGTAATGTCTCGAATACACGGATTAATATATGTTTGAAACATTTATGTCGAGTATAGGTCTTTTACTGTTCAAGATTTAATGACAGTAGTATAAATTACTCCTAATTAAAACGTCATCAGTATATTCTTTATCAAAAGTTTATGTAAATATCGTCAATAAAAGTACCTTGTTAATGATACGATTACGGTTCAATAACAGTGGTGCAAATTCTTTAATTTTTTTGAAGTATGGATACATTGTTCATACTCCTTAATTACAGTACTGACCGATATAGAATTATAGTGGATCCGTTATTTTATTATTTATTTTTATTTATTTATTTTTATTATTTTATCAATTATTTTATAATTGATACTGGTATACTAATGTTTATGATATTTTTCTTGTGTACGTACAAACGTATCCAGTAATACTTTATACTGATAAAAATGTGTATATCATTAGTTCTTTTTACGTAAATATATTTCTTAATTTTATGTCAGAATGGAAACTTAAAAAGGATCCCCATGTGTCAATACATTAATTCTCCTTACATGATAAAATTACATCATCGAATACTATCAATGATTTAAATTTTTATTATGTCAACTTTAGACATCAGATGTGTATGAAGTATCGGGTTTCAGTTCATCGTGTTCTAAGACAGAAAAATCATCTAATACATATGTTTTGACTTATCTATTAATAGAAATTAGTCGGTTGGACTATGAGGAATTATCCTATTAGGAAATTCTCTTCAACGTCAAGTTGTCTTCACGTTTAGTTGGGTCTCGTTTATCACATGAGAGGACCTCTCCCTCGACCGGGGCAACCGTATATACTATTGTGAGTCAATATCAATAGATTTTAACTTAAAGTTTGTTATAAGTGTATACTAAAAGAGTTTAGACCAACTAGAGTCTCATAGAATGAACATTATATTGTCCTCACTTATAGTTTTTAATAAATTTTAGTATAAGTACGTCGTAGGGGATGATACGTCAGATGTTGTTTTTCTTCCTTTTTAACTTTTGCGTTATATTGTCATATAATAACGATAATACTTTTAGTCATGAAACATTTACAAAACTTTATCACTCAAACTATTCACCTTATTACTTATACGTAAACCGTATTATATATACACGTAAAGTCCAGTACGGAAGATCGGTTCTTAAAATAATAAAAGAGAAGACATAAAAACAAACAGATTTTCATCTTTAATATAAGTAAGTCAACTGTTTATAAATCGCATTCGGACAATAGACGGTCCATGATAAGATTTAAGACCCTAAATCGATACTTCTCTGTCCATTCTAAGATAAATGTTTCATTTAGTTTCGTTATCAGTACTTACACGTTTAGTATCTGACCCTCACAACTTTTGAGATTCAATTTGACGGGGTGTATATTATACGACATCCACGGTAGTCTCACACTAAACATTTCTCATCACATCGACAAATACCTCGACCTCTTTTTTCTACCCGTGAAGATATTACATTTACTGTTGTAATTGTAAAGAGAAGAATACCTGAGTCAAATGAAACTTCAAAACGAGAAGACAATAGGAAAGTGATACAGAAAGGTTTACAAACTAAAGAAGGAAAAAGATACGTCGCGAACCTTGGTAAATAGGAATATTTTTAAGTCAACATTGTTATTTACAATAGACAGCGAAGAGGAAATCGAAGAGAAAGAGGAAGAAGATGAAGAAAGGAGGAGGTGGAAGGAGGAATCCAGGGAAGACAAGTAGATCGAAGAGAGAGGGAAGAAAGAGAATAAGAGGGAGTTTATGCTTCTCGACTCAATTGGTATTAAGAGTTATACATTATCTGTTAATAAACATCTAAAATAATGAAAAAAGGAAAGTACAAGGTAGGGATGAGAGTAAGGGAGGTTGGGACATACCTTCAGAAATTTACAGGAACTATATAAAGGAATCTAAACGTTCATAAAAACTTCTTATATCGATAAAATATGTACTTACATAGATTAAAAGAAATTTTTGAGATAAAACAGTGTTTAAAGTAAGTTAAAGAACGGAAAATTAAGATAGGAAAAATAGGTAATAATTGCATACAGATAGTCCAAATAGTTACGTAGATGACCTATGATAAGATTAAAATAGGTGAAATAGTAAAATAAAGAAATAACGTGATCGTATTCCGTGATACCTTGGATTAGGGGGATATTCAGGGACGATGAAGACATTGGAGTCTATACGTCTATTATGGTGGGAATACAGTCTTTCACTTCTTCTTGATTTCTTGGAGAACTACTTTCACCTTCTCCTCTCCCTTTTTCGACCGAATTTTGAGTTGTAAGTCTTTTGCTTCTAGTACCGTAGACCAGGGTAGTGAAGTACCCTTTGTCCACCCCTTTGTCACCTTTGTCACAGTCTGAAATAAAAAGACCCGAGGTTTTAGTGACGTCTACCACTGACGTCGGTACTTTAACTTTCTACGAACGAGGAACCTTCTTTTCAATACTGGTTGGATCTATTGTATGATTTTTCGTCTCTGTAATGAAATGGTTGTTTACAGGTAGATCAATTTCGATACCAAAAAGGTCATCAGCACATACCTACACTCTCAACCTCATATTTCTTTCGACTTGCGGTTTCTTAACTACGAAAACTTGACACCACAACCTCTTCTGAGAACTCTCAGGGAACCTAACGTTCTTCTAGGTTGGTCAGGTAGGATTTCCTTTAGTCTGGACTTATAAGTAACATTCATGACTACGACTTCGACTTTGAGGGTATGAAACCGGTGGACTACACTTCTTGACTGAGTGAACTTTTCTGGGACTACGACGGTTTCTAACTTTCGCTCTCCTCTTCCCCTGCTGTCTCCTACTCTACCAACCTACCGTAGTAGTGGCTGAGTTACCTGTACTCAAACTTATTGAGACCCTTAACCACTACCTGTCCCTCCCGACCGCACGACGTCAGGTATCCCAACGTTTCTCAGCCTGTGTTGACTCACTGACTTGACTTGAATTCACACACACGAACAGTACAGACTGAGAAACACTGGGGTACCTGGTATCTGACGATCCGAGGAGACAGGAACCCTAAAAGGACCGTTCCTATGACCTCTCCCAACGGTACGGGAGGAGGTTCCCTTAGAAGGGTTGGGTCCCTAACTTTGGACATACAGGACGTAATGTCCATATAAGAAATGGGGACTCGGTGACCCCTTCGGGACTTGTAGGAGTATATATAGAGGTAATACTCACTGACACTCTCAAAGAGACACCATATATGGTGGAGCAGGACCTTTCCCCTCCTGAACGGTACGGTGTCTTACATATAATAATTTAAGTTAATTCGTAACAGTGTACCAAGAAGTGTTAGTGACAAGATTAATGTTGGGAAGTCCTTAGAGCAAAAGTTGTAGACCATCTCGACACTTGATTTAACATAAGGGGAATTCTAGGTACACAACTTTGGAATCGAGGGGGACACTGACATAAACCTCTTTCGGGAAAGTCCTTCATCACTTTAAATTTACTCTAGGATTCCCACTACAGGATTAGGTTAACCTAATCCCCAATAAATTCTTCTCAGTGGACATTCGTGCTCTAATACTCCCGAGTGTCGACCTTTCGGTATCAGACATTCGGTCCTTCTCTCGGAAGTGTCTTGGAATGGTACGGTCGTAGGACTAGACCCTGAAGTTCGGAGGTCTTGACGCTCTTTTATTTAAATACGAAAATCTCCGTGGGTCACCAATACCGTCGGGTTCATCTGACTATGTCCATCATAAACTGAAATATTAAGACGGCCATATCGCCCGTGATGTGTGTAACGTAAAGGGATTAATGATTACGACAACTCGTAGAAAAGTGAGAAGTCAGAAAGTCCGAAAGAGTGGACACTTAATTAACGGAAACGGTTATAAAAATATGACCCAAAGGAAAGAAACCCCTGAATGTCTAAATTAATATATATATGTCAGTCGGAACACCGAAGGGTCCACAGTGTCACCATTTCTTAAACGAAAGTCACGTCCTCTACACCTTCTGTTCCCAAACTAGGGACCCAACCCCTCTAGGGGACCTCATCCTTTACCGTCGGGTGATACGTCATAAGAACGGATCTTTAAAGGTGTCTGTCTCCTCGGACCGTCTGATGTCAGGTATCCCAGCTTTTCTGAGTCTGCGTTGACCCATTCGTGTGCACAAATGTTAATTAGAACTTACATATAAATAAGGTTTCTCTTTGTAAATGACTAGAATAGATACCACACGGACGATTCAGTGAAGTCAGCACAGGTTGATAGACGTTGGGATACTTGACATCGGGAGGTCCGAGGAGACAGGTATATTAAGAGGTCCGTTAAAGTGTCTTATTTTTGATAACATAAAAATAGAATTCTAAACCCCTCGCCCGTAACGAACTCTTATAATAGGTATAATAATCTGGTGTTTTAGTACAAAGGTTTAGAAGGAAAAAATCGAAATACAACAATGGAAATTGTAAAAACCTGAAACTAAGTTCCATGTTCTCCAACAATAGTCACTCACAAAGGAGGTTATTGATTGGGTCTTAGAAGGATTGAATAACCTCGTAAACAAGGAACAAGAGAATGCTCTTTCGACGTACAGAGAAGTCCGGAGAACGTGAAAGTATTCGAGGTCGTCTTGAGGTACACAGAAGAGTAGGACCTGGGGTCCCAGATGTGCACCCTGTACAATTGAAGGACGTCATTCATATCGACCTCCCTTTTCTTCGTCACGTTAGTGTAAACACAGAAGAGAGGTTGCACTGTTCATAACAGACGAACTATAGACAAAGGTTTCGTACAAGTATCGTTCAATATTCGGTTTAGGTTTCGGTGAATTTATCTCCATATATGATAATAATGTCTAATATTCCTGTACAGGACCTAATACGGATCCCTAAAAATTGGAACAATATTCTTTCTTTGTGTTTCAACCCTTTTTATTAAGTCACTGATATCACCCTCCAGGTTAAAATAAAAGGACGGATAACTCCGAAGAAAGAACTGTTATAGTTAATACGTTAATTTGGAATGGAATGACTAGACCTACGGTGAAGATAGTTGGAGTATATCTCTCTATCTCAGAAAAGACTTAAGTAAAAAGATTAGAAAACCATTGTAAATAAAAAAGACTCAACCGTATCAAGACAAACATAATGACCTACAAGATCATAATGAAGGGTATACTTACACTTCGGTGAGAAACGAGAAGAAAAGGTTTTCATAGATAATTCAAAGAATAGAGGACCTTAGAAATGAGAAAAATTTTTAAAATTCAACAAAAAGTAATACAGTCTCTTGTACTTGACGTAACTCGACCAGAGGACACTGGAGATTATATCTGTTAGACAAGTAACAAAGAACACATTAGTTTTTCTTACGTATACATACCTGGGGAATAATCTAGTTCGCAAAAAGATCTTAAATGAAACTCTAATAAATGTTCTATAAGTGCAGTAAATATTACAAATAAAACTGAGGAACTTCAGGGGTAAAGACTGAACCTATATCATTTTTTAGGAATTGGTGTTCACAATTCAATAAGAATATTAAAATAATTAAAAAACGACGTATATAAAACTCCGATACAAAAATCTATCTATATCAGTATTAGTAATATATAAGAAGTTGAAAAGAGGGAAAATAGTTGGACATTGTAGTGGAAGTACTACTAAAACGGATTTCAAGATAAACCAGAATATAATACTTAACCATGGGACAAAAGAAGCTTCAGTATAAAACGACCACTAGAAAGAAAGAGACGAAAATGAAAGTGTAAACCAAAACCCCTTAAAAATAAAAATACAAAAATTAAAACGAAGAAAAGAGAAGTTAACTTATAAGTATCGAAAACTTTCTACTTAAAAAAGATGTAATTATAGGAACATATTTTTAACAAACATGATCAATCCTATGAGGTTTCTCTGTTCTGTATGTCATGCACAAACACACACACATGCATACATATCAAACTCAGGTTTCCGTTATACTTCCGTCTTGTCGAAATAAGAGTCTCTGAAGTAAGATATTAAAAATCCTGGAAGTAGACTAACCTACTCCGTACGAGTGGAATATCTCCGATTAGACGAAATAAGTTTCAGAAAACTGAATTTTGGATCAGTATGTTTTTATGGAAGTCTCGTTGTAAATATGACCACAAACAAGTTTCGTCCTATGGTACCCATGGTACCGGATCGGTTCACCTGTGTACTTTAATTGACGTTGTTATGGAAGGACCGAGAACAGAAAGAAACTACTAAAATTAAGAAAGTCCTTTATAAATAAAAAAGGATAAGATCTATCATTCCTATCTCGTCATATATGTATCACTTATAAAGATAAGAGTACCTTGGATGTAAAATGAATCTTCTCTTCCTAGTCTCCTTCCATCCACTATTTATTAATTACCTTAGTTATAATTATTAACTTCCATTCACGATATTTTTTATTCTGTTCTCTTACTTTACATCACTCTAACTTATAATGAAATATCTCCTACAAGTCTCTATTACAGAGTTATTTCACTATGTACACTGTCTCTGAACTTCCTTCATCTCCCTATCCAACTCACTAATAGTCTCCTCTCTCATAAGATCCGTCGTTCTCATCGTCATGCTTCAGACATTCTACTTTGACATAAAAACACACACACACAAATTTCAATCTACTCCTCTTAATTCTTCTAATTCAGTTTTACAATAGTTTCCCGGTCTAGTCTCCACCAGACTAACCGAAACCATGGTTGAGACCAGAAATAAAAATTCTCCTGACAATATTATTTAATCGAATGTAAAATTTTACGTACGTGTAAGTAATCCCATATCCATTTAATCAGAACGGTTTTCCCTTATTGTGTACTTTGAATTTTCTCTCGGTTATATAAACTAGTTCAGTTTCTTATCAGTCATTTCTTTCTCTTTCACTTTCACTTTCACTTCAACGAGGTAACACAAACTGAGAAACGTTGGGGTACCTGAAATCGGATGACCCAAGGAGGGAGTACCCTAAGAAGTCCTTTCTCATGACCTTACCCAACGTTAAAGGAGAGGTCCCCTAGAAGGGTTGGGTCCCTAGTTTGGGTCCAGAGGGAGTAAGGTCCATCTACGAAATTCGAGACTCGGTGGACTCTTCTAGTTCCCACTAGTTTAGTGTCGTTTGTAACAATAAGAGCAAACGTAAATTTCTGTACCATCCTGAATTCAATGTCAGAGTTGATGTACTTTATGTCTTTATATTTGTGTAGTCGGTACTTTAATTTTCTGCGAATGAGGAACCTTCCTCTGAATGCTGGTTGGATCTATCGTATAATTTTTCGTCTCTGTAATGAAAACAGTTGTTTCCTGGCAGATCAGTTTCGATACCAAAAAGGTCATCAGTATATACCTACACTCTCAACCCGGTATTTCTTTCAACTTGTGGTTTCTTGACTACGAAAACTTGACACCACAACCTCTTCTGAGAACTCTCAGGGAACCTGATGTTCCTCTGGGTTGGTCAGGTAGGATTTCTTCTAGTTAGGACCCACAAGTAACTTTCCTGACTAAAACTTCGACTTTGAGGTTATGAAACCGGTGGACTACGTTTCTCGACTAAGTAAACTTTTCTGGAATTACGACCCTTTCTAACTTCCGTCCTCCTCTTCCCCTGTTGTCTCCTACTCTACCAACCTACCGTAGTACCTGAGTTACCTGTATCCAAACCCATCTGAGACCCTCAACCACTACTTGTCCCTACGGATCGTACGACGCCAAGTACCCCAACGTTTCTCAGTCTGTACTGAGTCACTGATTTGACTTAACTTGACTTTGTGTAGTCTGTGTTTATCTGTCGTTAACTATGGTACGATTCAGTGAAGTCAGCACAGGTTGAGACACGCTGGGAAATCTGCCATCGGGTGGTCTGAGGGGGCGGGGACCCTAAGAGGTCCGTCCTTGTGACCTCACCTAACGGTAAAGGAAGAGGTTACGTACTTTCACTTTTTACTTTCCCTTCAGCGAGTCAGCACAGGTTGGGAATCGTACCTGATGTCGGATGGTCCGAGGAGGTAGGTACCCCAAAAGGTCCGTTCTCATGACCTCACCCCACGGTGACGGAAGAGGTTTAACTATGGTATTATTACTCGTTAAAGTCCTTGACATTAATGGAAACGTCGTGAAAGAAGAAATTATTCGACTGTTCTATAAATACATATACTTATAACGACGTACGAGACAACTCCTCCTCTATCAAGTACCTAAACGATGAGAGGAAAAAGTGTAGTTATCTATTAAATGACGAGTGCTGGTGACACCTTTGAATACGTCTCTTTCCAACTATAACCATTGTAAATCTTCATGGATTTAAAATGACATTTGGACTGTCAGTACAAAGTTTTGATTTAATCAGACTAAACAAAAATTCTTAGAAGAACTTCACTAAATGGATACATATTCAAATGGACGGAGAACTCTATGGACATACGTCCAGTCCTTCGTTGTCAATCTTGACCTGTACCTTGTTGTCTGACCAACGTTTATCCCTTTCATCATACAGTTCTGACATATAACAGTGGGACGAATAAATTGAATATACGTCTCATGTAGTACTCTTTGTGATCCGACCCTCTACGTGTACCACCTTAGTTCTCACGGCCCTCTTTATAGTTATTGGAGTCTATACGTCTACTGTGGTGGGAATACCGTCTTTCACTTCTCCTTGATTTTTCGGAGAACTACTTTCACTTTCTCCTCTCATTTTTTCAACCGAATTTCGAGTTGTAAGTCTTTTGCTTCTAGTACCGTAGACCAGTGTAGTAAGTACCCTTTATCTACCCCTTTGTCACCATTGTCACAGTCTGAAGTAAAACCCCCGGAGGTTTTAGTGACGTCTACCACTAACGTCGGTACTTTAATTTTCTACGAATGAGGAACCTTCCTTTCAATACTGGTTGGATCCATAGTAAAATTTTTCGTCTCTGTAATGAAACGGTTGTTTCCAGGCAGATCAGTTCCGATACCAAAAAGATCACCAGCACANAATTGAATATACATCTCATGTAGTACTCTTTGCGATCCGACCCTCTACGTGTACGACCTTAGTTCTCACGGCCCTCTTTATAGTTATTGGAGTCTATACGTCTACTGTGGTGGGAATACCGTCTTTCACTTCTCCTTGATTTTTCGGAGAACTACTTTCACTTTCTCCTCTCATTTTTTCAACCGAATTTCGAGTTGTAAGTCTTTTGCTTCTAGTACCGTAGACCAGTGTAGTAAGTACCCTTTATCTACCCCTTTGTCACCATTGTCACAGTCTGAAGTAAAAACCCCGGAGGTTTTAGTGACGTCTACCACTAACGTCGGTACTTTAATTTTCTACGAATGAGGAACCTTCCTTTCAATACTGGTTGGATCCATAGTAAAATTTTTCGTCTCTGTAATGAAACGGTTGTTTCCAGGCAG
This sequence comes from Capra ibex, assembly GCA_006410555.1. NCBI lineage: Eukaryota > Metazoa > Chordata > Mammalia > Artiodactyla > Bovidae > Capra > Capra ibex. The sequence goes on along the minus strand of SJYO01016970.1, from coordinate 30,963,929 downwards.
ATCAGTTCCGATACCAAAAAGATCACCAGCACATACCTACGGTCTCGACCTGACACTTCTTTCAACTCGTGGTTTCTTACTACGAAAACTTGACACCACAACCTTTTCTGAGAACTCTCAGGGAACCTGACGTTCCTCTATGTTGGTCAGGTAAGATTTCCTCTAGTCGGGATCTACAAGTAACCTTCCTGACTACGATTTCGACTTTGAGGTTATGAAACCGGTGGACTACACTTCACAACTGAGTAACCTTTTCTGAGACTACGACCCTCCCTAACCCCCGTCCTCCTCTTCTCCTGCTGTCTCCTACTCTATCGACCTACCGTAGTGACTGAGCTACCTGCACTCAAACCCACTTGAGACCCACAACCACTACCTGTCCCTCCGGACCGTACGACGTCAAGTACCCTAACGTTTCTCAGCCTGTGCTGACTCACTGACTTGACTTAACTTGACTTCAAATGTACTTCATCCACAAAGGTAAATTTCTTTTTTACTATAGTCACTCTTAAACTCTTATAAAACGACATGTAAGATATTACCATTTCGTTATCTTTTTCTCACGAACAGATGTGTACCCTCCGGACGTCATTATTATAGGACATAGACATATTTCGAAATAGTTAAAATTATGGTGAGTAAAGTCGTCATATAAAGATGGTGAATCAGGACACTCCAAAAGGAATAGTTTTGACTGAAGAGAAAATTGGACAAAAAAAAAAAAAAAAAAAAAAAATGACAAGTACCACAAGAGTTCCGTTCTTATGACTTCACCAAACGGTAAGGGAAGAGGTCACCTGGTGTAAAACAGTCTTGAGAGGTGGTACTGGAGAGACAGAACCCACCGGGATGTACCGTACCGAGTATCAAAGTAACTCAATCTGTTTAAACACTAGGAACACTAGTTAAACCAATCAAAAGACACTAACACCAAAAGTAAGAGAGACGGGAGACTACCTATTCCTATTCTTCGAATACTTTCGAAGGACTACTCTCTCCGACTGACGTCCCCTTTGACCCAGAAAAAGACTACCCGTCCCGGTATGAATCATTTAGAAATTAGGTTAAAAGACAACTACTCACCCCGACACAAGGGAGACATAACAAACTGGACTCTGGTTTGATACCATCCTTATTACTTCTATTACCGCTGGAGAAAGTTTTACTGTACACGTACGTGACACAAGTCACGGGGACTGGGACGTTGTCCGGTAACAACTGGGAACGGAAGTTGTCTCTAAGGTCCTGTGAGTGTCCGTCCAGACCGAGTCAGAGAACACTTTACGACGAAGAAAGAGGACCGAGGACCGTGTGTGTTCCAAAATAAACACGGGAGGTTCTCAGACAAAAGGGGTAGGAACCTTCAAGACATTAGTTTAGTGTGACCGGAGGTTTCAGTTTAAGGGAGCCCCAAGAGTCAGGGAAACGACCTAGGGTAACCCTTTAGACAACACCCAGGATCTTGAAAGAATTGTCACACTCTTAAAGAAACCATATTAACAAGACGTCAAACACCCTGTAGACGAGCCACCGAGATTCCACCCCGATTACCGCTGGAGGAGGTTCTCCCGAAAAGGGTGTCAGACACACCGGATCCAGACGACATCAGTCTCGGGGACAAGGGTACCGTCTGGTGACGACTGACCACGGAGGTGTCCTCTGTGAGTTTGTTGAGTTTCCGTCGAGACCGGGTGAGAGACAACCCATAGACATAGGACCTCACGTGTTCCAAAACAAACTCGAAAAATTCGTAGAGACCGTCCATACCCCAAATTTAGGTCTACAATAAAGTGGGGGGATGGTAGAAAGACCCCGAAAAGAGGAAGTGGGAACCTGTACCCCACAGAAAACCACCTTAGGTTGTAAGAACACAGTTACCAACAAGTCGTCGTTCAACGTTAAAACCTCAAGAGTATCCTCTTCTACTCGAGTGCAGGAAGATGAGGGGGTAGAGAAGGAGACAAGGCCAAGAAAACGGTGGACTACACTTCCTGACTGGTTAACCTTTTCTGGGACCACGACCCTTTCTAACTTCCGTCTTCCTCTTTCCCTGTTGTCTCCTACTCTACCAACCTACGGTAGTGGCTGTGTTATCTGTACTCAGACTCGTTCGAGGTCCTCAACCACTACCTGTCCTTTCGGACCGTACGACGTTAGGTACCCCAGTGTTTCTCAGACTGTACTGACTCACTGACTTGACTTGACATGACCAAAAATAACACACATACAAACGGTATCAACTGTAATCGAAACAAAACTCTGTCAACGACGACGACGACGATGACGACGATTCAACGAAGTCAACACAGACTGAGACACGCTGGGGTATCTGCTTTCGGGTGGTCTAAGGGGGTAGGGACCCTAAGAGGTCCGTTCTTGTGACCTCACCCAACGGTAAAGGAAGAGGTCACGTACTTTCACTTTTCACTTTCCCTTCAGCGAGTCAGCACAGGCTCAGAAGCACTGGGTTACCTGACGTCGGATGGTCCGAGGAAGCAGGTACCTTAAAAGGTCCGTTCTCATGACCTCACCCCACGGTAACGGAAGAGGACTTGATCCAATAATAAGACCTAAACAATGTCGGTAAGAAGACGGATCTAAGTTTCATAGAACATTGAAAAAAGACAAAAGAAAAGGAGAACTTCAACATGAAGGTTTATTTGTATCGATGACATTCTTTCGGAACTGGGTTAAAACCTCAAACTTTGTCAGTTAACTAATATTAGTCACCACTTATAACACATTGTCATCATGTCAGTTATTCTAATTGTATGACGGGATGACAAAAGTCATTACTTCCATTTTAATCACAATTGTTTCGAAATAAACGATATTAAGTCAGTTAATTACAAGAGTACACTACTTTAATAATCTCTAAGAGTAAGATTCACAATTTACTAAGATTAATGTATATTAGGAGTTTTTGTTAAGTTTTCCTATAGACACTTGTGGTCAGTACTTCCTATTACACACATATACAAGTTAAGTCAAGTCAAGTCAGTTAGTCAACACAAGTTGAAAACGTTGGGGTACTTAACGTCGTACGATCCGGAGGGACAGGTAGTGGTTGAGGACCTCAAGTGGGTTTGAGTGTAGGTAGTTCAACCACTACGGTAGGTCGACAGAGTACAAGACAGTAGGGGAAGAGGAGGACGGAGGTTAAGGAGGGTCGTAGTCTCAGAAAAGGTTACTCAGTTGAGAAGAGTACTCAACCGGTTTTATGACCTCAAAGTCGAAATCGTAGTAAGGAAGGTTACTTGTGGGTCCTGACTAGAGGAAATCTTATCTGACCAACCCAGAAGAACGTCAGGTTCCCTAAGGGTTCCCAGAAGGGTTGTGGTGTCAAGTTTTCGTAGTTAAGAAACCACAAGTCGAAAGAAGTGTTCGGTTGAAAGTGTAGGTATGTACTGGTGACCTTTTTGGTATCTGAACTGATCTACCTGGAAACAACCGTTTCATTACAGAGACGAAAACTTATACGACAGCTCCAACCAGTATTGAAGGGAAGGTTCCACATTCCCAGAAAATTAAAGTACCGACGTTAGTGGTAGACGTCACTAAAACCTCGGGTCTTTTTCTTTCAGACTGTGATAAAGGTGACAAAGGGGTAGATAAAGGGTACTTCACTACCCTGGTCTACGGTACCAGAAGCAAAAGACTTACAACTTGAAATTCGGTTGAAAAAGTGAGAGAAGAAAGTGAAAGTAGTTCTCCGAAAAATCGAGGAGAAGTGAAAGACGGTATTCCCACCACAGTAGACGTATAGACTCCAATAACTATAAAGAGGGCCGTGAGAACTAAGGCCGAACACGAAGAGGGTCGGGTCGTAAAGAGTACTACATGAGACGTATATTCAATTTATTCGCCTCACTGTTATATATCGAAACTGTATGAGGAAATGGATAAACCTTGGTCAGACAACAAGGTACAGGTCAAGATTGACAACGAAGGACTGGACGTATATCCAAAGAGTTCTCCGTCCAGTCCGCTAACCCATAAGGGTAGAGAAAGTCTTAAAAGGTGTCAAATAATACTAGGTGTGTCAGTTTCCGAAACCGTATCAGTTATTTCGTCTTTATCTACAAAAAGACCTTGAGAGAACGAAAAGGGTACTAGGGTACCTACAACCGTTAAACTAGAGACCAAGGAGACGGAAACGAGTTTGATTACCCTTGTAGACCTTCAAGTGTCAAGTGCATAACGATTTCGGACCGAACCTCTCAAAACTCGTAAGGAAATGATCGCACACTTTACTCACGTTAACACACATCAAACTCGTAAGAAACCGTAACGGAAAGAAACCCTAACCTTACCTTTGACTGGAAAAGGTCAGTGCACCGGTGACGACTCAAAAGGCATAAACGACGTTCCCGACACAACGAATTGACTTTACGAATCTTCCTTGACTGGTTCAGAGACTGATATGTCCAAGAAAGTAGGTAACGAAGAGGTCCTTGTCTTCGGTCTCCAAAACGTTGAGACAGTTATTAACTGACCTGTCGTAATCAACATCTTTGACAATCCTATGATACTCCGATGTATAATGCAATTTCCATGATAAAACTAGAAATAGAGATATTAAGGACACTGACAAGGAGTCGACCAAGACCTGACCTCACCTTTCTTTTCCCATAAAATGACTATGAGGATCTGGTGTTAATGTAAGTCTCGGGAAGATATACGGGTCTCCTTCGTAATAAGAAATTCTACACATAAAAAACAGTAAATTTTTAAAAAAGTACTAATAATGAAAATAAAAGTTTTCTCGTTATACTTTTTATATATTTTCTTTTAATATACTTTAGTATGTTTAGTTTCAAATTTTTAAAAGATAAAGAGTACTTTGAAGTACATTTTAATGACATATATTAATATACATACTTTTACTTTTACAATAGTGAGTCGATACAGGTTGAAAAACGCTAGGGTACCTGACATCGGGTGGTCTGAGAAGACAGACACCCTAAAGGGTCCGTTCTTATGACCTCACCCGATGGTGAAGAAAGAGGACCCCCATAAGGTCTGGGTCCCTGACTTGGACCCTGAGAGTGTACCGTCCGTCTGAGAAATGGTAGACTCGATGGTCCCTTCGGGATTAATACATCTTAACGATATTATAATTTGTATCATTTTATGAGATATACACATGTGTGTGTGTGTGTGTGTGTGTGTGTATATATATATATATATGTGTATATATATCACAAAACGTGACACAAAGATAGAATAACTAGTGGCGTAAGTTGATATACAGGATGTCATAAGATTACTATGTCAATAAAATGTGAAATATAACCCGGAGAAAAGTAAGATTAACGTACGTATTCGTCATCTTGTCAATTCTTGTTGTCGAAGGTCTCAATGTCACTAACCGACTAACCAAAATTTAGGTCTAAGACGGTGAATAATTAAGAGATTGGAACTCGTACAAGGAATTAGAAGGATACGGATTTGAGGGAGGAGACATTTTACTCCTATTGTTCTGTGTCATGGATAATAAAAAACTCTCGTAATTACTCTATTAAGTATATTTGTACCATTTTTTCCGAATTCAGAGACAGGAGGTCGTAAATGTAAGATTACCCTTTTTGTTTTAATTCATAAACAGGTAGAGACATACATGGAAATACAGGAAGAGAAAGAGAGGGAGTGGTGGGGGGTGGGAAGAGGAAGAGAGAGAGAGAGAGTGTGTGTGTGTGTGTGTACGTGTCCGTACACATTTACCATACTCTTTTCATTTCGACACATATCTCAACTTTCCCACCTCTGAATAATAAAGTCTATTCTAAAAGTCACTACTAGAGACTCTTTTCCATCGTCCGTACTTCACTCCTACATTCAGTACCTGCCCAGAACCCTTTCTTACAAGATCCTTCTTCTAAGGTTCATCTGTCTGGAACTCCATCTTATTCCAACTCTTCTAGGTGTAATTGACCTCGTTTTACTTATTCTGTCTCCAACCGTACTCTACTGAAACCTCTCTATCTGTTCTCAATCTGGTGTTTCCCAGAGTATCCAGTATGAAACTTATCCTTCCTCTTTCGGTTTCGTGACCTCTCAAAATCATTTTGTCACTGAAGAACTCTTGAAACAATGTTCCTGTTGGGTGTCGTCCTTTAAATAAAACGTAGTATTGGAATTTTATACTAGAATCGTATGTATATATATTATATATAAATATAAAAAATATTTATACATATTTGTATATTTATCTTTAAAAGACCCAATATAGTAAAAATTACGACGTGTTGTAAAGAAAGTACTGGGTGAATAACTAAAGTTTGACGTAAAACCTTTTAAGACCAGAGGAGTCAGAGAGTTCTGTCGTAGATTTTGTGAAGTTTCACGTATTAATAGGAGAAGCACTAGTATTAAGAAACATAGTTCAAATATATTACTCACCATCGAACTAAGTGGAGAAATAATAAATGAGACACACTGGAAACCTCCTCAGACAGACTCCTTTCTATACGACCTACTTTAATGGACACTCGTTTGCCTTTGTTTGTGGGTGGAGGGAAGTAGGTGGGGAGATTGATTAGGGTAACTCGCGATTTCCTAGACAACGATAACCACCCTTTAGAATCGTCACCCTTTGACTGTTCCGTCGGACTCGTTCACATAATTGGGTTGACGTCGATGAAATAGTCTCGGTAAAACGGAAACTCTATGTCTTTAATTTGGAAAGTACAGTAAAATTTTTGATTTATTAGTACCAAATCATTCTACACAACCTTAAAGAGGATAACTACCAAAGATCTCTACCGTTGGGTGAGGTCACAAGAACGGACCTCTTAGGGTCCCTGTCCCCTCGGACCACCCGACGGCAGGTACCCTAATGTGTCTCAACCTGTAATGACTTCGTTGAATCGTCGTCGTCGTCGTCGTCTCTGTGGATAGAAAACATCTAATCTTAAGACTCTTTTAGGAGTGCACTTTATTTTACGAATCCTTTCTCGAATGAGATAGTACATTGAGTATTAAACCATTAAGAGTCAGTAAATACTCATATAACATTTTCAATAATAAAGGACCTGATATTATAATAGACTCTGTATTTAGTTATCTAATCAATAAACTATGACTGGTTATATCAAGTTAACACATGGAGAAATGAGAAGTAAAACACAATTCTTTTTAAGTCCAACTATTAAACTGAGAATAAGATCCCTCCATTTAATCCAAAGTTTTAAAACTCGAATTTTCACTCAACCACTTATAAATAAAATTGATAAAAAACTCGTAAAGACAGGGACTTCGGTCCGTCATAAAACGTAAAACCAGTTAAAAGAAAACGATTCTATTACTCCCACCCTGAGAAATCTTGAGGTCCGTTAACGAAACTCGAGGTTCACGAAACTTCTCTAATCGAGGTAAGTATAAGAGACGTAAAAAGTCTCTCTTTACGACGAAAGGGGACTCATATCCTTCTACCTGTCGATAACTTATCTTTGATGAAAACAGATCGTCTATCATACTATAATTTATAAGAGAAGAGTTTCTGTATATACGTCACAATCTTCCAAGAGAGTCTACTAACCCTCGGAGTAATGTGACTGAACGATTAAAACAGACTTAGACGTTTCAATTTAAAAAAACACTAAACGGAGTTTTTATAGGAATTTCCCCAATCTCGGACCTGTCATAATTCAGTCAGTTGAACCATTACTTGTTCAATTAATGAGACCCCGATTTTCCCTAAAGAAGGTCGTTATGTTACTTTTTCTATGTTGATTTGATAAAGCTCTAGACGGGTGGGTCATCCTGAATCGACCTGTCACTGAAGAGAGAGGACACCCTCAAGTTAGTTTCTATAGAGGGAAACTAAATTTTTACAATGTGAAACGATCTTAAGGTTACTTCGGTATATTTATTACGCTCAAAATACGGTCTACTAAGATGTACGTAATACAATAACAACAAAGTCTCTCCAAGTGAATCGTTTTTAGAGTTAAACTTACCCAAAAGAAGGTAATGTTTACAGAGGACACCCTCTCCCTATATATACACACGTACACACACATAACAAATATACATAAACGAAGGGACCACCGATTCTCCATTTCTTAGGTGGACATTACGCCCTCTATGTCCTCTATACCCAAGCTAGGAACCTAGTTCATCTAGGGGACCTCCTCCCGTACCGTTGGGTGAGGTAATAAGAACGGTCCTTTTAGGGTACCTGTCTCTTCGGATCACCCGGTACCAGGTACCTCATCGTTTCTCTGTAATGACTTCGTTAACTCGTATATGTGTGTATATATATATACATAATTATATATACTCACACACACAAATTGCGATCACGACGTCAAGATAGGTACAGACCGAATTTATGTTCTCGAAGTAGATGACTAATTAAACAAGGATGTTTGTTAGTCTATGACTTTGGAAAGCTTTCAGTAGTATAGGATGGGAAAGACTTTCGTAGGAACTTCAAGTCGTCGAATCGTTCAAAGACAACGGAGACACGAAGATCGACACAAATCTATGTATTTTTCCTTATAAAGAAAGTAAACCTCTTCCATCATTTTTGGACACTAAATTCCTTGTTCCGACAGTAGTTTATTCGGAAGATAAATACGATAAGTCTGGTGGATAGAAGTCCTATAGTGTTCATAGCTAGTTAAAGTCCAGTTAACCCTACACACTTTATCTTCACCGTACGATAATCGAGAACTAATATAGGACACCAAACATTCTCATTTACACTAATGTACTGTAAAAACGACATGGAAGAAACCAGAATAATGGACACGTGAACTCTATTAGATGGACACGTTTGAGATCCTCGATCAAATGATCTTTTCCTGGACACTATATCAGGATAGGTATAGAAGTCTCAAAATCTTTAATTTTTGAGGATGGTGGAGATAGGGATCTTGAAGAATTAATGTCAAGGTTATAGTAGTCGTCTCTAGGACCCGTCCGAGGGTGTACCGTGACCCTACCTCTTTACCCCTACCCATACCCTAAACGACCTTCTTCAGATCGTAGTCTTTTAATGATAAGGTGGATATAGAGGTCCTCTTGAAGTGTCCTAGGGTCATAAAACACTGAGGAATCGGGAACTGAGATCTCATTACTCTAAAAAGGTCTCATTATTATGTCGAAAGTTCCATTACTCTATTCCATTTTTGTAAAGATTAAAAGTTCAGACCAGTGAAAAGTCATTTCTTAGACGGACATTACGTCCCCTGGACCCAAATTAGGGACCCAGTCCTTCTGGAGGACCTCATCCTTTACCACTGGGTGAGGTCATAAGGACGGACCCTTTAGGGTAGCTGTCTCCTTGGACCTCCTGATGTTAGGTTCCGTAGTGTTTCTCAGTCTGTACTGACTCACTGATTGTGTATGGTAGAATCAATATAATCTGGTATGGCATAATTGATTGTGTATGGTAGAATCAATACAATCTGGAATTAATACTGTCATTTTTAAACTTTCTTGTTACAAACCAAGGAAAAGTAACTCTATCCAACAAATCTTAACGAATCTTACAGTTTCACGACGAAAAAGTCATATGAAAAGAGATTAAATGTTTTATACAAAACAAGAAAACAACGTGAAGTAACTCAATAAATATAAACGGAACATGTTTATGGTGGTAAAGTCATTTATAAACACCTAACTATTACACTATACTTTTATAGGGACCGGTATAATTATTTGTCCTTTACAGTGTCGGTAGTCACTAAAGACTACACTTAAAGTTTTTACTTACTCTCGAGGGTTTTAACGCTGGGACACCTACGACGGTGGGGAGTCCCACTAAAGACTCCCCGACCCTCTTACGTTCTTCGTTCCACTTGTTCCTTTGTCTAACTGGGGTTTCTCGACTCCACGTATACTTCCTTACTTAAGACACTCGGGTCACCGAACGTATACGGGTATGTATCTTACGATTTAAGGAATTGAACCATGGGCTAGAAAGTGCAAGTCTGATGGACTAGGGAAACAACGTCTGGACATATATCGGACTGAAGGGGAGGACGGAGGAACGTTACGAAAAGAGTCTTGATGACTCTACGATAGAGGACCCGAGTCTCAGGATTTGTAAGAGTGGTTTATTTTATTGAGAGATGAAAGTCCAACACTGATATAAAAAATCAACTGTTATTAATGTGTCTTTTGTAAATAACTACCGGAAACTGGGATCAGTAATAGTCATGAAAAAAGTACTTGAAAAGTATACTAAAGAATTTTCACGGGTAATTGAGAAGATTTCAAATTTAAACTTGTATCAAAAAGTCGTTTAAAAGTAACGAAAATTTCCTTTTGAAAACGAGGAACGTGATTGTCACATGACCGTTTAATCGAGATGAGGACACGACATTTCTAAAATAGTGTAAGGAATCTAAGTCAACCTGTCGTACCTCCAGTTTGGTCAGTTAGGGTTTCCTTTAGTTGGGACTTATAAGTAACCTTCCTGACTACAACTTCGACTTCGAGATTATGAAACCGGTGGACTACACATCCAAGTTGAGTGACCTTTTCTGGAACTAAGACCCTTTCTGACTCCCGTCTTTCTCTTCCTCCACTGTCTCCTACTCTACCAACCTACCGTAGTGACTGAGTTATCTGTACTCAAACTCGTATGAGGTCTCTACCACTTCCTGTCCCTTCGGTCCGCACGACGTCAGGCACTCAAGAGTTTTTCAGTCTGTACTCAATCACTGACTTGTTGTCGTTATCTAAGTCACCAAGGTATTTAATGATCAGTTTTATAGTCCAAATTTCTATGACTAAATGTTGACTAAGGTGATATATTTCACCATGATTCTTATGGTTTATTTATATTATATAAATTCACTTTTTAATAATTACAACTTTTTCAAATCAATGACAATGGACGTCCACAATCAATAGTTTGACCATCCACTACTTTTTGTGTTTAAGTTTTTAGTTACCGAAATGGGTTTTTACGACCGAAGAGTAAGTGTAGTTAGGTCACACTTGTCCCGAGAAGAGACACGTCAGTCCCAGGTTCGACCGTTTCGGAAAAGGTAAAAATGGTATGTCAAAGTTTCAAGCGTAGATCACTCACGTGTTCTCTTTCCTCCCTTCCTTGTCTTCGGGCGAGGAATTGATATACTTAAGGGACCATCGAGTCACCATTTCTTTGGTGCACGTTACGTTCTCGGAGTCCTCTGAGTCGAAGTTAGGGACCCAGTCTTTTCAGGGGACCTCCTCCCGTACCGTCAGGTAAGGGCATAAAAACGGACCTCTTAGGGTACCTGTCTCCTGGGACCGTCCGATCTGAGGTACCCCAGCGTTTCTCAGTCTGTGTTGACTTCGTTGGATCGTACGTGTGTACGAGGAATTAATGGAAACGTAATGACGTTTTCTATAGAAAAAAGTCCTGTAGGGACTATTAGGTCACCAATTCTAAGTACGAAGGTTACGTCCCTCACGACCATACTAGGGACCGTTCCCTTGATTTTAGGGTGTACGACGTATCGTATCGGTTTTTTCTTTGTTTTTCTTTATAAAAGATGATGGTTCCTGTTTCCGGGAGTTAGTTGTAACTATGAAGTGAGTCAACCGTTCTTGATCAGAGTACCGGGAAGAATCTATGACCCCTTTGATTCTTAACATAAGGGACTTTATCATGGGTAATAGATCGTCGTCGAGATGAGACCTTCCCTCAGACTTAGAAACCATCTCTTGGTGATGATAGATGGTGTGACACGACACGATTCAGCGAAGTCAACACCGACTGAGAAACGCTGGGATACCTGACATCTGGTGGTTCGAGGACACAGGTACCCTAAGAGATCCGTTCTTATGACCTCACCCAACAGTACGGGAGGAGGTCCCCTAGAAGATCTGGGTCACTCGTTTGGGTACTGAGAATACAGAGGACGTAACCATCCACCGAAGAAATCGTGATCGTGGTGGACCTTTCAGGGGTGGTGTGACATACTCAATGAAAAGTACCTAACGTTACTTGTTTTCGGTTAAGACGATTAAGTAGATTCTTTCCTCATTTAATCTTGTACTACTTCACACGTCTGAGGTTTTCTTTCTATAATTTGAATTGTCAGTCCAGAGTCTTTTAAGACCGTAGTCTCTTCGACATTCCCATTTTCTTTAACCTAATTACTTGCACTAGAAGTCTCATGACAGTCACTCTATTCTACCAAGGTCCGTGAAAATCGGGTGTACAATTAAGTCAATTCTGAGTCCTTCTTAGAAACTCCCTTTCTTTTAGACTAATCGGACCAGTGAAAGACAGGATGACCGATCATCTCTCATCTATAGACCTAATTGTCAGGAGGTTCTAACATAGGTCACCCATTGTCCTTCTGGGGTGTTCGGTTCTGTTGTATGTCCGTGACAGTCTCCTTTCCCACTATCTCCTATCCGTCTAGTCTTTTATACACACGAGACATTTTGAGTCTTTAAGGTCTGATTCAATACAAATTATTTAAGTTTTCCTTCTTTGTCAAAGACTGGGTTTCTCTTTAATTATTGATTCTCTTTAATTATTAGTTATAGGTTTCAGATTATTTCCTATCGTAATACATAATCAATATTTTAGGAAAAGGGAAAAACAACATTAGACTACTAGAATCCATTTAAACACCTAGAGAGGTTTCGATTAAACGAAAGAGATATTTTCACGTCTACTCCTGTAAAAGACAATACACTTCGTCACCACAAACTCAAACCCCAAAGAACTCAATGTTAGTTACCTTTAACTCCTCACCACTCCTTTATCGTTACTCTTAACTCCAAACACAATAAAACATACAATACTAATGAACCTAAACAACAACAAGTCAACGATTCAGTACAGGCTGAGAGACTCTGGGGTACTTGACGTCGTACGGTCCAAAGGGACAGGAAGTAACAGAGGGACTCAAACGAGTTTGAGTACAGGTGACTCAGTCACTACGATAGGTACGTTAGAGTAGGAGACAGTGGGGAAAGAGGAGAAAGGGAGTCAGAAAGGATCGTAGTTCCAGAAAGGGTTACTTAGCCGAGATGTGTAGTCCACCGATTTCACAACCTGGAAGTCGAAGTAGTAATTAGGAAGGTAAAACTTATAGGTCCCAACTACAGGAAATCTCCCAGGGTCCACCGTGATCACCATTTCTTAGACGGACGATCACGTTCCCTGTGTCTAAACTAAGGACCCAGACCTTCTAGGGGAACTCTTCCCTTACCATTGGGTGAGGTCATAAGAACGGACCCTTTTAAAGTACCTGACTACTCGAACCGTCCGATGTCAGGAACCCCGTCGTTTCTCAGTCTGTACTGACTTACTGACTTGTGTTGATCAAAAAGGAAATCCTAACTAAACTAAACTAGAGGAACTACGGGTTCCCTGATATTTCTCAGAAGAGATCATGGTATTAAGTTTCCGTAGTTAATAAAGCACCAAGATATTATTTCTTCTACTGATGGTAAATGTTTATTTAAATATAAAACGGTTCCTCTATAATCTTACAAGTAAGTATAAATTGGTTCTTTATATTAAAAATTGGACACAAAGATCGTACCGAGATCTAATGTCTATGTAAATAATTTCTGAAGAAACCTATTATCACATGTGTCTATGGGGTGGTTTCTTGACACCCCATTTTGTCTAGTTTTATTTGTGATAGATTCACCTATTTAAATTTTATAAGACTTCCTAACGATCACGATTTACGATTCAGTGAAGTCGGTATAGACTGGGAAACGTTGGATACCTCTCGTCGGGTGGTCCGAAGAGACAGGTACCCTAGTAATCCGTTCTTATGATCTCACCCAAAGGTAAAGGATGAGGTCCCCTAGAAGGGTTGGGTCCCTAACTTGGACACCGTGAAAGGAGAGGACGTGACAGTCCGTGCAAGAAATGGGGATTCCGGTGGATCCTTCGGGTAAGACTTCCTAAGTCAAGTCACCGAGTCAGTACAGGTTGAGAAACACTGGGGTACCTGACGTCGTACGGTCCGAAGGGACAGGTGACGGTTGAGAGTCTCGAACGAGTTTGAACAGGTAGCGTAACCACTAAGGTAGGTTGGTAAAGTAGAAGACAGTAGGGGAAGAGGAGGACTGAAGTTAGATGGGGTCGTAGTCCCAGAAAAGGTCACTCAGTCAAGAAGCTTAGTCCACCGGTTTCATAACCTCAAAGTCGAAGTCGTAGTCAGGAAAGTTACTTATAAGTCCTGACTAAATGAAATTCTACTTGATCAACCTAGAGGAACGTCAGGTTCCCTAAGAGTTCTCAGAAGAGGTTGTAGTGTCACGTTTTCGTAGTCAAGAAACCGTGAGTTGAAAGAAATATCAGGTTGAGTGTAGGTACGTACTTTGACCTTTTTGGTATCGAAACCGATTTCCCTGTAAACAACCGTTTCATTACAGAGACGAAAAATCATATGACAGATCCAACCAGCATCTAAAAGAAGGTTCCTCGTTCGCAGAAAATTAAAGTACCGACGTCAGTGGTAGACGTCACTAAAACCTCGGTTTTTTGCTATTTCAGACAGTGACAAAGGCGACAAAGGGGTAGATAAACGGTACTTCACTACACTGGTCTACGGTACTAGAAGTAAAAACTTACAACTCAAAATTCGGTCGAAAAAGTGAGAGGAGAAAATGAAAGTGGTCCACCGAGGAATCAAGAAGAAGTGAAAGACGGTACTCCCACCACAGTAGACATATAGACTCCAATAACTATAAAGAGGGCCGTTAGAACTAAGGTCGAACACGAAGTAGGTCGGGTCGCAAAGCGTACTGTATATGAGGTATCTTCAATTTATTCGTTCTACTGGTATATGTCGGAACTGTATGAGGTAAGGGATAAACTTTGGTCAGGTAACAAGGTACAGGTCAAGATTAACAACAAAGAACTGGACGATGTCTACAGAGTTCTCCGTCCAGTCAACCAGACCATAAGGGTAGAGAAATTCTTAAAAGGTCAAACAACACTATATCTCAGTTTCCGAAATCGTATCAGTTATTTCGTCTTCCGTTACCGTGGGATGAGGTCATGAGAACGGATCTTTTAGGGTACCTACCTCCTCGGACCATCCGACGTCAGGTACCCCAGCGCTTATCACCCTGTGTTGACTCGCTGAAGTGAAAGTGAAAAGTGAAAGTACGTAACCTCTTCCTTTACCGTTGGGTGAGGTCACAAGAACGGACCTCTTAGGGTCCCTGTCCCCTCGGACCACCCGACGGTAGATACCCCAGAGTGTCCCAGTCTGTGCTGACTTCGCTGAATCGTCGTCATCGTCGTCTACCAAAAGACCTTGAGAAAACGAAAAAGGTACTAGGTCGCCTACAACCGTTAAACTAGTACCAAAGAGACGGAAAAGATTTGGGTCAAACTTGTAGACCTTCAAGTACCAAGTACGTGCCAACTTCGTACCGAACCTTTTAAAACTCGTAATGAAACGATAGTACACTCTACTCACGTTAACACGTCATCCAACTTGTAAGAAGTAGTAACGGAAAGAGACCCTAACCTTACTTGTGACTAGAAAAGGTCAGGGATACCGGTGACGACTCAAACTCAAAGACTTTAAACGATCGTATAACTCACGTTCCTCTAGGTTAGTCAGGTAAGATTTCCTCTAGTTGGGACCCACAAGAAACCTTCCTTATTACGATTTCGACTTTGAGGTCATAAAACCGGTGGAGTACGTTTCTCAACTGAGTAACCTTTTCTGAGACCACGACCCTCCCTATCTCCAGTCCTCCTTTTCTCCTGCTGTCTCCTACTCTACCGACCTACCGTAGTGGCTGACCTACCTGCACTCAAACTCACTTGAGGTCCTCAACCACTACCTGTCCCTCCGGACCGCACGACGTTAAGTACCCTGGTGTTACTCAACCTGTATTGACTCACTGACTTGACTTAACTTTACTTGACTCACGTCGTGAAAGTGTCGTAGTAGGAAATCTTAAACTTTATCGAGTTGACCTTAAGGTAATGGAGGTGATCAAAACAACCATCACTACGAAGGATTATGGGTGAACTGAAGCATAAGGTCCTACAGACCGAGATCCACTCACTAGTGTGGTAGTACCAATAGACCCAGTACTTCTAGAAAAAAACATATCAAGAAGACACATAAGAACGGTGGAGAAGAATTATAGAAGACGAAGACAATTCAGGTATGGTAAAGACAGGAAATAACACGGGTAGAAACGTACTTTACAAGGGAACCATAGAGATTAAAAGAACTTCTCTAGAGATCAGAAAGGATAAGATAATAAAAGGAGATAAAGAAACGTAACTAGTAACTCCTTCCGAAGAATGGAGAGGAACGATAAGATACCTGGAGAACGATAAGATACCTGGAAAGAGGAAACGGAAAACGAAGACTTCCTAATCCTTCAACATTTTTTCTTTATTATAATGATCTCAATTCTAACGATATTTATCAATAGGGGTTTTTACTTACGTGTAAAACTTTTAATGTCCTATCTGGATACCTTTTAACATTTTTAATGTTATTTTTTTAAAGAGGTTTATCTCGAATCAATACGAGAGAAGAGTGAAGAGAGATGGGACATCAACATAAAAGTCTTCATCAGATGATTCAACAGAAAGTTTCTAAATAAAGTCGTTTATCGATAAGGTAGATACGTGTTTCTTTCACTTTATTGGGATATTAAAACACCTAAAAGTTTTCCATTCGATTGTTTTTCTAAGAAGAGGAAAAGGAAACTAAGGTTCTTACATGCCAACATATAAGACAAGGAAACCCTCGAGTTATTCTGCTAGAAAGGGACTTATAAAGAAGTTAACAGACCGTAATGTTATCTTCATGTCATTATTAGTTATAAAAATTTCGAAGGACCCGAACGAACGAAAGGGTACTGTGAGATCACTTTACATAACACATACATACATACAAATATATGTACAAAAATATTCTTCATAAAAAAGGAACTTCAATGTCATCAAAAAGATCTGTAATAATCGTGACCTCATCTTAAAATACGACCTAAAAATAAAAAATTAAAGATAAACCCTTTATAGAGAATAAACCAAAATTAATCCCGACTCGATTGAGGTTCTTATATGTATTTATACCTTGTCAATAATCTTTTAATTACCAGATTAAAATTACTATTACAAACTTACGATGGTTATTCACCGTCGAAGATTATACACTTGAATAAATATATTCTATATTTTGGTAGAAAGAACGGTTCCTATACTTCAGTAACATACGATCTGTACATATAGGGTGAAGGACATTTTTCCTCGTAGTAGGCGTCGTAACGGATTCGAGTTTTGGAGACTTTAAAATTTGACTAGAAGGAATTGTACACCTGGTTATGGTTCATGATAAAACGTACTCTTTATCGATGTTTGAGAAGGGGGGTGCTGAACAGAAACTTTTCTGACTGGACTAGTTCCGTCAAAGAAAGAAAATTTAGGAACTACCTTCGACGATAAGACGGTCGGTAACGACATGAGTCCTAAGCTGTAGACACGAGATATCTAACGGCAGAAAGGGAAAAGAACGATTTTTTGGGACTAAGTCGTGAAAAAGAACATAGTGAGAAAGTGAAGATGAGGAGTCAAGGTAGAGAGACCGTCTTATGCAAAGAAGAAGTAGGTATAAGAATGACGTGAAACATGTTGGAGACAAAGACAAATCAATGGAACACAAAAGTGTACAGTAGAGGGAACGTCTCGACTTGAGGGTGTCTTTCCCTATGAACAAATAAGAACACGAGGTGTGGACTATAATACGGACCGAATAACACTTACTATTTATTTACAAATACCTGAATGAGACTCCGAATAAAACAGAACTATATATCTATACCAATCTCATCTTTCTTAAGATCTAGTTAGTCACCTGACTCTGTAAACTTATATTAGTATTGCAAGTGTATATTATTAATTTGATATTTCAAATATTAGTACTAACGTTTTAGATTCTGTACTTCTGTGACTCGAAAGTTGTTTGAAGACTCGAGGAGTGAGTCGTACGGAATTTCTCTTTCAGTCTAGTAACTTTTGTGCGATTTTTAATACACTTTTTTTCTAGAAAACAGGTTTTCCTTTTCGACAAATATTTTCAATATAAACGAAACATCACTACATAAATACAACAAGACCAAATCACCGATTCAACACAGACTGAGAAAACGTTGTGGTACCTGACATCGGATGGTCCGAGGAGACAGGTACACTAAAAGATCCGTTCTTATGACCTCACCCAACGGTAAAGGAAGAGGTTCCTGGAAGGACTCGGTCTCTAGTTTGGGTGTAGGACACACAGAGGACGTAACTGACCGTTTAAGAAATGTTGACTTGGTGGAACCTTTTGGGTATACATACATACGTAAATACACATACATACATACACTTACACGTTATGTGTATCAACGCATAGGTGTACATCTTCTTCTTTGATCCCTTTATATCCACCAACAGACAAGATTTAAAAGATATTATCGTATAAATTAAAAATAATTAGTATATTAATTAGTAAAGAAATTCTTTTAATCTCTATGACTCCCTTGTAATGTACGTTTCCACCCGTGTTATTTCCTGTCTTTACCATTCCTGGATTGTCTTCACCTTCTATAATTCTTCTCCACCGTTCTTATGTGTTCTCTTGATATATTTTTTCTAGAAAAACTGGGTTTATTGATACTACCACACTAGTGAGTGGATCTCGGTTTGTAGGACCTTACACTTCAGTTCACCCGGAATCCTTCGTAGTGATGCTTGTTTCTATCACCTCCATTACCTTAAGGTCAACTTGAGAAAGTTTAGGATTTTCTACTACGACACTTTCACGACGTGAGTTATACGGTCGTTAAACCCTTTGAGTCGTCACCGGTATCCTGACCTTTTCTAGTCACAAGTAAGGTTAGGGTCTCTTTCCGTTACGACTTCTTACGAGTTTGATGACGTGTTAACGTGAGTAGAGTTTGCGATCGTTTCATTACGAGTTTTAAGAGATTCGGTCCGAATTTGTCATGAACTTGACACAAGTCTACAAGTTCGACCTAAATCTTTTCCGTCTCCTTAGTCTCTAGTTTAACGGTTGTAAACGACTTAGTAACTTTTTCGTTCTTTCAAGGTCTTTTTGTAGTTGAAGACGAAATAACTAATGTAGTTTCTGAAACACACTTAGTGTTGTTTGACACTTTTTAAGAATTTTTGTCCCTTATGGTCTGATGGACTGGACGGAGGACTCTTTAGACATACGTCAAATTCTTCGTTGTCAAGTTTGACCTGTACCTTGTTGTCCGACCAAGGTTTAGTCCTTTCCTCATGCAGTTCCGAGATATAACAGTGGGAAAAATAAATTGAATATACTCCCCATGTAGTACCTTTACGACCCGATATATTTCGTGTTCGACCTTAGCTCTAAAAACCCTCTTTATAGTTATTGGAGTCTATAAGTTTACTATGATGGGAATAGCGTCTTTCACTTCTTCTTGACTTTTCGGAGAACTACTTTCACTTTCTCCTTTCACTTTTTCGATCAAATTTTGAGTTGTAAGTCTTTTGATTCTACTACCATAGACCAGGGTAGTGAAGTACCGTTTATCTAACCCTTTGTTACCTTTGTCACTATCTGAAATTAAAACCCCCGAGGTTTTAGTGACGTTCTACCACTGACGTCGGTACTTTAATTTTCTGCGAACGAGGAACCTTCTTTTGAATACCGGTTGGATTTGTCGTATAATTTTTCGGTCTCTGTAATGAAACGATACAGTTTCGATACCAAAAAGGTCATCAGTACATACCTACACTCTCAACCTGATATTTCTTTCGACTCACGGTTTCTTAACTACGAAAACTTGACAGCACAACTTCTGAGAACTCTCGGGGAACTTGACGTCCTAGGTCGGTCAGGTAGGATTTCCTTTCGTCAGGACTTATAAGTAACCTTTCTGACTACGACTTCGGCTTTGAGGTTATGAAACCGATGGACTACACTTCTTCACTGAGTAAACTTTTCTGGGACTACGACACTTTCTAACTTCCGTCCTCCTCTTCCCCTACTGCCTCCTACTCTACCAACCTACCGTAGTGGTCGATCTACCTACACTCAAACTCATTGGTGATACCCTCATTCGAGGTACGACGTCAGGTACCCTAGTGTCTCGGTCTGTGTTAACCCACTGACTTGACTTGACTTAGTATAGTATTTTTAGAATAACAACTTTTTTTATAGAAAATCAGATTAGGTTAACACTACAAAAACCTTATTTCACAAGAAAAAAAGATGATGTGATGGAGAGAAATCTGTTCTATACATCCTAAAGACGTTTGTAATACCATATAAAAATATTAATTAGAACCTTTAATCTTATATTGTTAGAACACCAACGATATAATATATCAAACATTTTCTTACTTTAACTATCATTAGTTATATTTTTAGACTCATATATGTTAACGTTTGTCTACGATTATGTGTCCACCAACTTGTTTTTTATTATACCGAGACCAAGTCGTGAGAACACGATTTCCTTGTAGACCTACACATACAAAATAAAGTTTCGGTCTTGAACGATTGTTCCTTATTATACTTCCTTAAAGAAGGTATTTATCTCAACCTAGTTTTTTTACAAAAGTTCCATTAGAAATTCAGGTGTAACGAAAAGTTACAGAAATTTCATTACTCAGTATACTCAGTACGAATTTTTATACCATGAATGTCTATGGATTATATATACTTTATACACGTATATGTTGACAAAACATCGTGAACATCGAAAAAAAAATCATAATAAAGATTAAAGATTACTGGTCATAGATTTGAATTTGTAAGAATGTATTTATAAGAAGGGTAAAATAATTGTCCTTTGTCAAATACCCTTAAATAAAAAAACTTTCAGGAAGAAGATCTTCACGACAAATAATATACATGTTGTATCTTTTTTTCGTCTCGACACAGACAGTATCTCACTTTACGAAGATTTCTAAAGTTAATTGAATACTTGTAAAAAAAAAATGTTTGATTCTACTGGATGATTCAAAAGGAAGAATTAGAAGGTGGTTCTGTTTGTTTGTTTTTTTGACCTATGTGTTCTATAATATCGATATAATAGACTTATTAATTTTATAAGGTTCGAGATTAAAGAACGAATAAGACCTTTGAAAAGGATTTTGTTCAATTTACATATTCCGGTTTTTTTTTTTTTTTTTTTTTTTTTTTTTTTTTCATAGTAGATCAGGGATCCTTAAAAAACATTACCGTAAACCGGAAGTGGTAAACGTTTTAATCTTCCTTGTCTACCTCGACTTAAGTTTTTCTTGGGTAAGAGACCTTTACAAAAATATCGGACGTAACAAAGGAAACTCAAAACACGATGGTCACACATATTAAAGAAAAAAAAAAAAGGATAGACCGGCATTATAGCACCCGCATGCTTTACCCGTTATACAGTCCTTATTAATCCGGGATATCACGACTTTGGAGTCACCTATTTGACGGAGAAAATATTTTCGTTGAGTAATGGACATCTGGACAGTTAAAACGAATCATCTCTGGTAGACAAACATCGGTGGAGAAGGGTCTCCTCGTCAAGGAGAAGGTACTTCTGACGAGGTACTACAGTTTTGTGGAAGGAGACACTTTACCGGAGAGTAGAACAGTGAAGAAAGATAAGGAAGAACTTGGACCCAATGAATAAAATCTTGGTCGTTGCCACCGAGACCAATTGAATTCTCCATTTTGTTTTACTTAGACTATCTGTTACGGGAGTTATCTTATCCATATAACACTTATACGAATCAACCTAAATACCGATATCCTTCGAAAGAGTACCTGTTGGAGTGTTCTATAATGTACATGGGCACTGAGACTCAAACAGTCGTCGTGACTCGTTTGACCACATACAGTTGGTACATTTTGACCATATAAGGTTAGAGTTGAATTAAACTTAAGTATTCGTTGTGACTACCTGTTTTTTACCAAAGTACACGGATCTTAAATTAACAAATAATAATAAAAAGTTTTTTGATGTATTAATTACAATCTTATTAAGTTTATAATGATTCGGTGAAACCCAATCGTTGATGATTATTTCTCTACTAGTTAAAATATATTTGGGGAGGATTTATTTATCGTACTACCATATATTTCAATATGTCTATTTATCACAAGACGTAGGAGGTGAGGGGGTAGAGTACTTTTTGATTGTAGTCAAAGTGGTTAATACTTCTATGTATATTCTCGTGGTCTTTGATGGTATCGATGTAGTGGACATCAACCTCTCATTAAGTCTCCCTGTATTTCTTAAATGGGTCCTCTAACATGAGTAAAAATACAAAATATGTGTGTAACTTCCTTCTTACTTCGTCCGGACTGTAAATGTATATAAAGTATCATAAATCTCTTAATCAGGTCTCGTCTCACCCTAAAAAATAACAACGATCTTAGGAGGAAAGAGTATACTACGGTGTCACCAGACGTCACTCAACGACTCATTACTTACGTCAATAAAATCAATTTTCTTGTCAACTAGTCTTCTCCATGGGTTTTGAGTCTTAATGACACAAGTCAAGTCAAGTCAGCGAGTCAGCACAGGCTGAGAAACGCTGGGGTACTCAGCGTCGTGTGGTCCGGAGGGACAG
Source organism: Capra ibex (assembly GCA_006410555.1). Lineage (NCBI taxonomy): Eukaryota > Metazoa > Chordata > Mammalia > Artiodactyla > Bovidae > Capra > Capra ibex. Next base: position 30,941,365 of record SJYO01016970.1, on the reverse strand, counting down.
GTAGTGATTAAGGGCCTCAAGTGAGTCTGAGTGCAGGTAGCTCAGTCACTACGGTAGGTCGGTAGAGTAGGAGCCAGCAGGGGAAAAGGAGGACGGAGGTTAGGGAGGGTCGTAGTTTCAGAAAAGGTTACTCAGTTGAGAAGCGTACTCCACCTGTTTCATGACCTCAAAGTCGAAATGATAGTAAGGAAGGTTTCTTTAGGGTCCCAACTAGAGGAAGTCTTACCTGACCAACCTAAAGGAACGTCAGGTTCCCTGAGCGTTCTCAGAAGAGGTTGTGGTGTTAAGTTTTCGTAGTTAAGAAGCCGCGAGTCGGAAGAAGTGTCAGGTTGGGAGTGTAGGTATGTGTTGATGACCTTTTTGGTATCGGAACTGATCTGTCTGGAATCAGCCGTTTTATTACAGAGACGAAAACTTATACGATAGATCCAACCAGTATTGAAAAGAAGGTTCCTCATTAAAGTACTTTAAAATTAAAGTACCGACGTTAGTGGTAGACGTCACTAAAACCTCGGGGGGGTTTATTTCAGACTGTGACAAAGGTGACAAAGGGGTAGATAAAGGGTACCTCACTACCATCAGGACAGTATTAGGGACCTTATCGTAAGTCCTAAGTACATAAGGGTCCTATTCAAAGTTATACAATATTTATCTAATGTCATAGAAAGGTTAAATTAACGGTTGTTTAACAAAGACTTTTCAGTCATAAGTACGAGGGAGATTCCCTCTTCCTTTACCGTTGGGTGAGGTCATAAGAACGGACCTTTTAGGGTACCTACCTCCTCGGACCATCCGATGTCAGGTACCCAAGTGGTTCTCAGCCTGTCCTGACTCGTTGAAGTGAAAGTGAAAGATTCATTGTTCGATTACGTCATTCTTGTTCCATCGTAAGTCTTTTGGGTGTACGGGACCTCGTATATCTTATTAATATTTTCATTCCACTTCTTACAGACCTATGAGTCTCCTCCCGGTTGATGGGTGTTTAATGATATTATTTCATAAGTTATATTTCACATTTACCACAGAAAGGTCACACCCGGGCACGAAGGTCTTAATCTGAAAAGGATACGGATTTCTTAAAGAACTCATTAATTGTTAAGTCAGACTTACACTTTCAAGATTATAATACGGTCACGTTTTTGGTGTTACTCCATGGTGAAGTGTGGTCAGTCTTACCGACGCTAGGTTTTTAAACGTTCGTTATTTACGACCTCTCCCACACCTCTTTTCCCTTGGGAGGATGTGACAACCACCCTTACGTTTGATCATGTCGGTGATACCTCTTGTCACACCTCTAAGGAATTTTTTAACGTTTATCTTGATGGAATACTGGGTCGTTAGGGTGACGACCCGTATGTGTGACTCCTTTGGTCTTAACTTTCTCTGTGTACATGGGGTTACAAGTAGCGTCGTGACAAATATTATCGGTCCTGTACCTTTGTTGGATCTACAGGTAGTCGTCTACTTACCTATTCTTTCGACACCATGTATATGTGTTACCTCATAATGAGTCGNTTCTAGGAGACCTCTTCCCTTACCGTTGTGTGAGATCATAAGAACGGACCGCTTAGGGTACCTTCCGACATCAGGGACCCCAGTGTTACTCAGCCTGTGTTGACTCACTGAGTGAAAGTGAAGTTCCCTCCAAAATTGTATTGAATGACAAAACAAACAAACAAACAAACAAACAAATTTCCGATTCATCTGACATTAATTTCGTTTCGAATAAGTGTAGTCGTGTCATTAATTTTATATTAGTTGACAAAAAAAAAAAAACATAACCAAAACGGTATGTAACTGTACTTAGGTAGTGCCCACATGAATATTTTGAATGACAAAATATTCGTCAGAAAAAAAAAAAAAAAGGAATTAGTGAAGTACCGATTAGTGAGGACATACTTGTGTCCTTTCTTTGGACTGCCTCCTCGTACGTTTGTAAGAGGTGAGTGTCTGAAAGAGGTGTTTCCTGTGTTTTTAACGATCTCGTCCCGAAATTGAGACGTATCAGAGTAGAAAGGAAAAAGATGTAAATGAAGGACGAGATGGGCAGATCCAAACTTAAAATATTTTGATTTCCGGACTATTAACAGACGGTAACAGTGGCAGCATTGTACATATTGACGTATCAAATCTGATCTGTCGATGGATCTTCAGTTCTTCCACCAAAGTTTAAACGTAATTTTATAATTTTTCTCCTTTATAGGTTCTACTAAAACTATATGAGTTCTAGTACTCACTTTCGAAGAACGTAGTATTATTGAACTTGACGAGAAAATTCACCGGACATTTTAGTGTCGAAGAACGATAATTTTAGGTGGGTGGCGGTTGTTCGGGTATGAGTGTTGTACGGGTCGTTTGAGTAACTCTTGTCCTTACATTCTTACTAAACTTTGGGGTACAATGGATTCTTCAAAGTATCAGAAATTAGACGACACATAAAAGGTATTCTAAGTAGTAACCTGAGTCTCCCTCTCCCTCTCCCACCCTACTAAACCCTCTTACCGTAAGATTGTACATATGATAGTACATTCTTAACTTAACGGTCAGATACAGACTGCGTCCCACGTCGTACGAACCCCGACCACGTACCCCTACTGGGTCTCTCTACAACACCCCTCCCTCCACCCTCCCCCCAAGTACAAACCCTTACGTACATTCTTAATTTCTAATTTTTTTTTTAATTTAATTTAATTTAAATTTTTTTTTCTTTTTCTTTTACTTATGTTTTTTTTACTTACCAAAAAGAGAAAGCGAAAGAGGAAAGATGGAAAATGACGCATTCTTTTTCGATATTGTTTTATTACCTCTTTTTATTTTTACCTCTAAGGTCTATATAAAATGTGATTCATTATCTGAAACATCAAAAGTCCTCAAACGAATAAAATAATAGAAACATAAGAACTCTGATTTCTATTAGTCAAAGGAGCAAAATTTTCATTTATATGACTATCATGTGACTTATAAGTGTTCATACGAGATTCAGAAAAGTTTGTCACACCAGATTTCATCTACACTCATTAATTGTCTGTCCGGCAAAATTTACCTATCTGATTACACACGTAATATGTTGGTTCTAATTTTCTATTATTTGGAAAGAAGAACGTCAAAAAAGAAGACAGGTTACATTCACAATGTTTTAGTGTCTGCACACGTAATTTAGACTTATCGATAAGATTATATGGACAAGACATGATTTACGAAAATTAATTAAAAACTTCCAGACGACGACGACGACGACGACGACGATTCAGCGAAGTCAGTACAGGCTGAGACACGCTGGGGTCTCTACCGTCGGGTGTTCCGAGGGGGTAGGGACCTTAAGAGGTCCGTTCTTGTGACCTCACCCAACGGTAAAGGAAGAGGTTACGTACTTTCACTTTTCACTTTCACTTCAGTGAGTCAGCACAGACTGAAGTGCTGGGGTACCTGACGTCGGATGGTCCGAGGAAGTAGGTACCCTAAAAGGTCCGACCTTCAGCCACGGTAGTGGAAGAGACAAACTTCCAGATCGACGATTCAATTTTTATGAACTTATTATTTTTAAAAAGGAATCAAAATTACAAGAAAAATATAAACTAGGGAGTAACTCTCCTAGGGGACCTCTTCCCTTACTGTTGGGTGAGGTCATAAGAACGGACCTCTTAAGGTACCTGTCTCCTCGGACCACCTGATGTCATCAGACACCCCAGTGTCTCTCAACTTGTGTTGATTCGTTGATTGTGAAAGTGAAAAGTATGAAATACAAGGAATCTTCGTAGGTAAAGGTAAGATAATCGATCGTCCGATAAATCGTGTATATGATCAAGAGAAGTCGTATATAAAAAATTACAGACTAGTCGACGTAAAATGACTGTGTTCTGGTCAATTAAGACCTCATCAAGTATACTATAAGAGTTTATTCTTTAAAACCCCAGTTTATTTGACTACTTATAAAAGAACGGACTTAACAATATAGTTTTGTAGGGTAAAGAAATTATTTATAAGAAAATCCCTTCAGTAAATGTGGTTGTTTTCGTCAGTAAATCCCTTTTTTATATTGAAATTTTTTTGAAGAATCCAGGTTTTTTAGAAATTGAACTATAAACGAAATAAAATACAGATATATAGTCGATTTCTGTTTCATGAACCCCTTCCTTTCCACAAACTTGTTGTACCATGAAAACTTTTGTATTTATTAATTACAATTTGAACAGATGTAAAGATCTTATATTTTCGGAATTCATTTCATTATAGGCAATTATTTTTCTTGAACCTCTTTACGAATTATTTTTAGTATCTTTGCTCCATAAAAAATAGAGATCAGTTGTAGTCCCGTCTCCATTTCCCTAAAACTTCCTCTTTTTGATTTCGTGTCCTTAAGACATCTCGGTCTCTTATGGTCAATCTTTATTAGTACTTTGGTACACGTGGTCCCCTTTAAACTCGATTAAAATTCTGATAATATGAAAGGAGTTTTGTACTTTCAACCTGTTTAGAATAGGAAGATTAGAGATCGATTTGATATGGAAATTCCCGGTTTTTTGTCTTCCCACAAATCTCATGTGTCTAGACAAGCTTCACAGTCATAAGTTTGTGTAAACTTATCTTCGTATTTCCTTCGTTTATGACAAAAAACAAAAATTAATGGACAACTATGATGGTGTCTTTTGTAGTGTGTAAAAAAAAAATTTAAGATAGACGATTCGATGATATCTTATGTAAGGGTCCTTTACATGGATTCTCTTAATAGAAGAGAAAACCATGATTTTTGTTAAGGATTTAAAGATATAAAAATTTAGCGAGTATTCCATTTCAGACTCTTCTTTATTTTCGACTCTAAGAATCGATATCGTTTATTTTTGTAAGAAAATGTTACGGTTGTTTCCACTAAGTCAGTTTCAGATACACTCTAATAACTACTACTTCTATTGATCGTACGACTTCTATTACCTACCACACATTAAATTTTTATTCAGGGTTATAATAAAAGTTATTACGTAACATACATTAAAAAACCAAGACCATCAAGAAATTTTTTAACTTCAACCATTGTAATAATGAAAAGTACGGACGACAAAAACGATGATACTATCAATTTTTGGTATTCAGTGACTCTCCGTATTAATATAGAATTAAAAACATAAATATTTAGAGTATAAAATTCACATAGAAATAAGTATTTTTATAAAGAAATTTTGTATGTCAATCATGTCTTCGAAGTTAATGGGTAGTTGAATGGATATATATTTGTGAAAAAACCTCCGTGCAGAATGGACTCCTGTAAAAGTGAAATCGACTCCTACGTTTTCAATGTAAGTACTTTATTGAACAATAGGGATGTTTTTTTTGGGTGTGTAATTTTATAGGATTTACTCCTTTAATACATGTAATGGTAAAAACTCCCTTGAAACTCTTGATTAAAAAATTTTTTTCACTCAGGGTCTTTTACATATTTTAGTCTCTTTGGTAACGGTTTTCAAATTAGAGTTGGAGTAACTTAAGATTATATTATTTTACACTCTTACAACTTTTCTATCAAGGGTATTTTACACCTTTTGGATTCGGAGATTACTCTTGAGTCAAGACGGACTTCCTGAAACACAGTAATAGGATATGTGAATCCGTAAGACCCATCAATCCGGAGTCGGATGCTTTAAGCTCTTAAGTCAAGTCAAGTCAATGAGTCAGTACAGGCTGAGAAACACTGGGGTACTTAGTGTCGTGCGGTCCGGAGGGACAGGTAGTGGTTGAGGACCTCGAGTGAGTTTGAGTACATGTAACTCACCACTACCGTAGGTCGGTAGAGTAGGAGACAGCAGGGGAAGAGGAGGACGGGGGTTAGGGAGGGTCGTAGTCTCAGAAAAGGTCACTCAGTTGAGAAAGTAGTCCACCGGTTTCAGAACCTCAAAGTCGAAAGCTTAGTCAGGAAGGTTACTTGTGGGTCCTGACTAGAGGAAATCTTACCTGACCAACCTAGAGGAACGTCTTGTTCCCTGAGAGTTCTCAGAAGAGGTTGTGGTGTCAAGTTTTCGTAGTTAAGAAACCACGAGTCGAAAGAAATACCAGGTTGAGAGTGTAGGTATGTACTGGTGACCTTTTTGGTATCGGAACTGATCTACCTGGAAACAACCGTTTCATTATAGAGACGAAAACTTATACGATAGATCCAACCAGTATTGAAGGGAAAGTTCTACATTCACAGAAAATTAAAGTACCGACGTCAGTGGTAGACGTCACTAAAACCTCAGGTTTTTTTATTTCAGACTGTGACAAAGGGGTAGATAAAGGGTACTTCACTACACTGGTCTACGCTACTAGAAGTAAAAGACTTACAACTCGAAACTCGATTGAAAAAGTGAGAGGAGAAAATGAAAGTAGTTCTTCGAAAAATCAAGGAGAAGTGAAAGACGGTATACCCACCACAGTAGACGTATAGACTCCAATAACTATAAAGAGGACCGTTAGAACTAAGGTCGAACACGAAGAAGGTCACGTCGTAAAGAGTACTACATGAGACGTATATTCAATTTATTCGTCCCATTGTTATATATCGGAACTGTATGATGAAAAGGATAAACCTTGGTCAGACAACAAGGTACAGGTCAAGATTGACAACGAAGGACTGGACGGATATCCAAAGAGTTCTCCGTCCAGTCCATCAGACCATAAGGGTAGAGAAAGTCTCAAAAGGTGTCAAATAACACTAGGTGTGTCTGGACAAAATAATCGGGAATAAAAAGTTTTCATTCCATATAAACAGGGAATCGGACAACTAATTTTTTATGGAATTAACAAATCCCTCCCAGAATAGTGTTTTTCTACTAAAAAGAACTTTCATCAGGGTAATTGAAGATACTGTAAATCTGAAGTCGAACAGATATAAATACTCAATAAGACAAAGAACCTAGATAATACTCCGTAGGTAACAGTCTTGTAACGGAAGTTTAGTTTTAAAACATTTCCCATAATAAACGGGTTACAGACGGATATGACTCACGATTTTAGGACTAAGATTAACACTCTATTCCGGGTGGATAAAGTGAACGAACAAGAATTTGTTATAAACTGATCTGTCAAGATATACCTTAAATGGTTTTGTCGTTTCCTAATTAAAATTAACAGACAGGGGAAAACTTTTGTACGTAATGGGTTCCCGACAAATTCGTGAGATCTTCTGATAAGTTTGTCATGTGGGTGAGTACTTTATCCAGTGTTCCTCTACAGGAGACGAAAGGAATGAAAGGGAAGTTGTTCAACTTTCTCATTAAGTCAGGTGTCTTATTATGGCAGAAACGTCACTTGGAGTAGAATAGTGACATAGACGACGACGACGACGACGACGACGATTCAGCGAAGTCAGCACAGGCATAGACACCCTGGGGTATCTACCGTCGGGTGGTCCGAGGGGGTAGGGACCCTAAGAGGTCCGTTCTTGTGACCTCACCCAACGGTAAAGGAAGAGGTTACGTACTTTCACTTTTCACTTTCACTTCAGCGAATCAGCACAGACTAAGAATCGCTGGAGTACCTGACGTCGAATGGTCCGAGAAGGTAGGTACCCTAAAAGGTCCGTTCTTATGACCTCACCCATAGTGATATCGTCTCCTGGGATTGGGAACCAAGGTCTATAAAAATGGTTATACTAGTTACGGTGGGAAACCAATCAATGTCTATGATTACGACCGCCGTTACTACAGGACCGAAACGGGTCTTTGTCATCGTTAAAACGGAATATAATTTGGAGTAACCCCAATAATTGAAGGTTTGAAGACGTCAGTCATTATAATATATTAAACAATTACGGTGGGGTTCTCGATAGGAGGTTATTTCATGTATATAAATAAAAAAATTACTTCTTTTGTGGTCACCTCAATAATATTTTCAGACAGATGACACAAACAATGTACTGGAAATGTTGGAGTCAGAACGAGATAGGAATAGTTCTTTTAACCTAAAATTTTAACCTCTGAAATTACAAACGTTGTTTATGGTCGACAACTTGTGCTAGTGTTTGACATTAGTTATGAGGGAGGATGTCAAAAGAGCTGGATAAACCAGTTGAACTCATTTACACTAAACATAGTCGACTTGGAGGTCCTATCCCATGTTTCCATATCGTCTCTTCTCCCTTCCCAGTATAAAGGTTAGTCATCGTCTTTCTGAAAAAAACATATGTATCTTATTAAACAAAAATCTAGAAGTCTTATCAACCACTATAGTAAACCCCATATATCCTATGACGATAGAGACAAAATTGTATAGGATTTGTTACAAAAGATCCTAGATTGACCTTGTAATGTATTCTTATACAAACTCATATTCGATTGCATAATCACAGTAGGATTTTCAATGTGGAGGCTTAGTAATTTTTATTAATCTTTTTCTTCTTAATAATTTATTTATTAAACTCCCGTAAATCAATGGAGCCATACCATCACTACTACAAACACCATCAGCACTACTTAAGGATGGAAGACAGTGAGTAATTTACTTAATGTTTACCTTAATTCTTGATTCACATTATTTATTGCAGAACTCTCTCAGTCTTCTTTACTCCACTTATGAGTAGAGTGGAATGTAACTAATAGGAAATTTTTTGTTTGTTTGTTTTGTTGACTTTGTTGTCTTTTGGCCTTCCTATACGTAATTTTTTATTCTGTATGGATACCCTTTCTGATCTCTAGAGAAGTTCTCTTAATCTCTATGGTTCCCTTGTAAAGTACGTTTATACCCGAGCTATTTCCTGTCTTTACCATATCTGGATTGTCTTCGTCTTCTATAATTCTTCTCTACCGTTCTTATGTGTCTTCTTGACATGTTTTTCCTAGAAGTGTTGGGCCTATTAGTGCTACCACACTAGTGAGTAGATCTCGGTCCGTAGGACCTTACACTTCAGTTCACCCGGAACTTTCGTAGTGATGCTTGTTTCGATCACCTCCACTACCTTAAGGTCAACTCGATAAAGTTTAGGACTTTCTACTACGACACTTTCACGACGTGAGTTATACTGTCGTTCAAACCTTTTGAGTCGTCACCGGTACACTGACCTTTTCCAGTCAAAAGTAAGGTTAGGGTTTCTTTCCGTTACGGTTTCTTACGAGTTTGATGGTGTGTTAACGTAAGTAGAGTGTACGATCATTTCATTACGAGTTTTAAGAGGTTCGGTCCAAAGTCGTTATACACTTGGCACTTGAGGGACTACAAGTGCGACCAAAATCTTTTCCGTCTCCTTGGTCTATAGTTTAACGGTTGTAGACGACCTAGTACCTTTTTCGTTCTCTCAAGGTCTTTTTGTAGATAAAAACGAAATAACTGATACGGTTTCGGAAACTGACACACCTAGTGTTATTTGACACCTTTTAAGACTTTCTCTACCCTTATGGTCTGGTGGACTAGACGGAGAACTCTTTAGACATACGTCCGGTCCTTCGTTGTCAATCTTGACCCGTACCTTGTTGCTGACCAAGGTTTATCCTTTTCCTCATACAGTTCCGACATATAACAGTGGGACGAATAAATTGAATATACGTCTCATGTAGTACTCTTTACGACCTGACCTTCTTTGTGTTCGACCTTAGCTCTAATGGTCCTCGTCATAGTTATTGGAGTCTATACGTCTACTGTGGTGGGAATACCGTCTTTCACTTCTCCTTGAGTTTTCGGAGAACTACTTTCACTTTCACCTCTCACTTTTTCAACCGAATTTCGAGTTGTAAGTCTTTTGTTTCTAGTACCGCAGACCAGGGTAGTGAGGTACCCTTTACCTACCTCTTTGTCACCTTTGTCACAGTCTGAAATAAAACCCCCCGAGGTTTTAGTGACGTCCACCACTGACGTCGGTACTTTAATTTTCTACGAATGAGGAACCTTCTTTTCAATATTGGTTGGATCTATCATATAAGTTTTCGTCTCTGTAATGAAACGGCTGATTCCAGGCAGATCAGTTCCGATACCAAAAAGGTCATCAGCACATACCTACACTCTCAACCTGACACTTCTTCCGACTCACGGTTTCTTAACTACGAAAACTTAACACCACAACCTCTTCTGAGAACTCTCAGGGAACCTGACGTTCTTCTAGGTTAGTCAGGTAGGATTTCCTCTAGTCGGGACCCTAAAGAAACCTTCCCTACTACGATTTCGACTTTGAGGTCATGAAACCGGTGGAGTACGCTTCTCAACTGAGAAACCTTTTCTGNGAGACTACGACCCTCCCTAACCCCCGTCCTCCTCTTCCCCTGCTGGCTCCTACTCTACCGATCTACCGTAGTACCTGAGCTACCTACGCTCAGACTCACTTGAGGCCCTCAACCACGACCTGTCCCTCCGGACCGCACGACGCTAAATACTCTAGCGTTTCTTAGACTGTGCTGACTCGCTGACTTGACTATGTATTAATTTTATTACATAAAGCTTGTTGTGTTATTTTTATTTTGATATTTGAGACTCTTTTTCACAAATAAACATTGTATCTTGTCTATACGTCGTTAGGTATACATTTTTCCATTTATATGAATTTTTCGAGAATACTCATCTATTTTTTCTTTTGATGTTGTCTTTTTGTCCCGTTATTTATGTATCCAGTGTCTCTTCATTCGTCAAATATGTGTCTTCGAAGTCAATTATGATTTTTCAATTCAGAGTTAATCCTTTCTAAAAATCTCATTGTCGTGAGGTAAGTATGTTTTTTATAATCGTAAAAACAGATGATAATGATAAAGTTCCATTAGAAAGCAACCACCTACCTTTGGTAATATATAATTTTCGGAATCCTTACACATACGTATGGAGACCGTCCACCTAAAAAATGGAGACTCGGTGGACTCTTCGGGGAGGGTCCCCGATGATGTACATGGAAGAGACTGAAAACGATTTTACCGCCAAGGTGTTCTCACCCCTTGAAGAGACAGATCAAATGACGTCATAAAGGGGTCCCGGACCTATATGTAACTTAATCTAGGGATGATGAGTCACTTTCCGGTGTCTTCCTGTCCTCTCCCTTCTTGTTTCGTCTCCCTCTTCGCGTTCCATTCTTGACCGTCTCGAAGTCGAGAGTCTCCGCAAGGTTGATCGAAAAGAAGAGGGAGTAAAAGTCGACAATCAAATCCCCTTGGTTTTTTCAGGAAGAAAGACGAATTAACGAAACTTATACTAAAGACAGTTCTTATGGCCTCACCCAACGGTAAAGGAAGAGGTCCCCTAGTAGGGTTTGGTTCCTAACTTGGGTCCAGAGAGTGTAACGTCCGTTTAAGAATGACAGACTCGATGGTCCCTTCGGGTTCTTACGAACTTTCTAGGGATTTCTTATTAGGAGACTTCTAAGTAAAAGTCCTTGAGTTCCGTAAATCATTCCTCTGGGTACTCTTTAGTCTTTAGGCCCGGATCTCGTGACACTAGATCTTAAGGTGGGTCGTGTCTAAAAGTAGAGCGTCTAATTGGAGACCTACATGGTACTCGTTTTCACAATCAGCGAGTGAACACAGACTGAGAAACACTGGGGTACCCGACACCGACCGGTCCGAGGAGACAGGTACCCTAAAAGGTCCGTTCTTACGACCTCACCCAACGGTAAAAGAAAAGGTTCCCTAGAAGGACTGGACCCCTAGCTTAGATGCAGAGGAGGTAGAGGACGTAACGTCTGTCTAAGAAATGGGTGACTCAGTTGACCCTTCGGAGTAATGAAAGTACTAATTCCAATTTGAGAAAGAGTGACTGTCACGGAAACCAAGATCTCAAATCCGAACGAAGACTTTGGACTTAAGGGTTATAAGGAATCGGACATAGGATACCGGTCGGTATAGTAAAAAATTTAATATGATAACCCACTTTTTTACCTTGTCCGTTACCGTGGGGTGAGGTCATGAGAACGGACCTTTTAGGGTACCTACCTTCTCGGAGCATCCGACGTCGTGATTCTCAACCTGTGCTGACTCGCTGAAGTGAAAGTCAAAACTGAATGTACGTAACGTCTTCCTTTACCGTTGGGTGAGGTCACAAGAATGGACCTCTTAGGGTCCCTACCCCCTCGGTCCACCCGATGGCAGATACCCTAACGTGTCTCAGTCTGTACTGACTTCGCTGAATCGTCGTCGTCGTAACCCTTTTTTCCTGAAAGACTATTAGAGATAAAGTAAACATGTACAATAAGGGAGATCAATTTTATGGGGAGGGTTTGTAGGTATAAAAGAGACTGTAATATTAAAGATATTGTAACGTTTTGAGGAGTCGATGATAAGGAGGAACTGTACGGTGGGAAGTCAGATCATCCGAGGAGAGAGGAGATTAAGTGGTTGAGAATACCAAAAGACTAGACATTTACAACTAACCTAAAAAAAACGGGTAGAGGATACTCTGTGAACTTCCGAGATAGAATAATTGAGTATATTTAAAACACCCAGGACTTCGAAAATCTTGGACCTTACGTAATAAATATGTGTGTACGTGTGTAGGTGGGGATGTGGGGGTTGTGCGTGTGTACGTGTTAATCGATATAAATCCCCTTTTAACGTCGTTCATTGACCTTTACATATCTAAACCCAAGGAAAAAGGGACTTCTAGAGAAATCAGCTAAACGGTCTTTATGAATGTATCTTTATACAGGACTATCGTTCAACCGAAAGGGACGGTAGATTGTCCGAGACACCGATAATCGTAGAGTGTTTTATAAAACATTAATTCCCCTGAACCTATAATGTCAAGTAATGGAAATATTATTTAGATGGAAAAATTGTAAATAGAGACTTAGAGGTTATGGGTCACCAACCAGGTATAACAACACAACAACAAATCAGTGACTCAGTATAGGTTGAGAAAACGTTGTGGTACTTGACATCGGGTGATCCGAGGAGACAGGTACCCTAAAGCGTCCGTTCTTATGACCTCACCCAACGATAAAGGAAGAGGTCCCCTAGAAGGGCTGGGTCTCTAGCTTTGGAATAGAAGGAGTAACCGTCTGCCTAAAGAATGGTGACTCGGTGGTCCCTTTGGGGTCAACCGGGAATCTTCTTTGAATTATTTACAATCACCACGACGACGACGATTCAGTGAAGTCAGTATAGACTGAGACACGCTGAGGTATCTACCGTCGGATGGTCCGAGGGGGTAGGGACCCTAAGAGGTCCGTTCTTGTGACCCCACCCAACGGTAACGGAAGAGACTACAATCACCATTGTTATAACTTAAAATGAACTTCCAATTCTATACAGGAGTGGAAAGAAACAAGATCTTTGTTTCTGAATGAAGTTCTTTCGTTAGAAGAAGGTTCGAATTAAATCTGTGCAAAGTGTCTACGGGGACGGGACGGAGTAAATGGATTCTGTTCCGACTTGTGTCTGGGAGGTCCAGAGTAGGAAACAGATTCTTTACTGATCTACTTAAAGAATAGGGGTGATTAGTTAATCTTGTTTTACAAATAATTGGTGTGAAACTAATTCAAAGACAGGAGGGAGGTTCAAGGATTCGAAGTCGAGTGAAAGTCGGACTCGGTCGTATGTGGAAGAGGATTCTCATCTGACTGGAGTCCTTTTTTGTAAGAGACTGGATGACATGATAACACGGTCGAAAAGTAGGGTGAACGGGTGTGGACCAAGACAAACCGAAACAAATGAAAAGAAATATTTTCCCGTAGAGAAAACATATTGAGAACTCTTCGAGATTCAAGAATATCAGTGTCTCCAGAGAGACAATATTAACAGGGAAAAGGGTCGTAACCTTCTTTAGAGAAAGGAGACCTGTAAACTTATCGGAGTGGAATGGTATCGAACTAAACAAAAAGTGAACTTCACCTTATTGACCTTTTTTTTTTTCACTTCCTTTCACTTGAGGATAATTTTGTTGATCGAAGGAAAGAGTGTCAACAAGACGACGTTACCATTGTGGTAATGAGAGAAGGACCAGGGTCTACCTGAGACCAAAAAGTGTGTCAAGATGGACGATGTTAGGTGAATAGATAGTCGGTAGTGATATTTGAAGTAAACAGTCATAACAGTTTGTCAAGACGGGAGAGGGAAGTAAAATCCAATTAAAGTAGAAGTAGTACCGAGTGAGATATAGGATTAGGTATGTCTAAAAAAAAAGGACCGAATCAAGGGTTCTAGACTGGAGAAAAGAAGTTAATTTTAACTCTTCCAATCAATCAAAACTTTCTGAATTGTCTGTGATTAAGGTTTTTCAAACTCTTTTCGATAAGGTCTACGTTTATTACTATATATTTCATAACCTCAATCCTTAATTCTAAGTACGGGTTACTGTTATTTTAATCGTCTTCACATTAACTATCTTAACTCTTCCTTTATAGTTGGGTGAGGTCATAAGAACGGACCTTTCAGGATACCTGTCTCCTCGGACCGTCTGATGTCAGGTACTCTAACGTTTCTCAACCTATACTGACTCACTGATTCGTGTTAACCATCTTATTACTGTTTTTTTAACCCATATAAATCCACTAACGTAATAAATCTATTTTCACTTGAACTATGCTTTCCGGTTTTATTACTTTACAAACTGACACCGTGTCTGTACTATTTTGACAAACTCTATAATCCAATTTACCTCTATCCTTCTTCAATCTTTCGTCTTTTCGTTTTGTTTTATCTTCTGTCTGACTTATTTATTATGTTGACTCTCCACTAATCCTAGTAATAAATGTCCCTAGATATTTTTTTTTTTCTTCGTACAATTCCTATCTATAACTAACGGTATTCTGGTAAGTAAACGGAATCGTCTGACTAGAATCTTTTATAACGATATTAAATACAGTTTCTCACAAGACGGATACAAGAGAAGATACTCAAAGTACCAAAGTCCAGAATATAATTTAGAAATTAGGTAAAATTCAAAAAATATTATATACCACACTCTCTTACAAGAGTAGGGTAAAATGTACACCGACAGGTTAAAAGGGTCGTGGTCAATAACTTCTCTGGTAAAATAGGTAACATCTAAAAACGGTGGAAACAACATCTATTTAACTGGTGTTTCCGTCCCACAAAGAAAAAAAGAAAAAACAGACTGAAGAGACAAGAAGAGGTAACAGAATACGACCATGTATGACAAAATTAATGACACCGAAACATCATACCAAAATCCAGTCTCTCCAATATGGAAGACAAAGTAAGAAAAAAGAGTTCTAACAATCGTTAAACCCCAGAAAACACCAAATGATATTTAAAATCCCAATAAACAGGACAAGACACTTTTTACAGTAACCGTAAAACTATCTTTAACACAATTTAGATTTCTAACGAAACCCATCATACCGGTAAAATTTTTACAATTGAAAAGGTTAGGTTCTCGCACCCCATAAAAGGTAAAGAAATATACTAAAAGTCAAAGAAAGTAGTCACAAAATATCAAAAGTCTCATATCCAGAAAATACAGGTTCTAATTCGAATAAAGATATACGAAATAAGAAAAACTATGTAATCATTTACACTGAAAAACAAAAGAGAAAGACTAAAATTACATATCTTTTTGTCGTCTAAAGATATACAATTAGAATATAGGGTGTTGAAATGACTTAAACAAATAAGATTATCAAAAGTCCACCTCTTAAATCCTAAAGGATATATTTCATACAATAGACGTTTGTTATCGTCAAAAGGAAGAAGGGAAGGTTAAACCTAGGGAAAATCAATAAAAAGAACGGACTAACGACACCGACCCTGAAGATTGTGATACGTTTATCTTTACCACTCTTACCTATAAGAAATAAGAACAGAGTAAATGTTTAAATCTCTTTTACGAAAGTAGAAAAGTGAGAAATTATACTATAATACTAAATACCCAAACAGTATTTACTGAATAACGTCACTCTACATGTTGAAGTACAATTAACATTCTACGTCTGTCCGTATAAATTGTGATTTACAAAACTTATAAATTATGTCAGTTGTGACCTTTTGTTAATTCTTGTAATTCTTCTTATCAAAACTTGAATAAAAAGTAATCAACTTCAATAACACAATTTCTCTATACCTATTATGTTAAGACGTATCCGTAAGACTTATTCGTACTCCATATGTTTTTACACTAATTCTGTGACAATTTAATATCCCAGTAAAAAAGTTAGTAAAATATCCAATTGTTTATGTTTGAAGTAGTCTGTAATTTTAGGTAATAAAGTCTATTCCTTGTTACTAAAAATTCTTGATTCACCGTCTAAATCGTGCTGACTTCACTGAATCGTCGTCGTCGTCGTGTAAAGTTATTTTCACAATTATTTCAAAATCAATAATTTTAAAGTTCCAATTGTTAAATCTATATTTATCTCATTTCGTGACTAACTAGATTACCCTCTATTTCCCATTTCGTACGTTTCGAGTCTGAAATTTTTAGGTTAATAAACACAATGAGACGTATGTGAACCGTCAGTATAAAATGACGATAGGGGACACAGTGAACAGAACGACGGAGAATCGTTCTGAGGACACAAACGTAAAATTAACCGAACCCCTTTACGTTTCCCTTTTCTTATTCTTCAACATTTTATTTCTTTCCCGAGACGTATAAACTTTCGTACATACACTGGAAGAGACTAATATAATACAATTACGAAATTTATGGTAACACGAGGTTTTCAGTCTAAGGATAGTCAGATTGACCGAAATTTGACAACGAAGGTTTGATTTATGTAAAATTTTTTCAAACAGTGGTGAAAATTATCACGAGTCATGTATGTTCACCTCTTCCTTTACCGTAGGGAGAGGTCATAAGAACGGACCCTTTAGTGCACCTGTCTCCTCAGACCACCCGATATCAAGTACCCTAATGTCTTCTCAGCCTGTGTTGAATCGTGATTTGTTGTTTTCTCGTTATGTATGTTCTTGAGATAGTCTGAACTTATTGGGGGGTGATCCGCTGTGCGTAAAGGTGTTCCACTTTCTTATCCAGTGTGTAAATTCCCCAATACAAAGAATTAAAAAATTACCGATATAAGGAGTTAAAAGAGTAGTCTTTTACACTCACTGTTCTTGATGAAGTATTTTGTCGATACTGCTTTTTCCTTTTCCGTTACATTCCTGTACGGAGTATTGCACAAGACTACTTCACCCGAGAGACTCTCAACTAAGTACCAAAAAACAAACTGGAGACTTCACCGAAACTTCGACGAAGATCCCGTCACCAAGAATTTGAAGAGTAAGAATTTTGGGGAAGTGTGGGAATTGTTAATAACTCCTAGGGTTTTTAGAAAACGAATAAATATAATATATAAAATTATGATATAAAACTTAATTATAAATTTACATACACATTAAAATTTTATGTAGAAATAGTTAAATAAAATTTATTTGTATTACTTGAGAAATGTAGGATCGTTTGTAAAATGTTTTTAGATATAGAAATGTTTTGTTTTGTTTTTCAATCTTCTAACCATAACAAAATGTAAAGAGTTTGAAGAAATTGTAGATCGGATTCTTTAGTTTCTAAGATTATAGACGAAGGTGTTAGTCACAAAACGTTATACAACAAAACCAACTTCTTATCTTTTACTCACGAATGTGTCTAGACACCATTCTTTTCCCTTCTGGAGTTCCAGAAGGGTTTTTTCAGGACTCCTGGGATTCTTCAAGACTTTGGTGTAAAACTCTTAACTACAAGACCCCTTATCTGTATTTCTCCTCTTCTCGTCTCATAAATCTCGGGACCGAAGTTCAGTATGGACCCTTTGAACTTGTCCTCAACTTCTATGACTTCTGGATGGAAAACGGGATTTCGACGGAAATTGGACCACTCGAGAGGTAACACCACAATATTGGGGGTGTGTGAAACGAGGACGGTTCTAGTAGTCTCAAAATCAGGTGTGAATAAACTGTTTTCTTCTACCTTTCTCTCCTTTCTTCGATGAAACATTACTGTGTAAACAACTGGTTCTTTATTCTTGTTCACGATATTCCGTTGTTTTTGTAAAGAAACCTCAATTTAACGTCAAGTCTTCTGTGTTCAAGTCCGTCTTTGGGTTTACTCCTCTAAAATTTCGGTTTCTCAAAAACTTTCTTTTCCTCCTTCGAATATATTTAACACGACGTTCTTAGAACTAACCACGACCGTCTAGCTTTCATATTCATTAACCAACGATACCAACAATGATCCACTTTTAAATAATTCATTTCAGTGAGTCAGTACAGACTGAGAAACGCTGGGACACTTACCATTTTTTCGTTATGTATGTTCTTGGGATAGTCTGAACTTATCCGATGGTCCGATGGTCCGAGGAGACGGGTACCTTAAAAAGTCCGTTCTCATGACCTCACCCAACGGTAAGGGAAGAGGTCACCTAGAAGGACTGGGTCCCTAGTTTGAGTCCAGAGGCCGTAACGTCCGTTTGCGAAATGGAAGACTCGGAGTTGTTAAAAGTCCTACGACATCAGAACGTCCAACAACGACAAGTTTCAAATGTAAGGAAGGTCTCCCTCTACACGTGTCTGGGGTGAAGGGGTCCCCGGAGGACCCAGGTAAAGTCACGGGAGAACCGGTGTGTCTGAGGTAAAAATGTATGACTGCGACACCTTCAAGACGATATGAGGTAAAGCCCCCATTTAGAAGAAATAATGATTTATGACAGCTAGGAACTTTAATCGTCTAAATTGTAAACGGTAAAGTGTTCACCAGCACTTCTACGTACCGTACATTAGTAAGTATCGAAACAACTCCGTACTCAAACCTTTTCTGTAGTTCCGGCCGTACGTTCTCACTGACTCAGTGCACTGTTCACTCGAATCGTCTAGGCGTCGTAGTGGTCGGGTCGTCTTAAGTGGTCGCCGGCGAGAAGACCCCCGTTGACGAAAATCTTCAGAATCCTAAACCCTCTCATAAACAACGAAACGCTTTTACTGGTACCCCTTAACTTTTCGGTTGATGGCCGGAACCATCCCTTTGTTTTATCTTTCACTTTGATAGATTTCACACCACGAATAAATTTTTTGTACTTCTTTTGGGGAGGTGTAAAGTGAAGTCAGATTATAAATACTTTATTATTTTCTAGGTTTCTATAGTGAATTTAAATTTTACATAATATAAAATACTCCTATTTATCTATATTGACACCATAAGTATTTAAACTCGTAAACTTTTTGTAATAGATACCTTAATTATAAATTTAAGTTAAATCTTATTAATCACAACAAAATTTAAGAGTTGAACTACACGAAAACATTAGAAACCAATTTTAGATTCAAAATCCTCTGTGATTTTGATAATTAATAATCAATATAATTCATTATAAATGTTTTGGTAATATTTCATCCCGAAGAGTCCACCGCGAGTACCATTTCTTGGACGGACGGTCACGTTCTCTCCATTCTCTGTGTCCAAGTTAGGGACCCAGTTCTTCTCGGGACCTCCTCCTTTACAGTTGGGTGAAGGTCATAAGAACGGATCTCTTAGGGTACCTGTCTCCTCGGACGGGCCGATGTCAGGTAACACAACGTCTCAGTCTGTACTGACTTCGTTGAATCGTACACTGTTTCGTTTTGTCTTTATTGAATAGTTTACCCCTATAACGGTCGTAATAAATATATAATACACATTAAAAAAAAGACTAATACATGTCAAAAGACACGATAGACATTGAATTCTACTAGATACTTCCTAACATAAACTTTCTAAATCTTGTTCACGAACCGTAAATATTTCCCGATACATTCAAAAACGATAAAAATATGAAAGAATGTTTAAGGTTAGTGTTTTTTTCTACTGTTCTTTTTTATTCTATTAAATACCTCCTGGACGAGACAAGTTCAATGATAAAATCTGTGACCCCTATCTCTCGGATCTTCTCTTGACCTGCACATACAATGTGTCGTGTTGTAACATAAGGTACTTTCAGAGGTTTAAAAATCTTTTTTTTTAGAACGATCGAAGGGAGACATAAAAACATTAAATGAACTTAAAAATTATAATAAGATACACCGTTCGAGTGTCTACTAATAAGATAGACTTTTTGAATTTGGTTGATAAAGAAGCGGTAATTGACTACTTCCGTGGAATTTCTCATATTTCAGCGGTAGGGTCCAAGTTACGTACTATGACCTACGAACCCCGACCACGTAACCCTGCTGGGTCTCCCTACCATGTCCCTCCCTCCACCCTCCCCCCAAGTCCTACCCCTTGTGCACATATGGACACCGTCTATGTACAACTACATACCGTTTTGGTTATGTTATAACATTTATTAATTGAAGGTTAATTTTATTTATTTATTTAAATAAAAATTTTTTTGAAGTTTTATTTGAATTATCCTGGGTCCCTAGTTTGGGTCCAGAGGACTAAGATATGATAGACTCGGTGTTCCTTTTGGGAATTTTCTTCGTGTTCCGAAAGTTTTTTACACATTTGAAAGAATAATGTTCTACTTCAAATTTATCAATGACTATTATCTCAAATTTGATTTAAAATATTTTAGTATCACATCAGAATTTCCCTTCTTCTTAAAAACTAGGTCTACTAGAAAAATAGATTCGACATATCTTTGAAATGGGGGTTTTTTGAGTCGAAACGAAGAGTCGGACAGGTGTCGGTAGATTTTGAACGAAAGAAGGTTGACCAATATTATACCACAGTCTATAACCTGACCGATAGTTTGATGGTATACGAACTCCATTACTTTACGAATTACAAACTGATTCAATTAATGTGAACTCGAACAATTAAAAATCAGTTATTTTAAGAGGTGTAAGAGTTATCTTTTTCAGTATATTGGACTTTCAATATAACGGTGGTAGGGTTGGGAGTCGTTTTAGGTTGAGTCTTAGGGGTCAGTGTGGAGAGTGTAGATTAGTCTTAATTTGTATGGAAGACACAAGACGTCTATGATGATATTACCTTAAACAGTATCAACTTATACAGTTTTCACCCAACGTTTAAAGTCCCTAGGTTTCCGTAGACAATCCGAAAAAAAAAGGAGAGATTAAGACTCTCATCACAGTCCCTTTGTCATTTGGAAGTTGTTCATATCCCTAATTACTTAATTAGAAGTTCGTCGAAAAATGAATATTCGTTTTATTTTAATTGTACCATTTTTACTATACGGTATACTACCTGTATAAAATAAAAGATCGATAAGAAATATAAAATTCCCTTATGAGGATGTGGTAAGAAAAAGGTATATCAACTTTCCCTCACTAAGGTAGAGGTATGGAAGTCCCATCAGAAAGATAGATCCTAAAACCCTTGAAGAAGGGGTGGCGGTCACAAAATTAATACTTTCGGTTACATAAGGAAATGAAACGAAATAAAAAAAAAAATGTAAAGGATAAAAAATAAAAAAAAGAAAATGTAAATGAATAAATAAATAAAAAAATTTAAAATGAAATGTTATGACATAACCAAAACGGTATGTAACTGTACTTAACCTACGGTTTGTTCAAGTTGTCGTAGAACCGATTTAGTCACAGACGTAGAATCTTAGGGAGTAGTCTTTATGAGTAGTTCAAGTGTAAAAAATTACGAAAGAATTGACTTTGAAACATACGCATACATTACGAAAAAAAAAGAAGAATAAGATGTCTTTCAAAAAAATTGAGGGACTTGATCAAAAATAAAAAAGAAAAAGTGTTACAAAGTTTATAAAACCCGTTTCGGTCTGATAAAAATCTATCTGAATGTCTTACTCCTTCAAAAGAAGTATTAAACAGACAAACTATTCACTCCTAAAAGTGGAAGTAAGGGAAACTGATCGAACAGTAAACAGAAATAAAAGAGGTCACTAAAATAAAAAGTAGGAGAAAACGAATTATTTCTATTTCTTTTAGTTTCCATGTAGACACATTGTGAAATTGTCATAAGTGAAATTTTTTTTCGTGTTTCAAATTTCTTTCTATAAAGTGACACGGATTACTTAGATAAAGACGAAATAACTGATACGGTTTCGGAAACTGACACACCTAGTGTTATTTGACACCTTTTAAGACTCTCTCTACCCCTATGGTCTGGTGGACTGGACGGAGAACTCTTTAGACATACGTCCGGTCCTTCGTTGTCAATCTTGACCTGTACCTTGTTGTCTGACCAAGGTTTGTCCTTTTCCTCATGCAGTTTCGACATATAACAGTGGGACGAATAAATTCAATATAAGTCTCATGTATCACTCTTTGCGACCCGACCTACCTCCTGTTCGACCTTAGTTCTAACGGCCCTCTTTATAGTTATTGGAGTCTATACGTCCACTGTGGTGGGAATACCGTCTTTCACTTCACCTCGATTTTTCGGAGAACTACTTTCACTTTCTCCTTTCACTTTTTCAACCCATTTAAAGAAAGCTGTCACTATTTCTAGTCTTTTGGTTTGTATGTCGTTGGCAATGGTTCCCTCGTTCCCTAACTATTACCAGTGTTCCAGTCATCTGTTAGGTATAGAGTTCTTTCCCCTATCTCTGATTCGTCAAAACAGTATTCCTCTTACAAATGACTTCCTCTAACTTCCGGGCAGAGTAGGATACTGGAGTCAGGACCCTCGTCGCACGGTAAGGTGAGCAAAGACAACGGTCTTTGACTATTCCGTGTCTCCTAAATACTCTTTGTCGTACATCCTTAGGAGGACAATTTGTCAGGAACTGTTATTGACTACTTGGTTACAAGAGTGTAGTGTCAGTGGGTTTCATGAATCGAATGGAATCTCAAGTGAGAGCCCGGACATGTAAGAGACCCAAACCTGTTTACCTCTTACAGTACATAGGTTGTAATATCATATTATGTCTCGTAAAGTGACTGGATTTTTTATGAAACAGGAGACGGACAGAGAGAGAGGGAAGGGAGGGGGAGTTATTGGACCCGTTGGGGATGAGAAAAAGTGACAGAGGTATCAAAACGGAAAAGATCTTACAATAGATCAATCTTAGTACATCAGGAAAGTCTAACAGAGGAAAGTAAATTATTACACTTAACTTCCAAGGAGGGACACAAAGTATCGAACTATCGAGTAAAGAAAAATGTGACTTATTACAAGGTGTCGGACCTATATGGTCAAATAATAAGATGAGTAAATGACATCCCGTAGAACCAACGAGGGTTCACAACCGTCAATACTTATTTTGGCGATATTTATAGGTATACGTCCACAAACACATCTGTATTTGTAAGGAAAGGGAATGTAACTTTCACTCCTCGTACTAACACCCTAATATACCATTCTCATCCCAATCAAAACACTCTTTGACGATTTTATAGAAGGTTTCATCGACGTAGTAAACCATAACGATTGTCGTATCTTACTCTCGAGGTGTGGGAGTGGTGACACATTGTAGCAGTCATAAGATCTAAAACCAGTAAGATCACCTACACATCTCCATAGAGTAACAAAGACAAACATAAAGGGACTACTATGTACTACACTTCGTAGAAATGTGTTCAGATAAACGGTAGATAAATAGAAACCACTCCCTAGACAATTTCAGAAACCGGTAAAGAATTAGTCTAACAAAAGAATAACATATTAAAGTCATTGTCAGGAAATGGACTATACACAAAATGTTCGTGATATAGGGTGAGTCGCCGAACAGAAGAGTAAGAGAACTGTAACAGAAAGCGTCTCGTCTTCAAAAATTAAAATTACTTCAGGTCGAATAGTCAATAAAGAGTCCAACATGGAAACCACAACAGAGATTTTTCAGTAAACGGAACCAAACAAAAACGACACACATCATGACACTAAATTTTTTAGTCAGTTATGATAAATTCTTAATAAAATCTTAATCATTTCATGACTAACGTTTTATAACCCGACTGGTTTTTCAAACACGTCCAAAAAGACATGGTATTTTTGGACTTACTTGAAAAACCGGTTAGGTCATAATGTAATTTTCTTAACCCTGTGTAGACTTATAAGTAAATTTTTTTATGTGTACTATAGGTCTATAGGTCTCAATATAAGTCACTATGACCTACACTACCCATGTTGGTACAGAAGACGTATTATCGAAACTAATAAATGGTCGGTTGACTTTCAAATCATACACAATTCTTAAATCAAGGGAACGAAGTCACCTGATTTCGAATATAGGAGGGTTTTAAGTATGTAACCTTAGAATTGGAAATTAAACTACCAAAATTCTAATCGGAAGCCCTCCAATAATCTAAGATTCTTGCCAAGAGAGTACTTACCCAATCATGGGAATATTCTCCATGGGGTCTCTCGAGGGAGAGGTGAAGACGGGATTTTCCAATGTGAGTCTTCTACATGTCACTCAAAATATTTGGTCCTTATCCAGAAGTGGTTTGTGACTAAGAAGGTCACGTAACTAGAACCCGAAAGGTCGGAGGTCCTGACTCTCTTTATTTCAAGTCGACAAATATTCGGTCAGATGTCATAATACAATATCTTCGTACTTGATTCTGTGACCGACAGGTCATCGTACGACACCTTTCTCATGGACACAATTCAGGTTTTATTAGATCGGTAGGTGTGTTTGAGAACAAGTATTGGAAAAAGTCAGTTTAACATTAAACTGTAAAAAGAGAGTCCCCTTTTTTTATTCTTAAAATAATGATTAGACACTTTGTGTCTTTGGTTCAGTTACAAAAAACAAATTTTATTTGTAATAAAAAAGACAACACGGACGGCACTGTATCAACAAATGGTACATCTTATGGATAACGATAATTACATTAATAGTCTTTGTAGATAGAAAAAAATCATTTCGACTGATTAGACCGATTTTGTATGTATAAATTCTCTAAGTGGGGTCTCTATAAATGGGACCCGAACAGATTGGATAACTTGAAATCTTACAGATATTTTACGGACCACGTGTTCGGGGTACAGTTAATTTATCGTCAGATATATCTACCCTGGAACTTGACATAAAAACCTTTGAGGGGTCCATGAAGATTCCACTTTTATTCCACTTTATGGTGAATAAACCCGGCTTACTTACAAGTCTTAGAACAAAAGTCAAAAACAGTAAAAACAACTCTTGGTAAAGGAACTGTTCTTCTGTAAGTGAATCGTAACGACCTATTACAGTCCACAAAAAGGAAAATAAAAATTGTACTTTGCACTATTTTGGAAACTATTAGTATTTGTAGATATAAAATTTTCTAAAGGTAACAACACTTGATAAAAACGAGTCAGTCGAGAAGGACCCCTTGAAATAGAGTGACCCTCCATTAGATACAAATCAGAATTGAGTTTTTAACTTTCGAGAAGTCTTTCCGAACCCCGTATATCCAGTAATCGTTTTTCGACTTTAACTTCATAAGTGACTTCATAGGTAATATTATTACTTATGATGAAATAACATTCAAAATAAAAGGATCTCATCATTAAAAGGGTGTAACCCGTGTGATACTATATAATAACACCATCCAAATGTAACTTCGAATAAAGACTTATGTATATCGTATATTTGTTTTAGTCTATCCATCATTACTTCTCTCTTGTTCTCTTCCCAAAAATAAATTTTTTTTTTTGTCTTCATTACAAGTTGAAAAAGTAAGTCTTGTTATTTTACGTTTGATAACCTTTCAAACTAATTGAATTCTTCATTAACAAGTGATCGTTTACAGTTTTGTCATTTTTATTAAAACCGTTTTTATAAATTTTTGTTGACAAATTTATAAGGGACATCTTAAGGAATATGTAAGATATCTTAGAAAGATACCTTTTCTACAAAGATAATATTATTTTATAGATAAGGGTAAATGTTGAAATGTTTACACTAACACAGCAAATAGATTATGTCATGTCCTATACATGTATACTTATCCTCTACTAAGGGTGAAAGTCTATCAATAGGCATAGACCTACTACGTCTGTATACGTATTTTTGACGTTATATCACTCAGAATGTGACTATTTCACATTTCTAGTCTTCTCCCGTACGAAGTTGGGGTCCATGACTCGTTCTGACGGGTTTCCTTCTCCGTAAACTTTACCTAAAGATTCCTACTCTTCAAAAGGTATCCCTCGTCTTACTCATTTCGTTGAGTTATTTTGAATCTCGTAAAACATCTTTCCGTTCGGTAAGTTAAACAGCTCTTGAATTCACGCTTCTGATCCACAGTCACCCAGACGATAGTAAAACTGGGTCCTGGTACTTTTTAGAACTTACAGTACGATTCCTAAAACTAGAAGGAGGGACCCCAGTTACTTTGTGATAGGTGTGTCACGTTAAAACTCAATAAATTCTGAAGAGTAAAGAATCGATGCAAGGAACAGGACTACACTTCGGTAGAGGGGTGTCGGTATGAAATCGAAAAGAAAGTATAATCAGTTAAACGATTTAATGTCTACAAAATGTTAATGAGATAAATAAATTTTAATTATGTTTTGTCATTCACAAGATATTTCATATATAATCATGTCTGATCAATAAAGATAATTTCTATCTAGTAACACTAACTCCACATACCAAAGTGGCTATATATATATATATATNCACTTCGGTAGAGGGGTGTCGGTATGAAATCGAAAAGAAAGTATAATCAGTTAAACGATTTAATGTCTACAAAATGTTAATGAGATAAATAAATTTTAATTATGTTTTGTCATTCACAAGATATTTTATATATAATCATGTCTGATCAATAAAGATAATTTCTATCTAGTAACACTAACTCCACATACCAAAGTGGCTATATATATATATATATGTGATGTAAAAACTATACAGATTTTAATTTTACAGATTCTAAATAGTTTACGTTTGTATAAAATATCGTCTGTGTAAGTTTTTCTGAACGTTAAAGAGTTGAGTATTTATTATGTATACGACATACTTTTTGTAAACTCAATTCTATCTCCTTTCTTGACGTTTTGATTCTGAAAAACCTCCATTTCGACATGTTTATTAATGGGACTCTTGTCTCGAAATGAACAAACGAAGAAACAAATTATTCTGTTTATTGAAATCAGAATTCCAAGTAAAACATCAGGACCCTTTAAAATTCAAAAATTTATAAAATGAAGAACTTTCGTTTGTTTACTTATAATATTTACTTGTAAGTACACAAATCGTCTATAATAGTTCATGGGTCATATCTACTCCGTTACAAGATTCGTGTTTCGTGCGTCGTTACTTTGTCTCATCTTAGTTGAGACTGGAACACCCTGAGTGTAATATGACCGTAAACAGTATTACCTTCGTCCGTCTGTCTGTTATTTTTTTTTTAGTTGATTAGGTATTATACAGTACATAGTTACCTACCACAACTTTCTTTTTTTCGTCCCTTTCCCCAGATCCAATGACCGTCTTCCTCTTTAAACGGTTAAAAATATGATCTTACTAATCTTTTCCCGAGTGAATTATTCCATAATAAATTCGGTACGTTTACCTTTCCCCTCGTTCTAGTTTTGAATTCCAACTTTGTACAAGGGGTCACAAGTTCCTCTCCGTTCATTCGGGTTGTGTTGACTTTTCCTCAATCGGTTACAATCTTATCTACCGTCCTATACACTTATTTTACACTCTTACGTACCCCACTCGCTCTACCTTGGTTTAGCACATCCCGGAGTGGTTGAAAAGAGTCTTAAACACAAAATGACACTCATTCTGTCTTTAGCTAAATTTCCAGTCTGTAAAATCTTCTTCGTTAAACCAACGAGGACTCTGATCTGACATCTGTTACTCATGGATTCCTCAGATGACACTATTGGGTCCTCCCTCTCCTACCCCCGAACCTGGTCTCACCTTTGTCCACTCCGTCCTTGTTTACCGACGTAAGACCTATAAAACTTCTGTACTCTCCACCCCTATAGTTATATACTTTATAACTTAACGACAAATGAATACATAATTTTAACGGAAGTGTATTCGGAATAAGGGTTAGAACTGGGAAATGACGAGAGATTTTAAACAAACGACACGAGTCTTATCATTGTACTAAATTTCTGACAAATTTCGTGAACATGTGTGAGGAGAGTTTGAAATGGAACCATTTGTGTAATTATCTTAGAGTATTCCAGTATAAAACTCGTTAATCAACTTTTTATTCTTTAGCGTTTTGTACTTTGAGTTCCTAATAAGTCTATTGTCAAGTCAGAAACTCTTTTATTTTCCGTCAAACATCGATTAACCTCTTCCGTTACCGTGGGGTGAGGTCATGAGAACGGACCTTTTAGGGTACCTGCCTCCTCGGACCACCCGACGTCAGGTACCCCAGCGACCCTCAGCCTGTGCTGACTCGCTGAAGTAAAAGTGAAAAGTGAAAGTACGTAACCTCTTCCTTTACCGTTGGGTGAGGTCACAAGAACGGACCCCTTAGGGTCCCTGCCCCCTCGGACCACCGGACGATAGATACCACAGTGTGTCTCAGCCTGTGCTGACTTAGCTGAATCGTCGTCGTCGTCGATTATTACAAAGGGACCGAAAATTTTATACCAAACAAAGGATTTTAAAGTCATCAGTCTAGAAACTTTCAAAATGAAATATGAAAGAATATAAAATCCGAAAATATGAACAGACAACCCCGAAGGGACACCGAGTCGACCATTTCTTAGGTGGACGTTTCGTCCTCTGGACCCAAACTAGGGACCCAACCCTTTTTGGGGATTTCTTCCCTTTCCGATGGGTGAGGTCATGAGACCGGACCTCTTAAGGTGCCTAACATATCACGTACCCCAACGTTTCTCAACCTGTGCTGACTCACTGAAAGTGAATTGAAGTATGAACGGAAACAACTATAACCTTTTATCGATTTAATCGTTATTTATACTTATTTTATTAAGTTCAACTAATTAGAATTCCTGTAGAGTTTCTGTTTCGTCACGTGGTCAGATCTCTTGATCAGGTCTCTTATATTTATTCAAGTTATTTTATAAAAAGTCTCTCTCGAAAATTATATAGTTAATAAAATTAACTCATTATTTTTAGTATATTTTAAGTACGGATTTTACACAATGTAACAAAAGGAGGACTATTAATAAGGTCAATTAAACACCAGTTTATCACTGATGTCTTCAAAATCTCTAAGAATACAGAAGACATATTGAATACTTATATTTGGCACTAGACTTATTAAACGACGGAGCCATTACAGTTTTAATTATTCGATTTCAATCATAATCCTTGACAAAGTCGTAAACGACGGTTCATGGGAATTTTACAAACGACAAAAATCAGTGAGTCAGCACAGACTGAGAAACACTGGGGTACCTGATTTCGGACGGTTCTAGGAGACAGGAACCCTAAAGGGTCCGTTCTTATGACCTCACCCAACGGTAAAGGAAGAGGTCCCCTAGAAGGGGTGGGTCCATAGTTCGGACGTAGAGGACGTAAAGGATGTGACCGTCCGTCTAAGAAATGGTGACTTGGTGGACTCTTCGGATTGGAATTTTATGAAAAGTCCTATTTTAAACAAATTTTTAGGTCGTTATAATTATTAGATAAAATCATAAGGATTTATGATTTTATAAATCAAAATCAGAGGACAGTAAGAACAAGATTAAGGAAAGGGTCCGTTCTGACGTCATACAAGCACGGACAGCACGTCTTTGTTTGTAACTGAAACGTAACAGGACGAAAGACACAGTACTATATTGAAAGGGAGAAAAGAACAATGGATACCACCAACGACGTCGACGGAGACTCACCAGGGGAAGAACGACGGTATCCACCACCGGTAAAACTTTTAAGGTTGAAAGGTCACCTATCGAACCTCAAGTACAATAATTATTTTAAACAAGACACACAATTGATTCAAATATGTATGTACACAGACATGTGGGATTTGGAAATCGAGAGGATTGTATGATATAAGAGGGGGAACATTAGGGTAGAACCCAACCGTAATAAAATAGGTGTGGTCCCCGGTTCTTATCGTCGTTCAAATTCTATTTTCAGACCGTTTAAGAAAATAAATCGTCAATTGGACCTTACAAGAAAGAAAGATGCACAGAGAACGACTCTAAGATACAACACAGATAAACATTTATATTTTCGACGAGGACCTCTGTCTACCAATAAATGACACAAAAGAGATAATACGTCCTATTTAATAATTGTTCTTATATTAACTTATAACTTATACGGGACCGTTTCTTTATTAGAAAGTGGTTCAGATAACGTATCATACGACGCTCGTACGTAAGGTTAATCATCACACCCAGCTCATCTAATTACATAGTCTGACAAATTTAAGTTCGAGGTTTAGGTCAAAACAATTCTCGAATCATATAACAATCAATTAACAATAAGTTGAAATAATTGAAAGACATTCAAAGTTGACATAAAATACTGGGTACCTAAATATAGTATTACGTGATATGTACGGTAAATTTTGTAAAAGAGTTTTCAAGAAATTATATAAAAAAGTAGAACGATATCTCGACTAGTTTATTAAAAAGTAAAATTATATAATTTTAAATACCCATCTTTTATAAAATGGAGTAAAAAATAATTCATTCAAAAGTTTTATATTCCTTCAAACGTTTGATGATTCATAACTTTATCTTTTATTGTATAGGTAGATCCTATCATTTTATTGTTTATACATTTATAATTTCCTAATATTATACTTATGTCCTCGTTTGTTTTTACAAATTGTCAAGGGACATAGTCACTAAGAGTTTCGTACTAGAAACGTAACTGTCGTAGTCAGTGTGGACTCTCGAACACTCTTTAAGTATAAGGGTTTGGGGTCTCAAAGACTCAGTCTTTGAGAATTCGCACCACGAGTCGGTGGTAAATTATTACAGTAAGTCTACTGTAGTTTCACTAAGATTTCAACTTGTTGGTGACAGGACATCTCATCAAATAGGAAGAGTCCGTGATAAAGTTAATATTATGTGTTAGACGTAAATTTTTAGTCTCATAATAATAGGTGTAGTTGTTAACTCTTCTGATTTTAAATCTTTCTAATTGAAGAAGTTTAAAGATGTGGATTTAACTGCAGTCTCGGTCATGGACTAAACTGAAAGTAATTGTGAACAGAGGCACTTTTATCCCCCTCCTGTCAGTTATATGGTCACAATTGACTCTCGTCTGGTATCCTCTCTTAAAGGAACCATCTTCCTTCCGACGTTTTTTAATTCAAGGTCCCCAGGACGGTACCTTGTAAGAAAGTTGTTTAGTATATAATCCTTGACACAATCCGTACTTTCTATTTTGGTATTCGTTCTGTATCAGGAATGGGAGTTTCTAGAACATCAGATGATCCTCTTTCCGGTTTTTTTAATCATTAAAAATATATTTTGTTTTATACGATGGAATATTTTTCTTTTCCATGGTATTACTCGAACATCCCTTTGTAAAGAAGACCGAGACTCAAACTTTCGTCCCAACCGTTCACTAAGTTTCTGGCGAAGGACCTTATAATAATGTCATCTTATCTCCTTTTTTATAGAATTAGGTATTTTTATCGATTGTTACACTCATTCCTTCTCGTGCTTAGGAATAAAAGAACGGTCAAAAGTAGATTTCTATTCACGTAGGCAAATTCACAGTAATAAGGCTTCCTAGTAACAGGTATCTCTATAAACTTTAACTCTCTTTTCAAAACTTGACTCAAAAAAATTAAAATTATGTCGTAAAATTTATAGAAAGTCATATTTGTAATTTATATGTGAGTAAGACGAATTTTTTCAATATTAAATCGTATAATTTATATTTTTATTATCAAGTCACTAGTAAAGTATAAAACCCCTTTCGTCTATATTTTCTACTGAACTACGGTAGTCTTTTATAAATGTATCACGTTTTCACCTCTGTCGTAACTTGTATAACATTCTACTTGACATTACTTTCTGCACATTAGATACCGTGGAAGACGAGATGACTCCTATGAATTGTTATAATTATATAAAGGAAAAGTATCCCCCAAAGGGTCCACCGTGAGCACCACTTAAGAAATCTTGAGTGGACGGTCACGTCCTCTACATTCACTGTTCTCAAACTAGGGACCCAGTCTTTCTAGGGGACCTCCTGTACCGTTGAGTAAGATCATAAGAACGGACTTTTTAGAGTACCTGTCTCCTCAGACCGTACGATATCAAGTATTCCAGCGTTTCTCAGGTTATGTCGACTTCACTGTGGTACGTTTTCGTGCGTATGTAGTCGATTCAAGTCGTATCATTACGAGTTGATAAGGTAAAAACGACTTATGTTGAGTATAACTCAAAAGAAAATGTAAGGTTGTAAAGTGTACTATTTACATCTTTTTTTCTTTTATGGATTATATGGTCTCTTCTATCTCATTTTACATTGATTTAGTCTTACTAAAGGGATTTAAAAGTCATACACTCTGTTACTTTTAGTTCCAAACTATACGTTGTCAAGAGGTGACGTCAATAAGACGTTGTCACTTGGGTACCACTAATCTCATAAAACACATAATTTAACGTATCAAAACGTAATCACAATGGCCTAAGACCTGTCACAACATAACATTCTGATTTAGGATGTAATTAGTTTTGTACATCGATTATCTGATTGTTTCTACCGTTTCTTATAAGGATTGGGAAAAATCAAGTATTTTTATGACTCAACATCGTATATACTATGATCAAAGTGATAATCAGTTCATTACAGTTACGATCCATGTCAAGACTGACTGACACAGAGTTTAAGAAAGAACGTTGTTCTACTCTATATTTATTTATACACAGTCACTATAATTTGTAAATAACGTAATTTGAACGTACAATTTTTGTTATTAAAAGAGTCCCTCTTTATAAAACTATCAAATTTTTAATCGAATATTTATTAACCATAAATATTTAAATCATCAAACGAGGGTCTTCCCTTAATTTTATGTGGAGAAACATGTACGACCATGTTATCTGTACTTTGTATCCACTCTCTCAGACGTCTCCTGTGGTTCTAAGACTTTGATCTAGATTTTTCTCCGTCCTTTTATGCCGAGTTCAGATTAAACCATAGACTATAGGTTCCCCCTCCGGGGACAACACCTCTACAGTTTACCCTTCAGTAACTCGTCTGTAAAGTCTTTCTCGTCTACACCGTGAACAACGTCAGGTTTAACATGTATCATATAAAACTTTCGTTCTGCCCAATTCGTCTACGTTCGACAGAGAGATGGTAGAACCCATAGTTACGGTAACCATCTGTCTCAATAACTTATTGAGGTAAGTAGGTTCTCCAGAATGACTTTCACATCGGTTTCTCAAGTTCACGGAGGAAACTCACTAATCGAGGTCGGGTGGTAATGTCAAAAGGTACAAGACTATTAAGAAGTAAAGGACTGAGTGACCGCGATTTGTCTCAACCTTGTCGGTTGGTACAGGATCTTATCACGAGTCACCGTCGTTCTTTACTCACGTCCTGATCTAGTCCCGAACTCTATCAGACAATAAATAACTATTTAAATAAAGTTCACATCAGGTCGGATACTAATTTTTTTTCATGTGTTTAGTTAGATCTTGTCTCTAATTACTAGTCTTAGTCAAAATATTCCCGTATAAAATTTACGTTGTCATAACACTACACACTAAAGAATTTCTTTATGGAATCTATATTTCAGTATAACAAATACTTTTTAGTATTACCTGATTCCTTTAGGTACTAAATTTTATTCCGTTTTATGATAGAAAAACATTTTCTACACCAGTTTATTTATTATAAACACAAAAATTCAAATGTTCATAATATATTATGAGTATCATAAGAAGACAAAAGTGAAAACTTTAAAGATAAACTTAATGACCAAGATAAATTAATACTAAATAAGATAATTTTAAATATTTTTAGGTACTAAATACGATCCCCCTGAGTGCATCGGTCTCTATGATTATTTTATAACTTGGACTTTTCTTTCTTCCTTCCATAACTCGAACTCTTTCTCCCTACTCTTGGAATTGTTTTATATAGTGAAAACGCTAAGGTTTCTGTAATGAAATGAGAATTGTATACCAGTTCAATGTAGTCCTTAATAATAGATTAAAAAAAGTCTCTCACACTATCATGTGTATACATTAAACTGACGATTTAATTTTCAATTCTTTAGGTTACTCGACAAAACAAAAGTTACTTAATCTCACTTTAAACTGTATCAATTAAAACAATTTTTTCACTTGTCATATACATCTAAAAAATTTATCAAAAAATATAAACAAACGTTACATTGATCTGTGTGGTATGTTAATCAAAAGTATAAAATTATAAACTATAAAGTATTAAAAATTTTTAATTTGACTATATAAAATTATACTTATTCTCCTTGTAAATTATAGTGTCTTCTGACGATAATCTTATACGATCGAAAACGATTACTTATAAAGGAAAATGTGTGTAAAAATTTATGTGAAAGAACAGGAACATCAGTATTGATTCCATCTTCAATATCCTTTTTATTGTGTACCAAATAAAATAAACTAAAGGAAAGACCTTTATTCTTTCCATTTTAAATCTTAAAATTAGATGTTAATAGAGTCTCATATCATAGAAAACGGAACATACATCAGATAAACATACCTTATAAAGTGACAAAATAGATCTTAACTGTCTCCAAATGAAAATAATAAAAACAAAAGAAAAAATTACTAGAGAAAACTGTTGAGTTGTAATATACACCTAAACTAAAACTCAAAAGTCACCGGTAAAGTCATCAGTTTACCAGTAAACTGGTAAAGTCACCAGTCAGTTCCTTAATTATTGATACCTTCTGAAAAACTGTCATAAAATCCAGAATTATAACTCTTGACATTTCATCTCACTACGTGAGTTTATAATGGATTTAGTGACCACTAGACTTAACCCCCTTCCCTGAAAAGACTAATATAAAGTAAACTAGTTAAATAAGATCTTCACGATTTACGTCTAAACTTGTTATTAGTAGAAACAACAACGACAACAAGTCAGTGATTCAACACAGGCTGAGAAATACTGGGGTACCTGATGTCGTACGGTTTACAGTCTGAGTCCAAAAGTTTATACTCAAACGAGTCTAAGTATAGGAAACTCAACTACTACGGTAGATTGGTAGAGTAGGAGACAGTTGGGGAAGAGTAGTCCCAAGAAAGGGTTGTGTTTCCAGAAAAGGTCACTCAGTCGAGAATAGGACACCGGTTTCATAACCCAGAAGTCGAAGTAGTAGTCAGGAAGGTGATTTATAAGTCCCAACTAAAGGAAATCGTAACTGACTAAACTAGAACATCAGGGTCCCTGAGAGTTCGCAGAAGAGACCGTGGTGTCAAACTTTCGTAGAGAAGAAGCCGTAGGTCGGAAGAAATCCCAGGTTGAGAGTGTAGGTATGTACTGATGACCTTTTTGGTGTCAAAACTGATCTACCTGAAAGCAACCGTTTCATTACAGAGACGAAAAATTTTGTGACAGATCTAGACAGTATCGAAAAGAAAGTTCCTCGTTCACAGAAAATTAAAGTACCAACGTCAGTTGTAGGTGTCACTAAAATCTTGGGTTCTTTTATTTTAGACAGTGAAGAAGTGAAAAAGGGGAAGGTAAACGGTACTTCACTATACTGACCTACACTGTAATTTTAATCACAAATTAAAATTAAAACTGAAAATTCCGTTGAAAAGGTGAGAGGAGAAAATGTAAGTAGTTCTCCGAGAAAGCAAGGAGAAGAGAAGACGGTAATGTCACTATAGTAGACGTATAGACTTCAAAAACTAAGTAGACGCATAGACTTCAAAAACTATAAAGAGGACCGTTAGAACTAAGGTCGAACACTAAGGAGGTCGGAACGTAAAATGAAAGACATAAGATATATATTCAATTTATTCGTCCCACTGCTATATGTTGGAACAACATGAGAAAAGGGACAAAACTCAATCAGTTAATAAGGTACTGGCTAAGATCGAGAGTCAAGAACTGGGGGTACGTCCAAAAATTTTAGTAAAATTTTAAGGAATCTATCGTGATTCCAGTATATATCGTTCCTCTCTATTCTTTCGGAAGACGTCGTTAGTTACGTTTCTTTACCTTCTTTTGTTGTCCTGCCCTTTCTGATCTCTAGAGAAATTCTTTTAGTCTCTATGGTTCCCTTGTAAAGTACGTTTCTACCCGAGCTATTTACTTTCTTTATCATACCTGGATTGTCTTCGTCTTCTATAATTCTTTCACCGTTCTTATGTGTCTTCTTGACATGTTTTTTTAGAAGTACTGGTTCTATTAGTGCTACCACACTAGTGAGTGAATCTCGGTCTGTAGTACCTTATATTTCAGTTCGCCGGGAACTTTCGTAGTGACACTTGTTTCAATCACCTCCACTACCTTAAGGTCAACTCGATAAAGTTTAGGACTTTCTACTACGACACTTTCACGAGGTGAGTTATACGGTCGTTTAAACCTTTTGAGTCGTCACCGGTGTCCAGACCTTTTCCAGTCAAAAGTAAGGTTATGGTTTCTTTCCGTTACGGATTCTTACGAGTTTGATGGTGTGTTAACGTGAGTAGAGTGTACGATCATTTCATTACGAGTTTTAAGAGGTTCGGTCCGAAGTCGTCATACATTTGGCACTTGAGGGACTACAAGTTGGACCAAAATATTTTCCGTCTCCTTGGTCTCTAGTTTAACGGTTGTAGACGACCTAGTAGTTTCTTCGTTCTCCCAAGGTCTTTTTGTAGATAAAGACGAAATAACTGATACGGTTTCGGAAACTGACACACCTAGTGTTGTTTGACACCTTTTAAGAAGTTCTCTACCCTTATGGTCTGGTGGACTGGACGGAGAACTCTTTGGATATACGTCCAGTCCTTCGTTGTCAATCTTGACCTGTAACTTGTTGTCTGACCAAGATTTTTCCTTTTCTTCATACAGTTCCGACATATAACAGTAGGACGAATAAATTGAATATACGTCTCATGTAGTACTCTTTGCGACCTGACCTTCTTTGTGTTCGACCTTAGTTCGAACGGCCCTCTTTATAGTTAGTGGAGTCTATACGTCTACTGTGGTGGGAATACCGTCTTTCACTTCTCCTTGAGTTTTCGGAGAACTACTTTCACTTTCTCCTCTCACTTTTTCAACCGAATTTCGAGTTGTAAGTCTTTTGCTTCTAGTACCGTAGACCAGGGTAGTGAAGTACCCTTTATCTACCCCTTTGTCACCTTTGTCACAGTCTGAAATAAAAAACCCCGAGGTTTTAGTGACGTCTACCACTAACGTCGGTACTTTAATTTTCTACGAATGATGAACCCTCCTTTCAATACTGGTTGGATCTGTCGTATAATTTTTTGTCTCTGTAATGAAACGGTTGTTTCCAGGCAGATCAGTTCCGATACCAAAAAGGTCACCAGTATATACCTACACTCTCAACTTGACACTTCTTTCGACTCGGGACTTTTTAACGACGAAAACTTGACACCACAACCTCTTCTGAGAACTCTCAAGGAACCTGACGTTCCTCTAGGTTGGTCAGGTAAGATTTCCTCTAGTCAGAACCAATAAGAAACCTTCCTGACTACGATTTCGACTTTGAGGGTTATGAAACCGGTGGAATACGTTTCTAAACTGAGTAACTTTTTCTGAGACTACGACCCTCCCTTGTCCCCGTCTTCCTCTTCGCCTGTTGTCTCTTACTCTACCGACCTACCGTAGTGACTGAGCTACCTGTACTCAAACACATTAAGACCCTCGACCACTACCTGTCCGTCCGGACCGTACGACGTTAAGTACCCAGTGTTTCTCAGTCTGTACTGACTCACTGACTTGACTGACTGACTTGACTTCCAGTATATATATATATATATATACCGTATGTAGTAAATGAATATACATATACATATATTTTATGTAACTGTTTACTTTAAATTACACACAAGTTACTGAATAAAAATCCTAATAGGAAGTAAAGGGAACAACCATTAAAACCTCCTATAGAAGTTTTAGACTTCATAAGAGAAAAAAACTAAATTATCTATAATGTTCTTCGATTCTGGCAATCAACTATTCATTCTTTTATAAGACTTCTAGTTAGTTATGATCTTACCTATTTATTTTATATTATATAGGAGTTTTACTTATGGACGATAGAACCTTTACCTACTCGTGTGTCGTTTTGTTCTACAACTCCTTTCTTTCGTTCTTTCTTTCACTTTAATTTTCTGTGAGTCAGGACATGACTGAGAGACTGTGGTACCTTGGGTACCTTATATGTCAGATATCTTAAGAAGTCCGGTCTGATGACGTCACCCATTTGGTAAAGGAAGAGGTTTCCTACAAGGGAAGAGGTCCCAGTAGAAGGGAAGAGGTCCCCTAGAAGGATTGGGTCCCCAACTTGAGTCCAGAGGGTGTAATGTCCGGTCTAAGAAATCGTCGACTCGGTGGTCCCTTCGGGTTCTTAAGACCTCACCTACCGGATTGGGAAGAAGTCGTCTAGACAGGCTGTGTCCTTAAATTGTTCCCAGATGTATTATAATTGTAAAGAGACTGAATTTTTACCCCTACCAGAACTAAGGACAGAGGACATGTTACAGTGCTTGAGTAAGGTATCAAGTAGTCCGTGAGATAACTAGTCTAGATCCGGGAATTTAGATAAAGAGTGAAGGTGACACTCTTTAGTTTAGCATTCCCTAAACTAAATCCAGTATGGACTTACCAGATCGCCAAAAGAGATGAAAGAAGTTGAATTCGGACTTAAACTATTATTCCTCAAGTACTAGACTCGGTGTCAGTCGAGGACCAGAACAAAAACAACTGACATATCTCGAAGAGGTAGAAACCGACACTTCTTATATTAGTTAGACTAAAGCCACAACTGGTAGACCACTACAGGTACACATCTCAGAAGAGAACACAACAACCTTCTCCCACAACCGATACTGGTCACATTAAAAAACCGTTTTGAGATAATCAGAAACGGGACGAAGTAAGGAGTAAGGTTCCGGTTTAAACGGACCATGAGGTCCACAAAGAACTGAAGGATGAAAACGTAAGGTCAGAGGATATTACTTTTCTTTAAAAAACCCCCACAATCAAGATTTTCCAGAGCATCCAGAAGTATCGTGACAAGCTAAAGTCGAAGAAGTCGCAATGACCAACCCCGTCTCTGAACCTAATGGTACTATAACTTACCAAACGGAACCTTTGCTTGTCTCTAGTAAGACCAAAAAAAACTCTAACGTAGGTTCATGACGTAAAACCTGAGAAAACAACTGGTACTACCGATGAAGTAAAGAAGATTCCCTAAGGACGGACGTCATCATCTACATTACCAGTAGACTCAATTTAAGTGGGTAAGGTCAGGTAAAATCAAGCGACTAAGGATCTTACAGCTGCAAGTGAGAACGGTAGAGAACAAACTGGTGAAGGTTAAACGGAACTAAGTACCTGGACTGTAAGGTCCAAGGATACGTCATAACGAGAAATGTCGTAGACTGGAACGAAGATCGTGGTCAGTATAGGTGTTGACCCATAACAAAAACGAAACCGAGGTAGGGAAGTAAGAAAGACCTCAATAAAGAGGTGACTAGAGGTCATCGTATAACCCGTGGATGACTGGACCCCTCAAGGAGAAAGTCATAGGATAGTAAAACGGAAAAGTATGACAAGTACCCAAGAGGTCCGTTCTTATGACTTCAACAAACGGTAAGGGAAGAGGTCACCTGGTGTAAGACAATCTGGAGAAGTGGTACTGGGCGGGTAGAACCCAACGGGGCACCCGTACCGAATCAAAGTAACTCAATCTGTTCCGACACCAGGATCACACTAACCTAACTGATCAAAAGACACTCATACCAAAGTCACACAGACGGGAGACTACGAGAGAACGTTGTGGATGGTAGAATGAACCCAAAGAGAATGGAACCCGTACCCCATAGAGAAGTGTCGATGAGGTCGTTTCGTGTCGGTGACGAGGAATGGCACCTACTCTCCATAGAGGAGTGACGGCGGGAAGAACTGGAAGTTACACCCTATCGAGGAGATCCGGGAGCTAGTCGGGACCTTAAAGAAACCTTCCTTACTACGATTTCGACTTTGAGGTCATGAAACCGGTGGAGTACACTTCTCAACTGAGTAACCTTTTCTGAGACTGCGACCCTCCCTAACCCCCGTCCTCCTCTTCCCCTGCTGTCTCCTACTCTACCGACCTACGGTAGTGACTGAGCTACCCGTACTCAGACTCACTTGAGGTCCTCTACCACTACCTGTCCCTCCGGACCGTACGACACTAAGTACTCCAACGTTTCTCAGTCTGTACTGACTCACTGACTTGACTCGACTTGACTGAATTTTTATAAAGGGACTATATATAACATAATATGATAACAGTGTACTTATAAGGAGTTTATCTATAATGTGAGATGAAAAAAGTTTATTTATAACCTGATATAAACCCGTAAATTTGTAGAATTTGGTTTATAAATTTTGAATTTTCTAGGGAGGGAGGGACGGGGGACTTATATTATTTAAGTCACATACACACAACTTACCCTAAAATTTTTCGAAATGAAGGGAGAGAGATACCCGAAGGGTCCACGAAGTCACCATTTTCAGATGGACGTCACCTCCTCTAAGTCCTAGTTAGGGACTTAGTCCTTCTAGGGGACCTCCTCCTTTACTGTCGGACGAGGTCATAGGAACGGACCTTTTAGGGTCCCCGTCTCCTCGGACCGTCCGATGTCGGGTACTCAGTGTTTCTCGACCTGTACTGACTCGTACGCACGTGGAGGGGAAAATAAGTAACTTCTAGGACGGCGATCACCTTGTCTTCTTACTAGACGTCAGTGATCTCAAAAATTGTTAATGATTCTTAAATAAAAGTAAAGTAGGAGTACAGATAAGTTTCATTAAATTGAGCGTTACAAATTTGGCGAATCGAAAGGAAATCAAAAGAAAACTAGTATCGTTACACACAAAGGTTTCTATGTCGATCTAAAACACAAACAAAAAAACTACATGACCTCGATAAGGTAGTCATGTCGTGTGTGGGTTTAACCAGTAATACAAGATGGTGACGTTCACATTAATCCTAAAAATAAACAGATACAAGATCGAAAAATTTAAAACTTGATTAAAATTCCTGTACCGTTTAC
Source organism: Capra ibex (assembly GCA_006410555.1). NCBI lineage: Eukaryota > Metazoa > Chordata > Mammalia > Artiodactyla > Bovidae > Capra > Capra ibex. Next base: position 30,900,502 of record SJYO01016970.1, on the reverse strand, counting down.
GTTACACATTTCACTTCCCCCTGTCTTTAAAAATAAGACTTCTTATTTTACCTGTAATCTAAGACGTAGAAGATAATTACCTTATACCATCTTCACATTTATATGAATAAATAAAATATTAAAACTATTGATCTCAGATTGGTATACGGTCTGGTATAATAACTAATTTATTAAGGATGGCCTACGGGACGATTGAGACTATTTAACTACGAACATTAAGTTCAAGTCATTGTTAATATCGATTTAAATTGTTCGTAAATTAAAGATACACGATTCGCCTCATTCTCTATCCACAAATTCTACAATTCATTCTCTATGCCTAAATTGAATAATATTATTTTTAATATAACACATCCATCAATATTACTTAGTGATAATTTTCTTTTCATCTACCCTTATCAGAAATTTTTGTACTAAAAACTTAAGTGGAGAATATAGAACTAACGGGTCGTCAATAGTAGCACTGAATGGTTTATTCCACTACTAGTACGTATCTTTAAAAATCTAGTACTTCGAAATCGGTATATGACCTAAGGTTTCCCAGGGGACTCGTATAGGATGTAAGACTCTCACTGACACCCTACTCTTTATTAGTATTCTAAATACCGATTCGAGTCTCACTGTTTCTCGAATATACGACAGAAGGAACCTTTTTGTCGCACTATAGTTAAAACCTAAGAAAAGGAATGTAAAGGGGGTAAAAATAAGGACCTTGAATAAGAGGAGTTTCACTGGAGTATTACATATGAAGACTATGAACTCGGAGTAACACTTTCCTGTCCACTTTGGAATAAAAATTATCGGTCCTGTACCTTCGTTATCTACAGGTAGTCGCCTACTTACCTATTCTTTCGACACCATGTATATGTGTTACCTCATAATGAGTCGGTAACTTTTCTTATGTAGACTTAGTCAAGATTACTCCACCTACTTTGACCTCGGATAATATATCTCACTTCATTCGGTCTTTCATTTTGTGGTTATGTCATATGATTACGTATATATACCTTAAATTTTTCTACCATTGCTATTGGGACATACGCTCTGTCGTTTTCTCTGTGTCTATATATCTTGTCTGAAAACCTGAGACACCCTCTCCAGTTCCCGCCCTACTAAACCTTCTTACCGTAACTTTGTACATATAATAGTATAAACTTTACTTAACGGTCAGGTCCAAGCTACGTACTATGTCCTATGAACCCCGACCACGTGACCCTACTGGGTCTCCCTACCATGCCCCTCCCTTCATCCTCCCCCATAATCCTACTCTTTGTGTACATGGTGACACCGCCTAAGTACAGTTACATACCGTTTTGGTTATATCATAACATTTCATTTTATTTCATTTTTAAAAAAAATTTAATTTTTATTTATTTATTTTTTTTATTTGACGTGTCAACCCCCCGACCATCCTCCTCATACGTTTGGTATTTTCATTACATTTGATTTTGAATTATTTGATTAAGACTAATATATAAAAAAATTTTTTCGTCCTAAAAAAATTCCTCTCATGACACACAGAAATACAACAGTTGTTTTTTTTCCTTTTACTAAAATAGTGAACGTTGGTATAACAATGAAAAGAGAAATATGAGACCTACACACCAGACAAAACTATACTCTTTTATAAAAATTTCTAATTCTTAATTAAAGGATTCTCGTAGGACTGTACACCAAGTATTATCTGGATGTAAAAACTCATTTACGCAAACTACTGAACCGACAGTTCATAATTTTTCTGTGTCTAAAATTAAGTAATTAACAATCATAACTATAAAATAATTATTCTATTTATAATAGTACATTAGTAATCATTAGATGAGAGTTCCTTTACAAAAATATCCTACCATAACTCTTCAAAAGTCTTAATTAGGACGTAATCATCTTATACTTAAAGGAAATTTTAAAATTATTATGTACATCAATTTATAAATTATTAATGTTAGGACCTTTTACCTCTTTTTATGTAACATTCAATACGAATTGAGTAAGGTAAAATTTTACGTCGTTATTAGATCCCTGGTTATAAAACAACTAAGTTAAAAACGGTGATGATTTATCATCTCACGTATTATCTTAAAGTAAAAATATTAAAATATTTAGGGAAGGACCCTCGTTATAATGGAAACGAAGTTGATTAAAAGGGGATACTTTTCTGTAAAGTCTAGTTGTTCATATACCATTTTCATACTTTCATACAAAAACTTCCTTATACATCTTCTTTAAATTATACTGAATAAAGATATGGACTTCTGATTTTGAATCAAAGTCATGAAAATTAATGACAAAAAGTGTAAAAAAAGACAAAATTAAAATTTAAATAAATAAAATTAACCTCCGATTAATGAAATGTTATAACATAACCAAAACAGTATTTATTTGTACTTAGACGGTGCCCACATGTACACAAGGGGTAGGACTGGGGAGGAGGGTGGAGGGAGGGGTATGGTAGGGAGACCCAGTAGGGTCACGTGGTCGGGGTTCGTAGGACATAGTACGGGGCTTGGACCTGACCTCTAAGTAAAGTATATACTATAATATGTACAAAGTTACGGTAAGAGGGTTTAGTAGGGTGGGAAAGGGAGAGGGTGTCTCAGGTTTTCAGACAAGATAGATAGACACAGAGAAAACGACAGAGCGTATGTCCCAATAGCAATAGTGAAAGATTTAAGGTATATATACGTAATCATATGACATAACCACAAAAAGAAAGACCGAATGAAGTGACATATTATCCGAGGTCAAAGTAGGTGGAGTAATCTTGACTAAGTCTACATAAGAAAAGTTACCGACTCATTATGAGGTAACACATATACATGGTGGTAAAAGAATAGGTAAGTAGACGACTACCTGTAGATCCAACGAAGGTACAGGACCGATAATATTTGTCACGACGTTACTTGTAACCCCATGTACACAGAGAAAGTTAAGACCAAAGGAGTCACACATACGGGTCGTCACCCTAACGACTCAGTATTCTGTCGAGATAAAGGTCAAAAAATTCCTTAGAGGTGTGACAAGAGGTATCACCGACATGATCAAACGTAAGGGTGGTTGTCACATTCTCCCAAGGGAAAAGAGGTGTGGGAGAGGTCGTAAATAACGAACATCTGAAAACCTAGCGTCGGTAAGACTGACCACACTTTACCGTGGAGTAACACCAAAACTAAACGTAAAGAGACTATTACTCACTACAACTCGTACAAAAGTACACAAACAATCGGTAGACATACAGAAGGAACCTTTTTACAGATCAAGAAACCGGGTAAAAAACTAACCCAGCAAATAAAAAGACCTTAACTCGACGTCTTCAACGAACATATAAAAACTCTAATCAACAAACAGTCAACGAAGTAAACGATAATAAAAGAGGGTAAGACTTCCGACAGAAAAGTGGAACGAATATCAAAGGAAACAACACGTCTTCGAAAATTAAAATTAATCTAGGGTAAACAAATAAAAACGAAATACAGCTTCTCACAAAACGGATACAAGAGGAGATCTTCAAAATATCAAAGACCAGAATGTAAATCTAGAAATTAGGTAAAACTCAAATAAAAACACACACCACAATCTTTCACTAGATCAAAGTAAGAAAATGTTCACCAACTGGCCAAAGGGGTCGTGGTGAACAACTTCTCTAACGAAAAAGAGGTAATATATAAGAACGGGGAAACAACTTCTATTCCACAGGTATCCACACACCTAAATAGAGACCCGAAAGATAAAACAAGGCAACTAAATATAAAGACAGAAACACGGTCCTGGTATGACAGAACTACTGACACCGAAACATCCTCTCGGACTTCAGTCCTTCCAACTAAGGAGGGCAAGGTAAGAAGAAAGAGTTCTAACGAAACCGATAAGTTCCAAAAAACATAAAGGTACGGTTAACACTTTAATAAACAAGATCGAGACACTTTTTAAGACAACTACCGAACTATCCCTAACGTAACTTAGATATCTAACGAAACCCATTGATATTATGGGTTTCGTTAGATATCTGAGTTACAAAAGTTGTGAAATCTTTGATATTATAGTAAGAAGATTTATCAGTTTGAAGAACGATATCTAAATTTCTAACCTCGTAACACAGATTAAGACTTTGTTTATAAACGCAATACTTGTTCTCGAGTACAACGTCTTTGACAACATTAAGTCTAACAGTAATTGTAGTTCATCTAAAGAATGACGTAATTGTTGGAGATCAATTAGTATGTTAAACAAAAACAACGTCTTTTACGTTGTAAAGGTATACTCAATCGTTTAAGTTTATATGATAAAGAGTGAAAAAAACTTCAATGGAGTTTAAGTTCATTAATTACAATCTTGATATATAAAATTTATCTATACTACTATTCTATAAAATACAAATTGAAAGGTAGAAGAATTGAATAGTAAGAAAGTGGTGACAAGTAAAGTATGACAGGTTAAAGGTATCTTAAATGGGGAGAACAGAACAGTCAGGAAACTTTAGTTCAACAAAAAATAAGTCCTTAATAAAAATACGAGTCCTAGTAGAACGTTAATAAGATGTAGTAACGTTTACTAGAATGACAATGGAAAAGTTACCGCTTTCTTAATCCAAAGGAGAACAATTTTCCACAAGATTGTCATTACCACGATTCCAGTCTACCTTTGTAAGATTAACGTAAAATTGGTCTTTTTAATTAAGTCATTTATGAGTCCTATAAAATAATTTAATTGTGATATCAACTAAATTGTTCCGCGATAATTGACTTATGGAGTTTTTAATTTAATATTTAAAATGAATTTAAATTTTATTTATATTTTATTAATATTTATACTAAATATAAACATATTCTAAACGTCTTACATACCTAAACTAGGGACCCAGTTCTCCTAGGGAATCTTCTCCTTTACCGTTGGGTGAGGTCATAAGAACGGACCTTTTAGGCCATCTGTCTCCTCGGGTTGTCCGATGTCAGACACCTCAAGGTTTCTCAATCTGTGTCGACTCGTGTACACGAGTATTTATCATCTCGTAAATCTACTGAATCTTAAAGTGTACAAAAGATCAAAGGAGAAGGATGTTTTAATTACTGAAATACACGAACTGTGTTTCTGAATCGAGTACTCCGTTTACGTGTAAAATTTAGTGATGGAAGGTACTACATTTATAAAATAAGGATTGTTATTTTTATAGAAGTCGACTGTAAAGACTTTTCATCTACAATAAACAACTATGAACCGTAAGTCAACGGTATGGACATACAACTGGTATTTTGAGCCAAATCTTTAAATCGAAACTCCAGAAACTCCGATGATCTCAGTATTGAGACTACATCATTTAGTAACTTGACAGAAAATAATTAAATAGAATTAACACCAAGTCAAGTAAAGTCAAGTCAGCGAGTCAGTACAGGTTGAGAGACGTTGGGGTACCTTACGTCGTACGGTCCGGTGGGACAGGCAGTGGTTGAGGGTCTCAAATGAGTTTGAGTACAGGTAACTCAACCACTATGGTAGGTTGGTAGAGTAGGAGAGTAGGGGAATAGGACGGAAGTCAGAAAGGGTCGTAGTCCCAGTAAAGTTTACTCAGTCAAGAAGTGTAGTCCACCGGTTTCATAACCTCATAGTCACATTCGTAGTTATAAAGGTTACTTATAAGTCCTGATGAAAGGAAATCCTATCTGACCAACCTAGAGGAACGTCAGGTTCCCTGAGAGTTCTCAGAAGAGGTTGTGGTGTCAAGTTTTCGTCGTTAAGAAACCACGAGTCGAAAGAAGTGTCAAGTTGAGAGTGTAGGTATGTACTGGTGACCTTTTTGGTATCAGAACTGATCTATCTGGAAACAACCGTTTCATTACAGAGACAAAAAATTATACGACAGATCCAACCAGTATTGAAAGGAGGGTTCCTCATTCGCAGAAAATTAAAGTACCGACGTTAGTGGTAGACGTCACTAAAACCTCGGGTTTGTTTATTTCAGTCGGTGACAAAGGTGACAAAGGGGTAGATAAAGGGTACTTCATTACCCCGGCCTACGGTACTAGAAGCAAAAGACTTACAACTCGAAATTCGGTTGAAAAAGTGAGAGGAGAAAGTGAAAGTAGTTCTCCGAGAAATCAAGAAGAAGTGAAAGACGGCATTATCACCACAGTAGACGTATAGACTCCAACAACTACAAAGAGGGCCGTTAGAACTAAGGTCGAACACGAAAAAGGTCGGGTCGCAAAGAGTACTACATGAGACGTATCTTCAATTTATTAGTCCCACTGTTATATGTCGGAACTGAATATAAAGAAAAGGATAAACCTTGGATAAACCTTATATGTCGAATCACAAGGACATAAGGGTGACAACGTGTCGTTAAGAGATCTTGAAAAAGTAGAAAATTTCAACTTTGAAAAATGGGTCATTTGTTACTTGGTGGTAAAAATTTTGAATTCGGAAAGATCCTGAAAGGACCACCGAGTCTACCATTCCCATTCCTCAGACGGACGTTACACCCTCTGGACCCAAACTAGGGACTCAACCCTTCTAGGGGACCTCTTCCTTCACCGTTGGGTGAGGTCATAAGAACGGACCTTTTAGGGTGCACAACCCTCGGTCGCACTCCTTGAGTCGGGTACCGTTTCCAGTACTCCTTCCTTCGAACCGTATACGTTTCCGCACCAGTTCGGAGTCCTTTGGGGGACAAGGGCTCGTAGATGGGGGTTTTGGTCTCATGAAATGCCCCTCGAGAGGGGGTATTGGTAAAGAGAGTCTTTTCCTCAATTGAACGTCGAGGTCAATTATTTTTAAAGACCCGCATTATTCTCACAAAGTTGAATGCTTGAGACCTCCAAGAGAGGTCTCTTGGACCTCGGACGGACTAGTCCGAGTAGGCCGGCGTACACTAACAAATGTCGGAGGGTTGACACTCTCCGTGCCCTACAAAATTTTGAAAGATTTATGTCTGAGAAAACTCTTCAATCTTCTAGTAATCATATCATAATCATCCAACTAATCCTTAATGTAACCACTTCCCAAAAAAGTAAATAGGACGGTTATTAATGACGACTAAGGGACGGGACCCACACTGTTCCTACAGAGTCCAGTTTGGAGAGACGACTGTCTGATCGAACACACTGTCGGAGAGTCGGTATTTGTCGTGTCTCTCAAACCTCATAATCGTATTCCAAAAAAAGTAACTACTCAGTTACTAACGGTAGTCCGGAGGTATAGGAATCCGTGGACCCTTATATAATTAGTTACATAAACCTTATATCTTTTCCTTTGTCATCAAAAAACTACAATCGTTATGATCTGAAAAACTCAAGTACTAAGAAGAGAAAACATTGTCTAGTGACATGAAACAATATTTAGTGATATTTAGTGATACGATACATTGAAATAGTGATAGAATTCTGTTTTATCTAGAATTCCCCTTGTAACCACTTCCCAAATGTAAACAACTCGGTTATCAACGACGATTTAGAGGTATAAGGACGGGAATATTACTTATATTGATCGTATATCCTCTTTATTCATAATTGGAAATTCTAATTAGTACAATTTGGAATCCAATTCATTTAAGGAAAGAACTAACATTGAGTGATGTGGGAGTGGGATATCCTTACGTTGAAATAAACCTCCCACCGCGGACTAAATTCTTTTTTAGTGGGGACCTTTTTATTCAAAAGACCAATTGACTAGTCATAGTCTTTCCCGGTATTTTACAGTCGTCTGGAGTACCGATTTTCTACTACTTTGAGTATTCTGGAAACATATTAAAATATACTTCGTGGACTAACACTGTTCCCAGTCCAGACGACTGGGGGCGCACTGAGACATAAGTAGGGATACATATTGTTTTTCCATATATTTGTTTGGACTTTTTATTTCTTTAGCCTAGTCAAAGACCTTTCTGACTAAGGGGGCACAGTAAAGAAAGAGCGAGAGGCGAAAGGACCGACTTAAGGGTAGACTTTACACCCATGAGTGGTTCGGACGATTAAGACGGACCCAAAGACTCTAACCTGACCCCTCCGGAGTCACGGAGGAGAGGAAACCCTCTTACCTTTCTGCGGACACCGGATGCATCTACCACTAACCCTAAGGTACATTTGGTCAATAAGTCGGAGAAAAGAGGTGATTAAGAGGATGATGTGATAGACAAAGATTAGAGGGAGATATAGACATTAATTTATTCAAAAAAGGTCCTGCGGCTGAGGCAGGGGTGGAAGCTTAGTGGGACCTAGGTGGCCCCGACCGACCTGGGGCCGTGGGTGCCTACTTCCTGGACCAGGGGATGGTAGGTACTCCAACGTTTCTCAGTCTGTGCTGACTCGTTTACGTACAAGTGAAAGTACGGAAAAATTTACACCTTTTCGAGAGGAAGTAGTAAAGGACAAATAAGGTACTTTCACCTTAAATTTAACTGAAACTCATTTGTATTTGTGAGTGAAATGACCTGTACATAATTCCGACACAAGTATTATTATCGTTGGAAATTAAGTAGGTCGATAAAAGTCAAACGTCCCGTGGAACCATCTGCAATGAAGTGACGAAAAAGGCACGTCAGGGAAATTACATCTACCTCATGATCATCACAGTGTAACCTGTACACCATCTTCTGTAAGTTCAACAGTCCAGGGGTGAGTCTTAGAGACTCTGTCCTTTCAATAATAGTAACCTTTATATTACACAAGTCAATAATTCATGGAATTCAAGACCTCTTCCGTTACCGTGGGGTGAGATCATGAGAACGGACCTTTTAGGGTACCTACCTCCTCGGACCAGCCGACGTCAGGTACCCCATCGATTCTCAACCTGTGCTGACTCGCTGAAGTGCAAGTGAAAAGTGAAAAGTGAAAGGACGTAACCTCTTCCTTTACCTTTGGGTAAGGTCACAAGAACGGACCTCTTAGGGTCCCTGCCCCCTCGGACCACCCGACGGCAGAGACCCCAGCGTGTCTCAACCTGTGCTGACTTCACTGAATTGTCATCGGAATTCAATCGATAAATTTAACCCTTCGTGTCCACATAAAGAGAAATGACACTGTCTAATTTTGTCAAATTTTAAGTATTTTAAGAATAACTCTCTTTCGTTTTCGTTGTTTTATCATTCTTATCGGTGGGGGTCAAGTGGTAGGCGGTGGGTCTGGTTCGTCGGTCATGGGTTGGGTCAATTCCTGACACAACTCACCCGTAATTTCTTCCTACTCCTTTGACTTTTCGTCTTTAGTTTATCACAGAAGGGTTTGAGTGTAATAGTGACTCCCCTTGCTGACCCTGACTATAGTCCAGTAAAGGGAGTAGGGAGTCACGAGAAAAGTAGAACGGTACAACCTTTCCGAAATGGATAGTGGGGGTTAGCTGTCTAGAATCTCGTCGTGTTTTGACGGAAGTCTTCTGACTTAATAACAAAGATTAAAGGAAATTAAGTAAAGTACCTTTTTCTTAAGGTTTCGGTTTATCAATTTTACGATTAAAAATAAACCGAAACAAGAATGTAAACTAAAATCTCTGTGTGAACTTCTCGTGTATGTAAAAAATCCCGTCCAGATACAGGATAAGTAGTAACATAGGGAACCCAAAAGAGTCATAGACAGAATACCACCTACTCTTTCACTTATTTATCAACCAAGGATACATCTTACATACTTTTCGATAGACTAAAGATAAAGTTGACGTGGTCAAGGTATAGGTCACTTGTGGTGGTGGTTTCGTTATAAATTCTTCCCAGAAAGCTCTACATTTAAGTTCGATCTTCAGAATTTTATTCTTTATACATCAGCAGAAAAATAAAGAAGTGTTTAAGAGGTTCATAAATATTTTAAATGGATACGCCATGTGGAGTCTACTACTGGAGGCTACGACAAATCTCAACCAGTCAACACGGTCTATTTTAATAGACTTAAATATTACATTTTGTCGGTGGTAGTTTATACATATTATCTCTGGATCTTAAATGTATTTAAGATGATTCGTAAATGAAATATACTTTCTCATTATGTAAGGTGTCGTGTATGTATTAATTTACATTTGCTTACGACTTTTCGAGTACTAGTATTTTTTATGTATAGGACTGAAAATAAACCGTTGAAAAGGGAAGGTTATAGACAGAATTATAAGTTTATCTAATCTTTAACATAGATGTCAGGGTTGAGAAAGACACTTTATACATATTGTCATCCATGTCTATTAAATAAAAGAAAGTCGACATGTATCTCTACCTATTAATGTACAAAGACTTTTAAATCACCTCAGTAATCTAGAGAAGGTTGGAAATCGACGTGGAAATATCTGAAATTATAACAGTCGGTCTTGTCGAATCAATAAATTTATGATGATAAGTTTCCACGGGAAGACTAAAAAGATCGTAGAAAAATACAAAAACATTGTAACTGTGTCATACGTACTGAAAGAACAACCTGAGTTTATGAAATCACTGTTGTAGAAGTTTTTCTCATCAAAAATGATAAACCAATTTACTTTTATTTAACTACTAATATTAGGAGACACGAAAGATGAGGTAAAAAGATATTTGGATTTAACGAGATTCTTTATTTTAGTTAATTAGATTTTTGATTTTACTGAATTCTTTCCAAAACCTTTTCATAGTCAATTTGACTTTCAATTCTCTTTATTCTTGTCAAATTACTGGTATCCCAAGTAACAAAATACCCCGTACGACGGAAAGAAGAAGGCATTCATATACTTTTCCTTTATCCGAACTTGCCGACATCTCAATCAAAATATTTTCTTTGTAAGACTATAATCTTAAGCAATCATTATGACTTCATCTAAAGACTTACTTTGAAAGTCTTAAAACATAGAATCTCTAGAATTTCTTTCTACATTTATTAATTAACAGACTATTTTGGAAGAAAGAGAATTGATCTCTCGGTTGTCATCCTTTCGACCAGGTTGAAGGACACCGGTCCTAGAATCGTCTTGATGAGTCGGGTACTCTTTTCCTCCTGAAATACTTAAATTCCAGTGTCCAGATCAGGAACAAAGTTGGACAATCGAAGGTAAAGAAGGCTCCAATATCTAAGATGAGGATTGGAACCCTTTAACACAACATTGAAAGTAGGTAACTGTTCTGTTCGAAGAACCTCACCCGTCTATGGGTGAGTAGGTATGTTCAGAGATCTAAGAGTTATGTCTGATCTAAACATGGTTTCCTTCTATGTACGTTTTTGTTCCCACTTAGTAATGTTAAAAACGAAGGAGTTCTGTATCTTTCCGACTCTAAGTGGATAGTTTAAGACTTAGAGATTATAGTTCCTTTCTCTTCCTTGGAATTTCCTAACAAGACAAAAAAGGAAGTGTCTCAATATGACTTACTGAAACTTAACACAAAGAAAAGGTTAAAGAAATAAGAACTACTCATTCTTAGGAGAGTTAACATAAATGACTTAGAAGGCTTTATAAAATAAAACTTTTTTACTAGTTATTTTTCTACTTACAGAAATAAAAATATTAAAAATTACTAAATAACTTTATATCAACTAAATGTCACGACAAAGTCCATATGTCATTTTACTAATTTATTTTATATATACACACACATAAGAAAAAAAATGTAAGAGAAGGTAATATTCAATAATGTTCTATCACTTATATCAAGGGTACGGTACGTCACCTAGGAATAAGTAATAGACAAAATAAGTATCATCACATATATAACATTACCTGAAGGTACCACACATATAAAATTACCTGAAGGTACCACCGAGTTTAGGATTTGAGTATTAAATAGGGAGAGACAGTGAGGGAAACCATTGGTCTTCAAACTAAAGACACAGACACTTAGACAAGACAAAACATTTACTAAAGTAAACATACAAAAAAAAAAAAATCTAAGGCGTATATTCGTTATAGTATCGTACAGAAGGAGACAGTTCGAATGAAATGAATCATACTATTAGAGATCTAGGTAGATCCAACGACGTTTACCGTAATCAAGTAAGAAAAAATACCGACTCATTATAAGGTAATGACTGAGTTACCTGTACTCAAACTGATTTGAGACCCTCAACCACTACCTGTCCCTCCGGACGTGAGGTACCCCAACGTTTCTCAACCTGTGCCGACTCGTTGACTTGACTTGACTCGAGTCAACTTGACTTGACTTAAGTATGACCTCATACTTACCTATGAGGTAACATACATACATGGTGTAGAAGAAATAGGTAACTGGACAGTCACCTGTGAATCCAACGAAGGTACAGAACCGATAACCTCTGGGAGATTCTAGACGTCTATCCAAACCGAGTCCGAGGTTACCTCAGTGATGAACACGTGACTCTGGGTGACACACAACCTGGAACACACGAGTGGAGATCTCGCCTCAGAGAGGGGGTCAGGACATCTTGAGGATGTTAGTTCTGGACGACCAGGATTTCGGTATACGAGAGTCCCTAGAAGGAGGACTACGGTCCGGGGGTCCGACTGTACTCCGAGTCGTCAGAGTGAGGGTACCCTTTTGAACACATTATATTAATAAGAGGTCAAACACCCCAGTGGGTGGATCTTCTATATCTCAAACTAATATAATACTCACACAGGGAGGAGGATACAGTAACACTAAAGGTGAGACAGAAACCTACATTTTATATGAAAAAGTATCAAAGATCGGAAAAAATAACAATCAACAGTCGTCAATCAACACTAAAACCATAAGAGTACCCTCCTCCACTCGAGTTTGAGAAGATGAGACGATAAAACAGAAGAGAGGGGTCATATATATATAAAAAAAACTTATTATCTGAGAGGAATCAGCGACCGATATCCTTTTATTATCGTCGTATACTTGACCAATTATACCAATTATAATATCTATTATATCATTCAAGGGTGACCCATTTTATCCGTTGTAGGTACAAAGTGTTTCAGTAATATTAAGTTTATATATTTAGAGAAAATTATTTTTTCATATTAGTACACTATTGAATTTAGTCGTATATGAACCGTAGAAGATGAGTTTACGATTTACACGGATTATATTAGAAAAAAAAAAAAAAAATGAAATAAAATGAAATGTTATGACATAACCAAAACGGTATGTAACTGTACTTAGGTGGTACCCACATATGTTCGGGGGTTAGGACTTAGGGGGAAGGTGGAATACTCGTTAGTAAACCCACCTACATCAGGATGTGAATAACAAAGTAGTTGTTAACAAAATAACAACTTTATTTTCAAATGGAGTCCTTACTGAACGACTAATTCTTTTGACTTAAGAGAATTCGAACCCTGACCCTTTAGTTATTAACCTTTCTATTTACAAAACCCAGTATTATTTTCGTTCATATTATTTTAAGATTCCAACATTCCGTAGAATGTTTAAATATCTTCACTATTGATTCACAAGTTTCTGACTTCTCTAACTTCTCTCGGACTTTTGGACCAAGTCACAGAACTTTATGAACAGAGAAATATCATTATTTAATCAAAAGTAAACGTCTTTATCTTGGTCTTCCGGTAATAAGGTTCACAATAGTTATTAGTTCCTTCTTTTAATACTATAATTCACGAGTAGTAGAAAAAGTCATCGGGGAACTCTACCTGATTTCCATATTTGTTTTTCTTGAACTAATATTGTATGTTCAAACGGGCATAAATAAACGTTTTATCAGAGTTTCATATCAAATAATAACCAATTTTAAAAGAGAGACCTCATTCTCAAGGATTTTATTTAGATGTCTTGGACCGGACATACCATGACATACCAAAATACCTTGGTATAAAAACCCCGAGGTTTTAGTGACGTCTACCACTAACGTCGGTACTTTAATTTTCTGCGAATGAGGAACCTTCTTTTCAATGCTGGTTGGATCTATTGTGACTTTTCGTCTCTGTAATGAAACGGTTGTTTCCAAGTGGTTAGTTCCGATACCACAAAGGTCACCAGTCCATACCTACACTCTCAACTTGACACTTCTTTCGACTCGTGGTTTCTTAACTACGAAAACTTGACACCACAACCTCTTCTGAGAACTCCCAGGGTATCTGACGTTCCTCTAGGTTGGTCAGGTAAGATTTCTTCTAGTCAGGACTCACAAGAAACCTTCTTGACTACGATTTCGACTTTGAGGTCATGAAACCGGTGGAGTACGCTCCACAACTAAGTAACCTTTTCTGAGACTACGACCCTTCCTAATCTCAGTCCTCCTTTTCCCCTGCTGTCTCCTACTCTACCGACCTACCGTAGTGGCTGAGGTACCTGTACTCAAACTGACTTGAGGCCCTCAACCATTACCTGGTCCTCCGGACCGCACGACGTTAAGTACCCCAGTGTTTCTCAACCTGTGCTGACTCGCTGACTTGACTTGACTTGACTTGACTACAATTAATACAATAACACCTAGTGTTTAATTAGAGGATATGACTACTAATATTAGTAGAATACTATAGGAACTATATATGTCTTAGTATACTTTCAGATATTATATAATATTTGTTACCCAAAAAAGTCAGATAGTGTTGACACATTACATTCTTATTTGTAAACATGTATGTAAAGGATAAAAGTTCAAGTATGAATTTATAGTTATGAGTGGTAGTTCTCTACCGTTACTGCTGGGACATACGTTCTGTCGTTTTTTCTGTGTCTACACATATTGCCTGAAAACTTGAGTTTCCCTCTCCCTCTCCCACCCTACTAAACCCTCTTACCGTAACATTGTACATATGATAGTACATTCTTAGCTTAGCGGTCAGATACAGGCTACGTCCTATGTCGTACGAACCCCGACCACGTGCCACTACTGGGTCTCTCTACAATACCCTTCCCTCCACCCTCCCCCCAAGTACAAACCCTTGCGTACATGTGGGCACCACCTAAGTACAGTTACATACCGTTTTGGTTATGTCATGACATTTTATTTTATTTCAATTTTATTATTTATTTATTTATCTTCTCAAACGGTCAATATATATTAATTATAAATATCCGTTTATTAAAAGACTTTTAAAGTTACTTTTCGGTAAAATTTAATAGAAATTATTTATAGGTCGTCACACCTCAAAAGTAACAGTAGTCACTGTGTAACAGAAGGACAAGGGTAACGGGAAGAGACGTCTAACAGAGTAGTCTGAGTACTAGAGTCACGTCTCTAGGTCGTAAAAGTGACGGAGATCCGTTGGACACTTGTCCTTATTTCTTCAAGAGTTTATAAGTGTCAGTGGAATTCCGTGTCCAGTGAGTCGAAAACGGGGTTTCAGTGAATAGTTTGTCTTTCTGTACTTTAATATTACACTAGTCGTCATTATAGAGACTTCAAAGTCAAATCTTGAAACCGTCAGTAAAGATTTAACAAACTATTATATTAAAATTAGTATTACGAAACATATAGTGTGTTTGAAGAATGATATTACCGAAAGAACACTTAGATGAGTTAATCCGTGTATACATAATCTTTATTTCTTTTCGGAAGTTTAATAAAAAATTTTTAGTTTTATTTATAAAATTAACTTATGTAAAATTTTTAATGAAAAAATATATATTGTGGTACCTAGTCTTAGACATACTTCTAACCTCCGTACAAAATATAATTCGTCTAGGGTCACGTTAATATTTATCTAAATTAACCGTAACTCTAAATTTCGAATGAATGATCACACATTGATTAATTATCTTAAAAGCCGAGTGAGTCGTACACTGAAGAAGTTACTATTCGACTTCAAGACTTTTATTTGTCTGAATTTTACTGAAAGGTATACTAAAAATTTAATGAGAGACACAAAAGTCTCTTTAATTCTGTGATTCATATCATGGACTCTAAGACTATACTTTGCTTCATTCTAACATTAAACTATTTTTACTAGTCTCTAATTTTATAACCATTCTTCCTTGTTAACAATATTCTCTTGAGTACAATGATTTTGTGAAATTTTCTTACATTAATTTTTAATTGAAAATCTTTTGATAAGTTTATTAATGTACTTTAAGATAACGATAAAGTTTTTTGAACAATACTGACAGTCACAAGACTAAAAGTTATTTATTATTAGAACTTTAAGATAAAAAATAGCATTACTAGAAGTGACAACTGACGGTCTCGTATAAGATAGTAATATGAAATTAGAAAAAAACATAAGTTGTATATAAAAATGGAACCCGAGATTTGTTCTCAATACAAATCTTTAAGGTCATCAGAATAAAGACGGAGAAGACGGTTTTCTACTGAGGAATAAGGTCTAGGGAAAAAGATTGAGATTTAAAAGAATTGATAAAA
>SJYO01016970.1:30858460-30884176 GCA_006410555.1 Capra ibex | reverse complement strand
GTTGACTTCGCTGAATCGTACGTGTGTGTACAGAATCTTTAAGGGTTCTTTGAGTGTAGTTGGTACCTCATGGATCCAAGAGTTAAAGGAAAATCATGGGAGTTCCTACGTGAGACGACTGTTCCATTTTTCACTCTTACCGTCGGTCCTCTGCATACAAGGTAAAGATCGAGACGGTGATTGTCTCCATGAACCCTATTTAGGTTTGACGTCTCATGTAGTACTCTTTGCGACCTGACCTTCTTTGTGTTCGACCTTAGTTCTAACGGTCCTCGTTATAGTTATTGGAGTCTATACGTCTACTGTGGTGGGAATACCGTCTTTTACTTCTCCTCGATTTTTCGGAGATCTACTTTCACTTTCTTCTCTCACTTTTTCAACCGAATTTCGAGTTGTAAGTCTTTTGCTTCTAGTACTATAGGCCAGGGTAGTGAGGTACCGTCTATCTACCTCTTTGTCACCTTTGTTCACAGTCTGAAATAAAACCCCCCGAGGTTTTAGTGACGTCTACCACTAACGTCGGTACTTTAATTTTCTGCGAATGAGGAACCTTCTTTTTAATACTGGTTGGATCTATCGTATAAGTTTTCGTCCGTATAATGAAACGTCTGATTCCAGGCAGATCAGTTCCGATACCAAAAAGGTCACCAGTACATACCTACACTCTCAACCTGATATTTCTTCCGACTCACGGTTTCTTAACTACGAAAACTTGACATCACAACCTCTTCTGAGAACTCCCAGGGAACCTGACGTTCCTCTAGGTTGGTCAGGTAAGACTTCCTCTAGTTGGGACCCTAAAGAAACCTTCCTTACTACGATTTCGACTTTGAGGTCATGAAACCGGTGGAGTACACTTCTCAACTGAGTAACCTTTTCTGAGACTAAGACCCTCCCTAACCCCCGTCCTCCTCTTCCCCTGCCGGCTCCTACTCTACCGACCTAACGTAGTGACTGAGCTACCTGCACTCAGATCCACTTGAGACCCTCAACCACTACCTGTCCCTCCGGACCGCACGACGCTAAGTACCCCAGCGTTTCTTAACCTATGCTGACTCGCTGACTTGACTTGACTTGACTTGACTAACCCGGGGTGTCAAATGTTTGAGTATGTAATTTTCCTGTCCTACGACAATTCGAGAATCATTGACACCGTACAACATGAAAAGGATTTGCCAGTGTTATCATAGAGGGTAGGTTAGACGAGAAGATATTACACTGGAACTTCAGGGAGAAGGAGTTCTTTACTCCAGATCCTAAGGAGGGGAACATAGATTCTCCCGGACTCCGAACGTACGCACGTACGATTCAGTGAAGTCAGCACAGACTGAGAAACGCTGGGGTACCTGACATCGGGTGGTCGAGGCGACAGGTACCCTAAGAGGTCCGTTCTTATGACCTCACCCAACGGTACGGGAAGAGGTCCCCGAACTCCGAATGAACAATTGATTATCTTGCCATCTTCATTGTAACCCAATGAAAACTCCGAACAAGTCCTTTCTACTACATTAAGTCTTAACTGAAGGACTTTGTGAACGGGACCTTGGGATTCGATAGGATAGTCAGACACGGACGGGACTTAGGTAGTACGAAGTTTTTACTGGTTTAAGTTAATTTGTTTTTCTCGTACGTCTTTTTTTTTTTTTTTTTAGTGGGGGTCGACGAGGTCAGAGGGTAACAAAGTCGAAAACGGTCAGAGACTGACGTCGATGGACTCTGTGGTATTCGATTTTGGTAAGTCGGTTAAGAAAGGACTTACAGTCTAGGTGTCTTTTACATTTGATATAGTATTATTAAAAACAAAATTCAACGACATAAAATTTCAAACGGTGTGTCGGATACTACCATAGATAGTCCAGACTCTTTTACTAAAGTTAGGAATTTGACGAACAAATAAGAACCTTTTTATTTTATTTTAGGACGGAAAAAACAACTGATGTATTTACAAAAAACAGTGTCTACATAATCGATTCACGGAACTTACCAAAGTCGTTTTGCAAGATATTGTTTGAACAAATAATCTAGTAACTGAGAGTTCGTTATATAGAAAATCATTCTTAATCTACGTCAAGGGTTGTGTTGTAGTGTCCTCGTCTCAATGTATATTTAACAGTAACTTTCACAGTAAAGGTTTCCGATGTCTGACCTATCCATATATATCGGACGAAGGATGAACAAACAACGAAAGTTGGGACGGGAGGAATTGGAAGTGGATACTTTGGACCATTCTTAAAGTAGTGTATAAAGTCTTCTCACTACACAATTCAGACTGAATCTAGTAGATAATGTAGTACCCTTTTTTCCATCTCAAAAGATTCTAGATCATTCAAATACAAAATAAAAGACAAAAATATATAACATAACTACACCGAGAGATTATACAACAGAGAACTTCCTATATTGAGCATAAATACTTACCTAAGAAATATGAATCGTTTATAAAAGGACCCCCATGAGTTATTTACAAACTACTGATTTATTTTGAAAATTCTTTGTTACTAATTAATATCACACTACAATTTTTAATTAGTGTGTCTCATGTATCAATAATGTATAATCAGTTCTCCTATATCACTGAAATAGCAAACTCTGTGATGATGAAGTTGATTACAGTCGGGTCACAGAGGTCAATATCGAGATATCGTCCGTTACCTGATGTCAAGAATCTTCTGTTTGTGTATATTGTTTGACCCTAACTTTATTCTCTAGTGGAAACTTTCTCAGTCATAGTAGAGTCCTGTTCTCAAGGTTTTACTGTAAATTTCTGGATCAAAACTTGTCTTTCGAGTTTCCTGGTCCGTGGACGTTTTGTTGATCTTATCCTTACTATTTATCTCTTTTTCTCTTTCCCACCCGTCCTCCAGTGTAATTTTTACTTAGATTTTAGGTATTAAGGTCTTAAAACCTTTTTTATTATAATTTTTATTCGTTGTTTTTATATGTCTATTTTTATTTCTTCTCGACTATAAAAAATTTTCTAGTTATTCTATAGTATCCTTTCTTTAAATATCAGTAATTTAAAAAATCCTCTACCATAACTCCTTAAGTAGGTCTTGTGTCTTTTTTCCATTGTTCTATATATTTATAACTTTCCATGTTATACGTATTAATCACGGTTTTGATTCAACTTACTTCAAAATAACTGAGACTTTTATAAATAACTCATGGAAGATATAAGGTTCGTGATAAGATTCGTGAAATAACCTTTACTATTTCGTCTGGTATTTTTCGAGGGACCTAAATTTAAAATCCTTTTATTCCTACTATTTACTTGTTTACTCATACACTCTACATATTCATTAATTATGATACTTCTTTTATTATCCCGTTCTTTCACTATCTCTTCTTACTCTAAACTCTATTCTACCAACCCCTTCTTGAGAAATTATATTACTTTAAATACCTCTCTCGCATCGTTAAACTACTACATTCGAAACGTTTATAAACCCTCTTATAACAAGGGTTTTGTGTCTTAGTGTTTTCTATTTTCAAAACTTCTGCTTATTTTTTCAAGACACACAGTCTCTTCGACATAAACTTCTTTATTATCCATTCTCAAAGGTTTTGACATTTGTGTCTCTGTTGACTAACTGTCATGTCTGTTTCTTTATTTTAAAACGTGAATCAGTGCAATGTAGACCGCACGAGTCAACGAGTCAATACAGACCGAGAAACGTCGGGGTTCCTGACATCGGACGGTCCGAAGAGACAGGTACCCTAAAGGTTCCGTTCTTATGACTGCACCGAACGGTAAAGGAGGAGGTCCCCTAGAAGGATTGGGTCCCTAGTTTGGATGCAAGCACAACGTTAAGTCTGTAGAACTTTAAACGAAGGTCGATGTTCCAATCCTCCTCTCCAGTCCCAGTCCTTTTGAGTGTAGGAGAGAACTCGTGGAAGATGGTCCTTGGGATGTACTGAAAGTGAGACAGTAACTGTTCTTAACAAGTGTACAGGTGTTGTCTCAAACTCCTTCGGAAATCTTTATCTCACGAGTGTATCTGTAAACCATGAGACGGTGTAAGTAACTGTCAATAAATAGTAAAAGATATTTTTCCAACTTATACAGAAATTGTTTACTTAAAGTTTTTTCAATCTTCCTTTACTCGAGGAAGTGACTCCTTTTTATATCTTTGGTAAGTTTCACCCTTATGACACCTAATGATCCTTAGACTTTGATAACTTCTTTTTAAAACGTGGGTCATTCAGATTCCGTTCGTGATTGTCTCTAGTTCAAACAAACGTTATTTCGTGTATATTTAAAGTAAAATTACATAATCGCCCAATTTATAAAATTAGATAGTCGTCCAATTCTTACTACCGAGTCGTCTAATTCTTAAGTGGACGTCACTCCTCTGTGTCCTCTACGACCAAGCTAGAGACCCGGCCCTTCTAGGGGACCTCTTTCTTTACCGTTGGGTGGGGTCATAAGAAAGGTCCCTTTAAGGTACCTGTCTCCCCGGAACCCCCGATGTTAGTTTTCCCAATGTTTCTCAAACTGGGGTGACTCACTGATTCGAGGGCGTAATTTATAAATGATTCTGACCTTTTATCTACCTACTCAAGTGTTTAAGAGATCAATTAATTACAAAGGACTAGAATTAGTGACCGAAGGATCCATCGAGTCACCACTTCTTAGACGGAAGGTTACGTCCTCTACGACCAAGCTAGGGACCCAACCCTTCTAGGGGACCCCTTCCTTTACCGTTGGGTAAGGTTATAGAACAGACCCTTTAGGATACCTGTCTCCTCGGACCACCCGATGTCGGTCTCCCCAGCGTTTCTCAGTCTACGGTGATTCGTACGTGTGTACGTCAGAATTATTATTACCTTATTTAAATCGTAAAATTATAGACATTTTCCTTCTTTTGTCAATTTTTGATAGAGTAATAATATTTAAGTCATTGGAAAACATTTAATCTTTTGTTACAGTAAATTCAAATGTTATATTATTTCTATATTTTGAGGGAACCTTTCTTTATATATTTACCGGTTTGTAATTTCAAATCTTACTATTCCTCTCAAATTTGGTTTCTCCTAAAACGGTACAAAAAAAGAATTTATCTAACAGACTAAGAGGGACTAAAACTAAGTAGTAACATTAGTAAAAAGGGTAAATAATCCAACCTTTTATACAATTATAGTATAATTTTCTATCTCCAAACCGAAGTTTGATGGTAATGACAATTTTTTGTATGTTATACAAAAGAAAACAGACCACATATGTATATTTCGTGATAATAACTTCGTATAGTTAACTCATATCAAATCATCTTTGTAAGTTTATAAGGGAATAGGAAAGTAATCTCATACAAAACAAAATTAAGTATACTGTCCAACTTCACATCTATTATAACATATATTTATGAAGGGCTTAGTCTTGAACCAACATACATAAAACTATGTGTATATGTGTATGTGCAAGAATACGAAACTCCGGACTCGTTTAAATCGTAATGACACATATGTCTTTTTCTTTTTTTTTTTTTTTCAGTGACGTTTCGATCTCGGCACATAAGTTAAAGTTTTTAATTTTCTTTTTCTTTATCATTCGTTTCCTCTTTTTTCTAATTTTCTTTAATCTCAAGAAGGAAATGAAAATGAAAGTGGAAATAAAGATATAATATTTTTATTTGAATAAGACTTTTAGAATTCACTGATATTACTGATTCATGATAGCTATTTGTAATAACTAATTATACATTAATATACAGTAACACAGTTTTGATATGTGTATATTCTTAATTGAATTTTTTAATAATCAGTCATTTAAATACAATATACAATACTGACTTTTACGTGAAATGACTTAAAACACCAAAGGAGTAAGTATATAAAATTCTTCTCACAGTAGGGTACCAGAGTGAGACACATGTCGTTTATATGAGGACATTACAAGAACGAACGAAACTAAGCAACGATGTGTACATAAGATCACACATACAAGTTTAGACAAAAAATCAAGGTCCAATTTGATCAGTATGGACTTCATGTTTAACGATTTTTCATCTCAGATTCATTGATTTTACTACAAATAAAGAAGAACGATTTTAAAAGTCTCATTTTGACCATATAATCGTATTACGGAAATCAATTAAATAACAAAGGAGAATTAAGGACGTTTAATATAGGTTTATTACTAGTAGAATTTACTCAACTAAAACCATAAAATTTATAGTCGTAGAAAGAAAATGTACCCACTAAAATTTTTCTAAAGATGAGACATTCATTTTAAAATAATACGAGTCCAGTATTTTAATAAGAGTCTCCTTACGTAAAGGGTAAAATATCCGTTTCAGATAATTTTGTAATTTAAGAAACAATAAAAGTCCTACTGTAGATAAAGGTTTGACGTCACAAGTCAAGTCAAGTCAA
Organism: Capra ibex; assembly: GCA_006410555.1. Taxonomy (NCBI): domain Eukaryota; kingdom Metazoa; phylum Chordata; class Mammalia; order Artiodactyla; family Bovidae; genus Capra; species Capra ibex. The sequence continues at coordinate 30,877,804 of SJYO01016970.1, read as the reverse complement.
GTCAAGTCAGTGAGTCAGGGCAGGCTGAGAAACCCTGGGGTACTTCGCATCGTGCGGTCCGGAGGGACAGGTAGGGGTTAAGGGCCTCAGATGGGTTTGAGTACAGGCAACTCAGTCACTACGGTAGGTCGGTAGAGTAGGAGACAGTAGGGGAAGGGGAGGACGGAAGTTAGAAAGGGTCGTAGTCCCAGAAAAGTTTACTCAGTCGAGAACCGTAGTCCACCGGTTTCATGACCTCGAAGTCGAAGTTGTAGTCAGGAAGGTTACTTGTGAGTCCTGACTAGAGGAAATCCTACCTGATCAACCTAGAGGAACGTCAGGTTCCCTGAGAGTTCTCAGAAAAGGTTGTGGTGTCAAGTTTTCGTAGTCAAAAAACTATGAGTCGAAAGAAGTGTCAGGTTGAAAGTGTAAGTATGTACTGATGACCTTTTTGGTATCATATCCAACTACTATGTTTATTGTGACATTAAAGTCAACTTTCGAACGTAAGTCCCGTCTAAAATCGTGAACAATTGGGACCTCTTATTATTAAATTGGAGGATGTAAATATTTTTCCTTTTAAGTAAAACTATGTATATTATTTGGTTGTGTAAGAAGGTCATAGTTACTAATCATAGTAACGAAATTGTACTAATCATACAATGATATAGTTTCAATGACGACGACGACGACGACGATTCAGCGAAGTCAGTATAGACTGAGACACGCTGGGGTATCTACCGTCGGGTGGTCCGAGGGAGCAGGGACCCTAAGAGGTCCGTTCTTGTGACCTCACCCAACGGTAAAGGAAGAGGTTACGTACTTTCACTTTTCACTTTCACTTCAGAGAGTCAGTACAGGTTGAGAAGCGCTGGGGTATCTGACGTCGGGTGGTCCGAGAAGGCAGGTATCCTAAAAGGTCCGTTCTCATGACCTCACACCACGGTAGCGGAAGAGGTAGTTTCAATGATCACACTTTATTTAGTAGTCACTTAGTAATAACTATACTAGTTACTGATAGTCCGTAGGAAAGAGGGGGTGTGGGTAAAGGACGGAAACCTTTATATTGATCGAGAAAGGTATCGCTTGTGTTAAAACACCGAATCTCTGTAAGAAAATAAGAGAACAGTTATCGTTTCTTTAGTTAGTTAGACCGGGGTCTCTACAAGATTGTATCTCTTTACGAATTTCTAAAATTAGGACTTATGGATATATAGGTGTTGTAAGTAAGGTATCAATTGTAAAATGATATAAATTAAACAGATAGACACATAGAAGGGACCCTCTTCCGTTATCACGTAGGACAAAAAACTACGTAAATTTTAATTCAACGTTTAAGCAATATCAATGAGGTTAATTAAGTTGTATATAAAAATTGATCTCAAGTCATAAGTAAAATGTGTTTATAATTAACATGATAAACGACTGAAGGGTATATACGTATTTTGTTACGTTGAGTGAAGAGATAGTCTATATCTTACAATAGTAGGGTCTTTTAACAATAAAGTACGAGGAAGAGTGAGTAAGAGATGGATGTTGGGAGTCCTTGATGTTGTCGGACCCATAAAAAGTTGACGTATAATCAAAAACTGATAACATCTTGACGTTTATTCGTCTTAGAAAGTACATTTCAAAGAAAGTGACTCGTATTACAAATACCTTTAATAGGTACGATAACACACATAGCCATCAGGTAAGAAAATAAATACTTATCATTGATACTATACTTACATAGTAAAATAAATAGTCAAGGGGATAACTACCTGTACCCGAGAAAAATCAAAAACCGATAATACTTATTTCGATGATACTTGTAAGAACATGGAGTAGAGATACCCTATACAAAAGTAAAAAGTACGAATTCATGATTCTACACTTTACTGATTTAATGTCTCAACATATCCAAATTTTTTTAGGTTTGACGAAGGTATCACTACCATATTAAAATATGTGAACAATCATTTTACACTCTCAGGTTAATAAGATGTAGAAGTGGTAGCGAACCACCACACTTAGAAAAATTTGAATCGTTAAGACCCCCTACGTATGATTATAAATTATCAAATTCAAACGTGGTGGGACTACAAATTACTACAATTCGTAGGAAAGTACAAGAATGACCGTATATAGATAAAAGAAACCACTTAATAACAAGTTTATAAAAAGGATAGAAACTAATCTAAAAAATAACGACTTGATATCTTAAGGTAACATATAGGATCTATAGTCAGGAAACGGTCTATATACGAAACTTTTATAAAAGAAGGTCAAATACCGAACGAGTAAACAAGAGATTTGTAATATAAAACCATTCAACTTCAAAACGAGAACTACATCAGATTTAATGTAAAATAAACAAAATACGAATCACGAAAGATAGTGGCCATTTTTGTAGACAAAGGAGACCTCCAAACGTTGCCATAAAAGGAAACGAAAAAGACTTGTGAAATATCGAGATGTCATTTTTAGATCTGAGGTAGTGTTCAATTAACAAGCCATATTACACTTAAAACTACCTAAGTGAAAATGACAACCAATAGATTAGTAAGATCACGGTATACAATTCCTTGAAGGGAAAGGAGTAACCACAAGAAACCACGAAAGTAGTTGTTACTTTATGGATATTTTAAGACCCGGATACAGAACAGAGGGATAAAACAATGTAACTAGATAAACAGTCAAGAATATAGCACGTATAACAGACATCTACTTTGGTCACTGGGACTTCAGTCATCAATTTCATCGAAGTCTCAACAAAAAGGAAAGTTCTAACAAACTCATAGTGATAAAGGAAATATAAAGGTATATGTAAAGTCTTAGTAGAACAATTAAAGATGGTTTTTCCATCTACCTTTCGATAAGTCTAAAACACTAGGTAAAATACAGTTAAAAACGTTCAAAATAAAAAGTTCCTTAAACGGATAAAGTAGATAATTATACAATGTTTTAAACAGCTGAATAAAACCTAGAAAATCACGGGATGATGTCCAGGGACTCTGTGATAAATAACAAAAAGGTAGAAAAGTTAAAAACCAAAAATTAAAGCTGACAAATATAACAAAACAGAAGACACTATAAGGAAAAAAGTCCGAAGAGAATGAAGTCAGTAGAGGTAAGACGTTAATTAGGTTAGATTACTTAAAACGTAAAGTCTATAACATAAAAAGATAATGTGTTAATGGTGGACCAGAAAAAAATTATCAAAGAGAAGACTCTAAATTAAAAAAAATAAAGTACACGTATATACAAGAAAATACAAAAACGTGTATTATCGACAAAATTTGAGGAAAGGGTAAGGTTATAAGTCTAGTAGAACTCTAACATCAGACAACTACAAACAAAAGACAATTCTAACCCAGTGGACAAAGAAAAAGAAACATACAACTCAGTAAAACTAAACGTAGAATCAAAATGAATTTTTACCCAACATCTATGAGACTTAAGACAACAACAACAACAACAAAAGTTCTCACAACTAACGAAAACAAATTTTTCCTTAAAATAATCTACTTGAACTTCATGTTTCAGAAAGGACTTTCACGGTTGTCGAATTTAAAGTCAAGTCAACAAAATTAATAGTGACTCAACGAACCTCAGAGGTACCGATTAAATCCCCAGTCGGTCCAGAACCCACCGGGCCTACCATTTTATTAGACGGACGTTACTTCCTCTAGACTCAAGTTAGGGACCCAACTTTTCTAGGAGACTTCCACCCGTACTGTTGGGTGAGGGTATAGGAACGGACCTCTTACAGGTACTTGTCTCCTCGGACCGTCCGATATCAGGTACCCCGGTGTTTCTCTGTCTGTACTGCCTTACTGATTCGTGCGTCCATAAACTCATCTCAAACAAATATATACACTCCAGAAGTTGAAACATTGAGAGAAGGACCGATGTGTGTGGGTGTGTGTATGATATATGTTCATGTGTCTGTGTATGTGTGTGTGTGTGTGATGAAGTAATCTATATACACTGGTTTTAAGACAGGAAACCGAGACACTATTATGACGTCCAAAAACATAATCTCAGAATTTGGGACAGAACGTCTGACCCCGGAGGAAACACGACTTTCAAAATATTCGTACGAATTGTATAGGACTCAGTACAGGAAGAGACATAAGTGAGAGGAAGTGACAGATATACGTACAAATAAATAAAGTAAGAAGTCACGGAACCTCAATAACACACACACACACATACTAAATATAAACAACAAAACAATCCTCTTTAGAGTTCAGTCTTTAAGGTCTTACATACAAGCTTAAATAAAAGATTCACTTGAAGACTTAATGGGTCTACTTATCGATGTATCTCTCGGGGTTCTCAAAACGGTTTCGTTAAGAAAAAACATGGTTTGGAAAGATAATACTTTCAAGTCCCTGTTTTCTATTAAATTTTTAGGAAAACGACTACTTAACACGGTATAATGGTTCTAAGTTAAGGCAAGTCGGTGAGTCAACACAGACTTAGAAACGCTAGGGTACCTGACGTCGTACGGTCCGGAGGGACAGGTAGTGGTTGTGGGCTTCAAATGAGTTTGAGTATAGGTAACTCAACCACTACGGTAGGTTGGTAGAGTAGGAGACAGCAGGGGAAGAGGAGGGCGGAAGTTAGAAAGGGTCGTAGTCCCAGAAAAGTCTACTCAGTCGAGAAGCGTAGTCCACCGGTTTCATAACCTCAAAGTCAAAGTCGTAGTCAGGAAGGTTATTTATAAGTCAAGACTAAAGGAAATACTACCTGACCAACCTAGAGGAAAGTCAGGTTTCCTGAGAGTTCCCATAAGAAGTTGTGGTGTCAAGTTTTCGTAGTTAAAAAGTCACGAGTCGAAAGAAATATCTTAATTGGTTCTAATGTATTTAAAATTACAAACTTATGTCTACTTACTCCATTTAAATGGATCGTCTCTTAATTTGATGAGACATCACTAAATCATTGATTTATTTTATTTGATTCTTTCTGAAGACTATTTCTGAAACGAGATTAATAACCCGTCCCAAGAGAAAATATAGTTATGTTCTACGTCTATTATAGAATCAGGTAATGGGGTTCGCATCTCCTTCCCTTCCATGAAAACTTAAAAAAAGGATTTCAGACGACGACGACGACGAATCAGCGAAGTCAGTACAGGCTGAGACACTCTGGGGTATCTACCTTCGGGTGGTCCGAGGGGACAGGGACCCTAAGAGGTCCGTTCTTGTGACCTCACCCAAGGATTTCAGATGAATCAAAGTTAATATTCGGAGACGGTGGTCCACCCCTTCAATTAAAGTCAACAAGTCACAGAAGTGTCAGGAAAGGGATCCCCAATAAAAATATAAGATCCTCTGTACTTCCATAGTTTCCTCTCTCTTTTTATAAATCAGGAACTTGATGAACTCTCTTAGTGTTAGATCGAACATCACTTATTCTAACTTACCACCTATCTTTAACCTACAACCCTCCGTCTCTTGTACTAATTGTGAAGTCTTTATGATAGAATGGTGTACATAAACCATGAATATATAAGTAACGAAAATATAAGTCTATTTTCATTATTAGGTGTACAACGTGCCTTGATTAAAAATTAAATCCATAAGTAATTTCAAAAGGAAAAAGATTGTTAAAATTTTATTTTTATTCATACATTTATATATACAACAACGAATTAGTGAGACAGTACAAACTGAGAAAACACTGTGGTACCTGACATCGGGTGTTCCGAGGAGACAGACACCTTAAAAGGTTCGTTCTTGTGACCTCACCTAACAGTAAGGGACGAGGTGTCCTAGGAGGGGTGAGTCCCTAACCTGAGAACAGAGGTCATAACGTCCTCCTAAGAAATGGTAATTTAGTCGAAAAGGGACTACCGAGTCACCCATTTCTTAGTCGGACGTCACGTCTTGTGTGTCCTCTGTCCCGGAGCTAGGAATCCAGTCCTTCTAGGGGACCTCTTCCTTTACCGTTGGGTGAAATCATAACACCGAACCTTTTAGGATACGTGTCTCCTCGGACCACTCGATGTCAGGTACCCCAGCGTTTCTCAACTTGTGTTGACTCGTTGATTGTGAAGAAATGGTGACTCGGTGATCCCTTCGAGTATATATGTACATATATACTAATATTATTTTATTGATTATCTAATATAAAACAAATGGAATAAATATTTTCAAAACAGTTTATTGAAAAAAGCACTCTCTGTAGATACACTAAAAGTACGTTCATAGTCGGTTTTTCACAACCGTTGTATCTGTGAAACAGATTAGGTTCTGTATAACGACTTAATACTCTGTTTGTAGAAATATTTATCCTCTAACAAAACAAAAGTAGTACTTTTTTCCTTTTGGAACTCCACAAAATAAAATGAGAATCTACGATATAAAATTACAGATTTACGCTTTGTAATCTATACATTCTATGGATAATCTATTAGATTACTTTAACAGTAATAATACAGACATTAAAAGGAATAAAGGTCTATGAAAGACAAAATGTTTATACGGAAATAAATAAGGTCATCGGAAACATAAGATACATTCTTTCTGCAGATACTTGACAAGAATAGTACTCTTTTATAGTAAAAGATTCTTCGTTTTACCTTTAAGATCTTTACTTCTATCTTTTTAGTTCTAAAATCTCAGTCAAAATATTACTTAAAGGTGTAAGTTGTCAAAAATCAAGTCAAGTCAGCGAATCAGCACAGACTGAAAAGTGCTGGTGTATCTGACGTCGTACGGTCCAAAGGGACAGGTAGTGGTTGAGGGTCTCAAATGAGTTCGAGTCCAGGTAACTCAGTCCCTACGGTAGGTCGGTAGAGTAGGAGACAGCAGGGGAAGAGGAGGTCGGATGTCAGGAAGGGTCGTAGTCCCAGAAATGGTTTCTCAGTCAAGAAGCGTAGGTAACCGACTTCATAACCTCAAAGTCGAAGTCGTAGTTATGAAGCTTACTTATAAGTCAAGACTAAAGGAAATCTTACCTGACCAACCTAGAGGACCTTCAGGTCTCCTGAGAGTTCTTGGAAGAGGTTGTGGAGTCAAGTTTTCGTAGTTAAGAAACCGTGAGTCGAAAGAAATATCAGGTTGACAGTGTAGGTATGTACTGATGACCTTTTTTGTATCACACCTGATCTGTCTGTAAACAACCGTTTCATTACAGAGACGAAAAATTATACGACAGATACAACCAGTATTGTAAAGAGGGTTCCTTTTCGTAGAAAATTAAAGTAGACGTCACTAAAACCTCGGGGTGTTTTGTTTCAGACAGTGACAAAGGTGACAAAGTGGTAAATAAAAGGTACTTCCCTACCCTGGTCTACGGTACTAGAATCAAAAGACTTACAACTCAAAATTGGATTGAAAAAAGTGAGAGGAGAAAGTGAAAGTAGTTCACCGAGAAATCAAGAAGAAGTGAAAGACAGTATTCCCACCACAGTAGACGTATAGACTCCAATAACTATAAAGAGGGCCGTTAGAACTAAGGTCGAACAGGAGGTAGGTCGGGTCGCAAAGAGTGATACATGAGACTTATATTGAATTTATTCGTCCCACTGTTATATGTCGGAACTACATGAGGAAAGGGACAAACCTTGGTCAGACAACAAGGTACAGGTCAAGATTGACAACGAAGGACTGGACGTATGTCCAAAAAGTTCTCCGTCCAGTCCACCAGACCATAAGGGTAGAGAAAGTCTTAAAAGGTGTCAAACAACACTAGGTGTGTCGGTTTCCGTAACCGTATCAGTTATTTCGTCTTCATCTACAAAAAGACCTTCCTTGGGAGAACGAAAAAGTTACTAGGGCACCTACAACCGTTAAACTAGAGACCAAGGAGACGGAAACGAGTTTGGTCGAACTTGTAGACCTTCAAGTGCCAAGTGTATGACAACTTCGGACCGAACCTCGTAAAACTCGTAATGATCGCTCACTTTACTCATGTTTACGTGTCATCAAACTTCTCTACAGATCCTCTAGAGATCCTTTTGTAAGATAAGAAAAGGAGATAAAGAAAAGTAACTAGTGACTCCTTTAGAAAGAATAGAGAGGAACAATAAGAAATTTTGAGACGTAAGTTTACCTACATAGAAAGGAAAAGAGGAAACGAAAAACGAAGAGAAGAAAAGAGTCGATAAACATTCCGGAGGAGTCTGTAGGTAAAACGAAAAAACGTAAAGAAAAAGAAACTCTACTAGAACTAGGGACAGAGGACATGTTACAGTGCTTGGTGGCAGGTATCAAGGAGGCCGTGAGACATAAAGTATAGATTAGCGAACTTAGATAAACAGTAAAGGTGACATATTAGTATTCCCCAAACTAAATCAAGTAAGGACTCACTCGACACTTTTCTTCTCTTCGCTTTTCGGTTTCTCTTTTCCTTTCTATATTCGTAAACTTATGTCTCAAGGTTTCTTATCGTTCTTCTCTATTCTTTCGGAAGAAGTCACTAGTTACGTTTCTTTATCTCCCTTTCTTGTCTTACCCTTTCGGATCTCTAGCGAAGTTCTTTTAATCTCTATAGTTCCCTTGTAAAATACGTTTCTACCCGAGCTATTTCCTGTCTTTACCATACCTAGATTGTCTTCGTCTTCTATAATTCTTCTCTACCGTTCTTATGTGTCTTCTTGACATGTTTTTCCTATAAGTGTTGGGCCTATTAGTGCTACCACACTAGTGAGTAGATCTTGGTGTAGAACCTTACACTTCAGTTCACCCGGACTCTTTCGTAGTGATGTTTGTTTTGATCACCTCCACTACCTTAAGGTCAACTCGACAAAGTCTAGGACTTTCTACTACGACACTTTCACAAGGTGAGTTATACTGTCGTTCAAACCTTTTGGGTCGTTACCGGTGTCCTGACCTTATCCAGTCAAAAGTAAGGTTACTCTTTCTTTCCGTTACGGTTTCTTACGAGTTTGTTGACGTGTTACCGTGAGTAGAGTGTCCGAGCATTTCATTACGAGTTTTAAGAGGTTCGATCCGAAGTCGTTATGCACTTGGCACTTGAAGGACTTCAAGTTCGACCAAAATCTTTTCCGTCTCCTTGGTCTCTAGTTTAACGGTTGTAGGTGACCTAGTACCGTTTTCGTCCTCTCAAGGTCCTTTTGTAGATAAAGACGAAATAACTGATACGGCTTCGGAAACCGACACACCTAGTGTTATTTGTCACCTTTTAAGACTTTCTCTACCCTTATGGTCTGGTGGACTGGACGGAGAACTCTTTAGACATACGTCCGGTCCTTCGTTGTCAATCTTGACCTGTACCTTGTTGTCTGACCAAGGTTTATCCTTTTCCTCCTGTAGTTCCGACATATAACAGTGGGACGAATAAATTGAAGATACGTCTCATGTAGTGCTCTTTGCGACCCGACCTTCTTTGTGTTCGACCTTAGTTCTAACGGCCCTCTTTATAGTTATTGGAGTCTATACGTCTACTGTGGTGGCAATACCGTCTTTCACTTCTCCTTGATTTTTCGGAGAACTACTTTCACTTTCCTCTCTCAATTTTTCAACCGAATTTCGAGTTGTAAGTCTTCTAGTACCGTAGGCCAGGGTAGTGAAGTACTGTCTATCTACCCCTTTGTCACTTTTGTCACAGTCTAAAATAAAAAACCCCGAGGTTTTAGTGACGTCTACCACTAACGTCGGTACTTTAATTTTCTGCGAATGAGAAACCTTCTTTTCAATACTGGTTGGATCTATCGTATAAGTTTACGTCTCTGTAATGAAACGGCTGATTACAGGCAGATCAGTTCCGATACCAAAAAGGTCACCAGTACATACCTACACTCTAAACCTGACACTTCTTCCGACTCACAACTTCTTAACTACGAAAACTTGACACCACAACCTCTTCTGAGAACTCTCAGGGAACCTGACGTTCCTCTAGGTTGGTCAGGTAAGACTTCCTCTAGTTAGAACCCATAAGAAACCTTCCTTACTACGATTTCGACTTTGAAGTCATGAAACCGGTGGAGTACGCTTCTCAACTGAGTAACCTTTTCTGAAACTACGACCCTCCCTAACCTCCGTCCTCTTCTTCCCCTGCTGTCTCCTACTCTACCGACCTACCGTAGTGACTGAGTTACCTGAGCTCAGACTCACTTGAGACCCTCAACCACTACCTGTCCCTCCGGACCGTACGACGTTAAGTACCCAAGCTTTTCTCTGTTTTGACTCACTGATTCGACTTGACTTGACTTGACTCACTATATCACGAAAAGGAATGAAAGACGTTAAATTCAGACTTAAACCGTTATTCCTCAAACACTAGACTCGGTGTCAGTCAAGGGTCAGAACAAAAACGACTGATAAATCTTGTAGAGAATTTAATGGAAAACACCGTATTAACTAAAGTTGAACTACATGTGAACAATTAAAATAACTTTTCAAAGTTCATGAAACTCTTTTTCATTCAGACAGTAAATAATAATAGGACTTTTAGAATTTAAGGACAAAGTGACTGGTTCTTTATTGTCGGTGGTGTCTGACTTTATTTGAAAAACCCAGACGTACGATATATGTTTGATCAGTAAATAAAAAAAGACTCCTATAACTGTAAAACTTTCCTGATACAATTCGATTAGTTTTAGATATGTGATACAGTATAGACTCACCGATAAAAGAAGAACGTAGTATAACGTGTCATTAGAACTGACAATGCAGTTCCAGAGACCACAACTCAGTAATCGTCGACACCTTATCCAGTCTTGACACAATGTCGACGTGTCGATGTCTAGTTCCCATTAGGTTTTAGAAAGTCCGAATCGTAGTCGTATACCTGTTGAGGAGTCACGAACGGACCTTACTCACGAGTAAACCCTTAAACTCAAATTTAAGGGAGTTCCGATGAAGACGTCTACTAAAAGTCGAAAATATTACGTTTATCTTTCCGTACACTTTTATTCGTCAGAAATCGACTTTGTCTCTTGTTATTGTCTGTAAACGGGATACAGAAGGTTTTAACCAGGAAAAATATTTTTGAGATAAAATTTTATAAAATAAAGACGAACGTTCGAGAATATCTTATAAATCAAGTGATTGTAGGAACCTCATTAATATCTTAGTCTAAATACTTCTTAACTAGTTGTGAAAACTTAAACATGAATTTTAATTCACGTTTCACCTGTGAAAGTCTTAATCCTCGTCCTTTGACTCAACGTGTCGTAACTTTGATGTCTTTACGTGTACCGACAGATCTGACACCATTGGTAGAGGAGTAACACAAAATATGAACTTTAGAGAAGGATTGACATAAGAATGGGTATAAAGACTTTACGTACGAGGAGAATTATCAGTTTACCTAAATCCCTTTACTTTAGTTTATAGAGTCTTGGGGTTTTACCAAGGGTACCGAAGAGTTCACTTAAGTTTCGTAGAGGTACCCGAGAGTCTCGAAAACCCCACCGTAAAGGGAGTACCTGTAGTAGAGGTACGTGAGAAGAGAGGAGACGTCAAGTCGATGTGACCAAACGTGTGGGTTCACACAAAGACGACACAAACGATTAGGAAGGTGGATCCTACGGGACGGGAACGGACACTTAGAAAATTACTGAAAAGGGAAATTAATTGTCTGAAATAAAACTCTTCTCAAAATCTAAATAAATTTTTTTTTTTGATCTGTCTGTTCGTGTATATGAGAGTGAGGTGAGAAAGAGGTATACAGGTGTAAGGAAATGTGTCAAAAGGGAAACTAATTGTAGAATGTAATCACATCATGTACAACACATGATGTATCGTATATAATACATCATACATTGTATACAACATATAATATATTATTGATTCCGAAGTCAAGTCAAGTCAAGTCATCGAGTCAGCACAGGCTGAGAAACACTGGGGTACCGGAGGGACAAGTAGTGGTTGAGGGCCTCAAGTGAGTCTGAGTGCAGGTAGCTCAGGTACTACGGTAGGTCGGTAGAGTAGGAGCCAGCAGGGGAAGAGGAGGACTGGGGTTAAAGAGGGTCGTAGTTTCAGAAAAGGTTACTCAGTTGAGAAACGTACTCCACTGGTTTCATGACCTCAAAGTCGAAGTCGTAGTAAGGAAGGTTTCTTTAGGGTCCCAACTAGAGGAAGTCTTACCTGACCAACCTAGAGGAACGTCAGGGTCCCTGAGAGTTCTCAGAAGTTGTGGTGTCAAGTTTGCGTAGTTTAGAAGCCATGAGTTGGAAGAAGTGTCAAGTTGAGAGTGTAGGTATGTAGTGGTGTCCTTTTTGGTATCGGAACTGATCTACCCGGAATCAGCCGTTTCATTACAGAGACGAAAACTTATACGATAGATCCAAGCAGTATTGAAAAGAAGGTTTCTCATTCGTAGAAAATTAAAGTACCAACGTTAGTGGTAGACGTAACTAAAACCTCGGGTTTTTTATTTCAGACTGTGACCAAGGTGACAAAGGGGTAGATAAAGGGTACTTCACTACCCTGGTCTACGGTACTAGAAGTAAAAGACTTACAACTCGAATTTCGGTTGAAAAAGTAAGAGAAGAAAGTGAAAGTAGTTCTCCGAAAAATCAAGGAGAAGTGAAAGACGGTATTCCCACCACAGTAGACGTATAGACTCCACTAACTATAAAGAGGGCCGTTAGAACTAAGGTCGAACACAAAGAAGGTCAGGTCGCAAAGAGCACTACATGAGACGTATCTTCAATTTATTCGTCCCACTGTTATATGTCGGAACTGTATGAGGAAAAGGATAAACCTTGGTCAGACAACAAGGTACAGGTCAAGATTGACAACGAAGGACCGGACGTATGTCTAAAGAGTTCTCCGTCCAGTCCACCAGACCATAAGGGTGGAGAAAGTCTTAAAAGGTGTCAAAGAACACTAGGTGTGTCAATTTCCGAAACCGTATCCGTTATTTCGTCTTTATCTACAAAAAGACCTTGAGAGAACGAAAAAGTTACTAGGTCGCCTACAACCGTTAAACTAGAGACCAAGGAGACGGAAAAGATTTTGGTCGAACTTGTAGTCCTTCAAGTGCCAAGTGAATAACGACTTCGGATCGAACCTCTTAAAACTCGTAATGAAATGATCGTACACTCGACTCACGTTAACACACCATCAAACTCGTAAGAAACCGTAACGGAAAGAAACCCTAACCTTACTTTTGACTGGAAAAGATCAGGACACCGGTGACGACTCAAAAGGTTTAAAAGACCGTATAACTCACCTCGTGAAAGTGTCGTAGTCGAAAGTCCTAAACTTTATCGAGTTGACCTTAAGGTAGTGGAGGTGATCGAAACAAGTACCACTACGAAAGATTCCGGGTGAACTGAAGTGTTAGGTCCTACAGACCGAGACTCACTAGTGTGGTAGCACTAATAGAACCAGCACTTCTAGAAAAAACATATCAAGAAGACACATAAAAACGGTGGAGAAGAATTATAGAAGATGAAGACAATCTAGGTATGGTAAAGACAGGAAATAGCTCGGGTAGAAACGTACTTTACAAGGGAACCATAGAGATTAAAAGAACTTCTCTAGAGATCAGAAAGGGTAAGACAAGAAAAGGAGATAAAGAAACGTAACTAGCGACTTCTTCCGAAAGAAAAGGGAAGAACGATAAGAAACCTTGAGACGTAAGTCTACGAATAAGAAAGGAAAAGAGGAAACAAAAAGTGGAGAGAAGAAAAGCGTCGATAAACATTCCGACATTGTAGAGTGATAATACAATTATATACGAAGACAATTGACTTCAACTGTCAAGAGTAACCCCAAGTGGGAACCAAGATATGTACACAAGTTGAATGTACGAATCGAAAACATAACGATGGCAAAATGTATCTTATCAAAGTAACGAGATTTTAAGGACATAGGATGGATAAATAAAGAGGGAGAAGGGTTTGGGAACTGTAGGTGGGTAGAAAAGTGGTAGAGGTATCAAAACTGAAAAGATCTTACTACATTTAAACCTTAGTTTGTCATACATCCGAAACGTCTGATCGAAGAAAGAGAATCATTATACGTAAATTTCAAGGAGCTATAGAAGAATAATGAACTATCGAATTAAGAAGAATAAAGACTTATTGTAAAATAACAGACCCACGTGGTGTCAAGCTAATGGACAAACAGACGACTTGTTGTAGAACCAAACGAAGAAACAAAACCATCAATGTTTATTTCGATATTTTTAGGTGCATGTCCTAAATCACATCTGTCTTCAAAAGGCGAGGACACTCACCTGTAGTTCCTCATGTAAACGACCAGTATACCATTTTCTTCAAATTGAGATATGTTTCGACGGATTTATAGAAGACTTGACGGGTATGGTAAAAAGTAAAAGGGGTCGTTACTTACTGTCAATGACAACGGGGTGTAGGAGTAGTCGTGATCGATAGTCGTCACAATTCTAAAAGTGGTAACATTATGTAATATTGTCATAAAGTAACAATAAAGTCAAACGTTGAGGTACCACTGTATATTCTACTGTATAGAGAAGTATATGAATAAACGGTGGATATATTGAAGAAACTACCTCACAGACACGTCCAGAATACAGGTAAAAAATTATCCCAAGAAACACAAGAACGATAACTCAAAAACCTCGAGAATTATGTAACACTTATGTTCAGGAAATAGACTACACAAGAAGAGTATAAAAGAGTGTCAGACACTGAATAGAAAAATAAGAGAATTTTACAGTAAGTGTCTCGTCTTCAAAAAAGTACAGTCACCTTGGGTTGGATAGTACAAAAAGAAAGTACCTATCGCGAAAACGACAACATAGATTTTTCAGTAGTGGTTTGGGTTCCACTGACTCTACAAAAGGAGATAGTATAAGATCTTCACAATGTGAAAAAGTAAAATGTAAATCCAGATATTAGGGGAAACTCAAACGAAAACACTTTTAAGATTCCTTAAAAATATCGAGGAATGAATAAACATAATAAAAATAAAATGAAATGTTATGACATAAACAAAACGGTATGTAGTTGTACTTAGACGGTGCCCACATGTGCACAAGGGTTAGGACTTGGAAGGAGGGTGGAGGGAGGGGTATGGTAGAGAGACCCAGTAGGGTCACGTCGTCGGGGTTCGTAGGACATATGACGTAGCTTGGATCTGACCGTTAAGCAAAGAATATACTATAATATGTACAAAGTTACGGTAAGAGGGTCTAGTAGGGTGGGAGAGGGAGAGGGTGTCTCAGGTTTCTGACAAATATGTAAACACAGAGAAAACGACAGAGCGTATGTCCCAATTGCAATGGTAGAAAGATTTAAGGTATAAATACACAATCACATGACATGACCACAAAAAGAAAGACCGAATGAAGTGAGACATATTAGCCAAAGTAAAAGTAGGTGGAGTAATCTTGACTAAGTTTACGTAAGAAAAATTACCGACTCATTATGAGGTAACACTTGAAGTACTATAAGTTCGACCAAAATCTTTTCCGTCTCCTTGGTCTCTAGTTTAACGGTTGTAGGCGACCTAGTACCGTTTTCGTTCTCTCAAGGTCTTTTTGTAGATAAAGACGAAACAACTGATACGGTTTCGGAAACTGACACACCTAGTGTTATTTGACACCTTTTAAGACTTTCTCTACCCTTATAGTCTGGTGGACTGGACGGAGAACTCTTTGGACATACGTCCAGTCCTTCGTTGTCAATCTTGACCTGTACCTTGTTGTCTGACCAAGGTTTATCCTTTTCCTAATGTAGTTCCGGTGTATGAAAAGAGATTATTACTCACTACAACTCGTAGAAAAGTACACCAACAATCGGTAGACATACAGAAGAAACCTCTTTACAGATAAATCAAGAAACCGGGTGAAAAACTAACCCAGTAAATAAAAATACCTTAACTCGACGTTCTCAACGAACACATAAAACAATAAGGAAACTAGAATAATCACTCAGATGTTTACCAATACTCCACTCTCTCTTTATAGAAGGACACAAAAATATTTCGTGCAACCTAAGTAATTATGAACAAC
The DNA here is from genome assembly GCA_006410555.1 of Capra ibex. Taxonomy (NCBI): domain Eukaryota; kingdom Metazoa; phylum Chordata; class Mammalia; order Artiodactyla; family Bovidae; genus Capra; species Capra ibex. The sequence goes on along the minus strand of SJYO01016970.1, from coordinate 30,861,916 downwards.
CTGTCTAATGATATGTCTATTTTACCGAGTTTCGGGACACTACAAACGGTTCTTTATGCACTACGTTACCCGAAGGGTCCACCGAGTCACCATTTCTTAGACGGATGGTGACGTCCTCCGAGTTCTCTGTACCCAAGTTAGGGACCCAACCCTTCTAGGAGACTTCATTCTTTACCGTTGGACGAGGTCATAAGAACGGGTCTTTTAAGGTACCTGTTTCTTCGGACCGTCCGATGTCAGGTACCCCAACGTTTCTTTAACTGTGTTAACTTGTTGACTCGTCTAAGACGTAAGACAGAAGAACCTCTTTATCTTAAATCTATAAACTTTAAATCTTCATTTTGTGGTTCTTACTAAAAATTTTATGGACGGTTAAATAAACAGTACATTTTGACTAAAAGTATAAATAATAAAATAAATTATGTCATTGAAAACTTTTACAGTAATATCATTAAACATTTTATCCGTTTAATTCTATATCTCTCCGATTTAATATAAACAGATTTCAGTAAGTCACCACCTCGAACCTGACCTGGATTTCCATCTGACATTAGTAGTACTTTTTTTTGAACAAATAGACATGTGATTCGTAAGTGTCACATATATAGTCTCGGACCGTGCAACAACGGTGACTTATTTCTAAACGGGTAATTGATTTAGATCTTGAACTCAAACTATGTTACCGTCCGAGAAATCAACTAATACGTCAAGGACCAACATGTTCTTGACACAACATGAAAAGAATCAAAGAGGATAAAATCGCAATCACCAAGTGGTTATCACCCAAGAGTCATTACAATATACTATCCGTTTTATAATACTAAAGTTCCGTACGTAGTCTTATTTTCCCTTTTATCTCAAATGAACTTACAAGTTTTTCCGAGACATTTCCTTTTTTCTGAACTTATCTCAAAATGTCACATCTACCCTCTACCTTTCTTCCCCCTTCCGTAAGGAGTACCTTTTACTACCTCCTTATTAGTATAATAAGGTTATGAATTACAAAATAGAAGGACTCCGATCTTTCTTGGTTCCACTGACTTTTCTTTACTTACCGTGAACATAAATAAGACTTACATTTGTCACCCCTTTAATACCGAATTACTTATGAAACTCCTTTCTGTCGTTCTCAGACTTCTCACACACACACACATATGTAAGAAGCAACACATAAATATATGTTAATTTATATGGTGATCGAAGATCTAAAGACGTAAGTGTGTACGGTACGTACGTTCTTATCATATCTTGGAAAAAGCATAAGATGAGTCCACATCATCGCTCTTTGATGATGTACATTTACAATGATTAATAAAATGACCTGAGACACTAAGTTACTTTATTGATGAGACTAATGAAATCACTGATTTTATATCACAGAACTGAAATTGTTTTATTCTTGTTAGGGATTTTTAACTTAAATTATTGGTAAACGGTCTAAAAAGAAAACATCTTTCTTTATCTTACGACAATATTTTACGTCGGCAATCCATAAACGGAAAGTTATTCTATAGTACGTTTCTCGACTAAGTAACCTTTTCTGAGACTACGACCCTCCCTAACGTCTGTCCTCCTCTTCCCCTGCTGTCTCCTACTCTACCTCCTACCGTAGTGTCTGAGCTACCTGCACTCAGACTCACTTGAGGCCCTCAACTACTACCTGTCCCTCCGGACCGCACGACGTTAAGTACCCCAGCGTTTCTCAGCCTGTGCTGACTCGCTGACTTGACTTGACTTGACTTCTATAGAAACCCTTGTTAAACTTTTAAAAATTTTTGGGTGAAATTTAAACTTAACATTGTTACTTATAAAAACAAGATTCCCATAGGTACGTTATATATCTGTCATTTTGTTTAAACAAAAGTCCAATCTGTACTTTTTAGAATTCATTCAACAATTATCATGTAGTATCGTGTTCTGACCTCTTCCTTTACCGTTGGGTGAGATCACAAGAACGGACCTCAGGGTCCCTACCCCCTCGGACCACCCGACGGCAGACACCCCAGTGTGTCTCAGTCTGTACTGACTTCACTGAATCGTCGTCGTCGTAACGTGTTCTTCGACGAATTATACGAGAAGGACTTCTCTTTACTGTAAATTTTAAAAAATATTTTGTAATATTGTAATTACTCGAAGAAATCTCTTCTTTTATTTAGTACACCAGATTAAGGTGGGGGGTCTATGTCATTAAATAAAGGTAAAATAGAAGTAAAAGTCAGAAATCTGTAGACAGACAAGAAACGCACCAATATGATCGACTAATCACTTGTGTCTTAAGATATACACACGTGATTATATAGACACACATACAACGAATTCATCTAGTTTAATCGGAAATCAATTAATTAACAGATATAAAAGACTTTGGGTGAACAACCTTTTCTGGGACTACGACCTTTTCTAACTTCCGTTTTCTTCCTCCTCCGTCGTCTCCTACGCTACGAATCGTAATGGTTAAGTTACCTTTACTTAGACTCGTTTGAGGTCCTCTATCCCCTCCTGTCTCCTTGACCACACAACGTCAGGCACCCCAGTGTTTCTAGTCTATACTGAATGAATAACTGACTTATTGTTATCTAAAAGACTTCGTATGTAAACATAAATTATGTCGTTTAAGTCATATATAAACTGAAACGTTTTGGTAAAGTTAGATGAGACGTCGTTTGATAAGTACAGCTTCATACCGTTTTTGGTGGTGTTATAACATTTCATTAATCGGAGGTTAATTTTATTTATTTATCAAAAAAATTAATTACGGGATTCTTAACGGGCCGTAAGTAAAACAATGAGGTTTGACAAATAACCTCCCTTACCCTCATTTTATATACAGTACAACGACACTCTCCTCTAAAAGAATTCATGGAGTTATCTTCTATAATTAAGTCCTCTTTTATTAGCGTTGTTTCTTTTTCGGACATTTTCTTACATAGAGTTCGTGAATTCGACTTTGATCTTAGGTTTATGACTGGAGACTTAGTACTCCCGCAGAGAATAGGAGATAAATGAAATTTTAAGTCAAGTCAAGTCAAGTCAAGTCAGCGAGTCAGCACAGACTGAGAAAGGCTGGGGTACTTGGCGTCGTGCGGTCCGGAGGGACAGGTAGTGGTTGAGGGTCTCAAGTGAGTCTGAGTACAGGTAGCTCAGTCACTACGGTAGGTCGGTAGAGTAGGAGACAGCAGGGGAAGAGGAGGACGGGGGTTAGGGAGGGTCTTAGTCTCAGAAAAGGTTACTCCGTTGTGAAACGTACTCTACCGGTTTCATGACCTCAACGTCGAAATCGTAGTAAGGAAGGTTTCTTTAGGGTCACAACTAGAGGAAGTCTTACCTGACCAACCTAGAGGAACGTCAGGTTCCTTGCGAGTTCTCAGAAGAGGTTGTGGTGTCAAGTTTTCGTCGTTAAGAAGCCACGAGTCGGAAGAAGTGTCAGGTTGAGAGTGTAGGTATGTACTGTCTAAA
>SJYO01016970.1:30797540-30858443 GCA_006410555.1 Capra ibex | reverse complement strand
ACCTTTTTTTTTTTTTTTTTTTTTTTTTTTTTTTTCGAATAGAACTTTATAAACGAATTCCTGTTTAGAGTAAAGGGTTAGTTCTAGGATATCACTTAATCACGGTCTCTATCTTGAGACTTTTCTTTTTTCTGTTATAGAAAACAGAAAGTCCATGTAATAATAGTTGCAAATAAGAGTTTCAAACAGAAAAGGGTAACCTGAGATTTAAAGAAATTCTACTCTTGAGAACATAAGTAAAATTACAGGGAGTCTCTCGGTTAGTGTCATAGTACGTGAGTTTTTACATAACTTAATTTATTGAAATGTTTCCTGAGATGAGTAGATATTTATAAGTCAACCGTCTAATCTGAACTTTACTATAATGACTTGCAACCGACGTAGAATTGTTGTCGAGACAATTTCGTATCAGTAACAAGTTCTAAAATCTCAAGTCTTGAAGGAAGACCACACATTAAGTTTGTAAATTTTTCAATTTTACTTCAGGACACACATAAAAAATAAAAGTATTCTTCACACTATAATTGTGACAACCAACTATTTTAAATTCTTCATAGAACCCCATAGTCAAAAGAAAGACAGTGAGAGTATAATGTGTATTACACTTGAGTTTGAGGAGTTTTACCGTGTGTACTTGGAGACTCTAGACCGAGGACTGATATACAAGTAGAAATAGAGGTTTATTGGTTGGAGAAAGTCGAATAGTATAAAGTCATCATAATCGATAAAAAGATAAGAAGTCAAGTCAAGGTAACGAGTCCGCACAGGCTCAGAAACGCTGGGGTACTTAGTGTCGTACGGTCCGGAGGAACAGGTAGTGGTTGAGGGCCTCAAGTGAGTCTGAGTGCAGGTAACTCAGACACTACGGTAGGTCGGGAGAGTAAGACCCAGCAGGGGAAGAGGAAGACGGGGGTTAGGGAGGGTCGTAGTCCCAGAAAAGGTTACTCAGTTGAGAAGCGTACTCGACAGGTTTCATGACCTCGAAGTCGAAATCGTAGTAAGGAAGGTTTCTTTGGGTCCCAACTAGAGGAAGTCTTACCTGACCAACCTAGAGGAACGTCAGGTTCCTTGGGAGTTCTCAGAAGAGGTTGTGGTGTCAAGTTTTCGTAGTCAAGAAACCGCGAGTTGGAAGAAGTGTCAGGTTGAGAGTGTAGGTATGTACTGGTGTCCTTTTTGGTATCGGAACTGATCTGCCTGGAATCAGCCGTTTCATTACAGAGGAGAAAACTTATACGATAGATCCAGCCAGTATTGAAAAGAAGGTTCCTCATTCGTAGAAAATTAAAGTACCGATGTCAGTGGTAGACGCCACTAAAACCTCGGGGGGTTTTACTTCAGACTGTGACAAAGGTGACAAAGGGGTAGATAAAGGGTACTTCACTACCCTGGTCTACGGTACTAGAAGCAAAGACTTACAACTCGAAATTCGGTTGAAAAAGTGAGACGAGAAAGTGAAAGTAGTTCTCCGAAAAACCGAGGAGAAGTGAAAGACGGTATTCCCACCACAGTAGACGTATAGACTCCAATAACTATAAAGAGGACCGTTAGAGCTAAGGTCGAACACAAAGAAGGTCAGATCGCAAGAATCTATAAAGTTAAGATACTTTGGAATCCTTAAAAATAAGTTAAAGGGTAGACAGACCTTAAGAATAGGAAACTAATCAGGGTTCTATTACGGTATCAGGACGTGCCGAACCTGACTTATAGGGGAAAAGTTCCTCTATAAAAGACTGGTGGATGGATTTCATCTAAGGGTGGTCTTGACAAAACGACATTGTAGTGGAAAATAAAGTATCCTGAATAGCGTTACTACTACTAGTATAATTAACCGATAGAAGAGGTTGCTTCATATGTAAAGTATTCCTGTTCCTGGAAAAGGGTGGAAAGGGGACTAAATGGATGACACGTATTGTGTCACGGATCATCTGTTATTCTTGAAGTGTCATCCTTAGACAGATTTATACGTCTATAAATGACGTCTTTACATTGTAAACGATATAATTGTATTCGTCATTTAATTAAATTTCTCACTTTACATAAACACTACGAGTAAATAGATTTAGGTTGAAGATCAATCATAAGGTGTAACATTCAGTCGGTTTGACATAATAATAAAATTGTCAACTCTGAAACCCTGTTTCAATCCTTTAAAAGGGTTTCGATTACTATCCCTACTTCTTTTCTCTGGACACGGGAAACAAAAATAAGTCTCTTCTTCATTGATTTAAACAAAGTGAAATTTTTTTTTTCATCTATTTACACTATAGTTTATAAAGTTTAAGGTATAGACATATATATCTAAAATTATTAAATGGAATCCGTTTTAAAGTATTTAAACTTTCAAACTACCTTTCAATGAAGGTTACTTTCTGTTGTTACTAAAGTTTGTTATATAACTTTGTAAATTTTTGATTTAGGACAGGGATACACGATCAGAGAAGTCAGAATAGACTGAGACACGCTGGAATACCTGACGTCGGACGGTCTGAGGGGACAGGTACCTGTCTTCAACGGAGAAGAGGATCGTTCTTACGATCTCTTCTGTTTTTTGTCTTTCTTGTCGTTATAAAACAAGACATAGTTAAAGTGACTCGAATTGTTCGAATTTACACCCTTAAGGGACCACCGGGTCACCGGGTTTAACATACCAGAATTATGTCTCACGATATTTTATAACTATTATATAGTATCTGCACTACTTATAAAAAGGAAAAGAAACTTTTAAAATATAGTATGACATGATAACGACAACGTATAATAAGGTTAACATTAATTATAAACGATTAAACTAAAAAGTTGTACTATGATCTATACCTTATGACGATCGTAAGAAAACGAACTCTATCTACCTGAGATAGTCATGTTACATAAAGTCAATGACGACATGACTCATACTTTCACCAATTTTATATTCTAATGGATTTACAGAATTTATTGAATCATAAAAGGACTCTTCGTGGTAGAAATCCTTTTCGACCAGTTATTTTTCTCCTTTATACTTCTTCGTTTACACTTTTGAAAATTGAAAGTTAATAAGTGAAAATTATGCACTAAGTGAGTATGAACTAAACCCTAAAACAATTTCACGTGTGTATGTTTAGAGTGAAAAGTTTATATTATTGAATAAAAGAAAATTACATATACAAAGTTTGATTTCTTTAATTTCAAACTTTATCGAGACGAAGTTTGAACTCTTTTGTTCTCATAGTTGATCACTCTTTATAGATGTAAAACTGGTTTTAAACCTGACACTAACATTTGTAAAAACATTCTTCAAGTAAGTTTATGATGGAGAGGACATGATATAAAATACAAACGCATAAAGAATGGAACTTTTACCATGAACCGAAGAAAAAGGTGGATTCTCCTTATCTCTAACTTAAATACTAGGTCTGATTGTGTTATCGTCGTGGTGATTATTGTTGTTGTTGTTGTTTTTTTTTTTTTTGTTTAGATACTGGGTTCTTACAAATTTCTTGACCTTTAGTCTGTCACTTCATGTCACTAGGATCTCTCTACTACTCGTTTATTTTACTTGGGATGTAAAAGTAGTCAAATGACGGAACCCCAAATATCCGGTGTTGAGTTCCTTCCTCTCGGTCCATCTTAAACCACTTGAAGTCTTTTGATTCTAGTACCGTAGACCAGGGTAGTGAAGTACCCTTTATCTACCTCTTTGTCACCTTTGTCACAGTCTGAAATAAAACCCCCCGATGTTTTAGTGACGTCTACCACTGACGTCGTTACTTTAATTTTCTGAGAATAAGGAACCTTTCTTTCAATACTGGTTTGATCTATCGTATAATTTTTCGTCTGTGTAATGAAACGGTTTTTTTCAGGTAGATCAGTTCCGATACTAAAAAGGTCACCATACGTACACACACGACGATAACTCTCAACTTACATACCAACACTTCTTTCGACTCGTGGCTTTTTAACTACGAAAACTTGACACCACAACCTCTTCTGAGAACTCTCAGGGAACTTGACGTTCCTCTAGGTTGGTCAGGTAGGATTTCCTCTAGTCAGGACCCACAAGTAACCTTCCTGACTACGATTTCGATTTTGAGGTCATGAAACCGGTGGAGTACGTTTCTCAACTGAGTAACTTTTTCTGACACTACGACCCTCCCTAACCCCCATCCTCTTCTTCCCTTGCTGTCTCCTACTCTACCGACCTACCGTAGTGACTGAGCTACCTGTACTCAAACTCACTTGAGACCCTTGACTACTACCTGTCCTTCCGGACCGTACGACGCCAAGTACCCCAGCGTTTCTCAGTCTGTGCTGACTCGTTGACTTAACTTGACTTGACTTTTCCACACACCTTTATTCTTGAACACCTATGGTCAAGTCAAGTCAAGACAGCGAGTCAGCACAAATGTCTTATGTTAAGATCTCTCTTTTATCTGAATGTCCTTTGAGGTCTCTAAACGTTTTTGATTCGTAAGTAGTCTCATGGTTAGTCTTGTACGTATATTACTTTGACTTCTTCTGTCTCTTTCTTGGTAGATTCTCCTTACCTTCCTTCACGAGGGTAATGAATGTGTCCCAATCCTTATTCCGGACAAAGATGGTCGGTCCGACTTTTTTGAGTTTTAAGTACCCTGTAATTCATAAATCCTTCTGAATGAAGTTGTCATCTATATTAATGTTGATCTGATGTACGACAAAACAAAGTCTAATTATTTACAATTTTAGTTCTGGGTTTTCCTAATTTAATAAAGTTTCATTAAATTAACATAGGGTCTTGTTTCGAGTTCTTATAAACATTTCAAAAAGGTACAGATCGTGAAGTCAAGTCAAGTCAAGTCAACGAGTCAGCACAGGTTGAGAGACACTGGGGTACGTCGTACGGTCCGGAGGGACAGGTAGTGGTTGAGGGTCTCAGGTGGGTTTGGGTACAGGTAGCTCAGTTAATACGGTAGGTTGGTAGAGTAGGAGACAGTAGGGGAAGAGGAGGACGGGAGTTAGAAAAGATCGTAGTCCCAGAAGAGTTTACTCAGTCGAGAAACGTAGTCCACCGGTCTCATAGCCTCAAAGTCGAAGTTGTAGTCATGAAGGTTACTTGTGGGTCCTGACTAGAGGAAATCTTACCTGACCAACCTGGAGGAACATCAGGTTTCCTGAGAGTTCTCAGAAGAGGTTGTGGTGTCAAGTTTTTTTAGTTAAGAAGTCGTGAGTCGAAAGAAGTGTCAGGTTGAGAGTGTACTGGTGACCTTTTTGGTATCGGAACTGATCTGCCTGGAAACAACTGTTTCATTACAGAGACGAAAAATTATACGACAGATCCGACCAGTATTGAAAGGAAGGTTTCTCATTCGCAGAAAATTAAAGTACCGACGTCAGTTGTAGACGTCACTAAAACCTCCGGGGTTTTTACTTCAGACTGTGACAAAGGTGACAAAGGGGTAGATAGACGGTACTTCACTACCCTGGCCTATGGTACTAGAATCAAAAGACTTACAACTCGAAATTCGGTTATAAAAGTGGGAGGAGAAAGTGAAAATAGTTCTCCGAGAAATCATGAAGAAGTGAAAGACGGTATTCCCACCACCAGAAGAAGTATAGACTCCACTAACTATAAAGAGGACCGTTAGAACTAAGGTCGACACGAAGTAGGTCGGGTCGTAAAGAGTACTACATGAGACGTATATTCAATTTATTCGTCCCACTGTTACATGTCGGTTCTACATGAGGAAAAGAACAAACCTTGGTCAGACAACAAGGTACAGGTCAAGATTGACAACGAAGGACTGGACGTATATCCAAAGAGTTCTCCGTCCAGTCCACCAGACCATAAGGGTAGAGAACTTCTTAAAAGGTGTCAAACAACACTAGGTGTGTCGGTTTCCGAAACCGTATCAGTTATTTCGTCTTCGTCTACAAAAAGACCTTGAGAGAACGAAAAAGGTACTAGGTCGCCTACAACCGTTAATAGAGACCAAGGAGACGGAAAAGATTTTGGTCGAACTTGTAGAACTTAAAGTATCAAGTGTATAAAGACATCGGAACGAACCTCTTAAAATTCGTAATGAACTGATCACAAACTCTATACAACCCTAACCTTACTTTTGACTGGAAAAGGTCAGGACACCGGTGACGACTCAAAAGGTATAAACGACCGTATAACTCACGTCGTGAAAGTGTCGTAGTAGAAAGTCCTAAACTTTATCGAGGTGATCTTAAGGTAGTGGAGGTGATCGAAACAAGCATCACTACGAAGGATTCCGGGTGAACTGAAGTGTAAGGTCCTACAGACCGAGATCCGCTCACTAGTGTGGAAACACTAATAGACTCAACAATTCTAGAAAAAACATGTCAAGAAGACACATAGGAACGGTGGAGAAGAATTATAGAAGACGAAAACAATTCAGGGATGGTAAAGATAGGAAATAACTCGGGTAGAAACGTACTTTACAAGGGAACAACACAGATTGTGAAGTCTTCCATTATAAGTGTTACAAACCGTAGCACTGGTTTCTATCGATCTGTACGTTTTTCGTGTTTTTGTGTGGGTAATAATCCTCCTTTTTTTATTTAGTTTTGATTGTGTCTCGACTGTGTCTGTCATCTCCATCGTCACTTCCTGAATTTGTGTAAAGAACACCGACATAACACATACAAGTTTTAAAATTTATCTACGTATCTTCGATATTCTCTCTCGGTTTAGTTTTAAGATCTATCGTTTTGATGGTACGAAGACTACCTTTTATTTAACTTTACCTAAGTCCCTTTAACTATATACCGTTTTATTTTCGTATAACTTGAAGTCCTGCATCACTTTCTTTGATCGGTTTTATTACGTACTTATCTTTTCTCTTAAACAACTGGTCTCGTGAATTCTTTAGACCCTGTTACAAGTCTTTGTCACTGTCTGAAAATAAAACCCGCCGAGGTTTTAGTGACGTCTACCACTGACGTCGGTACTTTAATTTTCTACGAATGAGGAACTTTCTTTTCAATACTGGTTGGGTCTATCATATAACTGTTCGTCTCTGTAATGAAACGGTTGTTTCCAGGAAGATTAGTTCCGATAACAAAAAGGTCATCAGTACATACCTCTCAACCTGCTATTTCTTTCGACTCGTGGTTTCTTAACTACGAAACTTGATACCACAATCTCTTCTGAGAACTCTTAGGGAACCTGACGTTCCTCTAGGTTGGTCAGGTAAGATTTTCTTTAGTCAGGACTTATAAGTGACCTTCCTGACTACAACTTCGACTTTGAGGTTATGAAATCGGTGGACTACACTTCTTGACTGAGTAGACTTTTCTGGGACTACGACCCTTTCTAACTCCCGTCCTCCTCTTCCCCTACTGTCTCGTACTCTACAACTTACCGTAGTGACTGAGTTACCTATACTCAAACTCATTTGAGACCCTCAATCACTACTTGTCCCTCCGGACCGCACGACGAAAGGTACCCCAGTGTTTCACAACCTGTACTGACTTGTTGACTTGACTTAACTTGACTTGACTATCATATGTACATAAACCTCAGGGATATTCATTACTTACTCCTTGAATTTTGTTTATAAATTTCTTTATTAAAGGTTAAAAAAAACTTTAGACTACTTTTACTTTCCGGGTATTTAGGTTTTATGAGTTACATGAGGTTTGTTTCCTTAATACTACTTTTGATTTAATTCGTATAGTCTTAGTTTAACATATTTTTCTTCTCCTTCAGAATATTTCGTTACTTTTTTTTGTCTAATATTTATCATACATTTTTCCTCGTCTTAATTCCTAATATTGATTGTAACAGTCTTTGTCCTACTCTACTGTTACCTCGTTATATAAATCTTATCATTTTCTTTCTGTAAACTGTAGAATGTCAAGGTACGGATTGTTTTTATTAAACAGTTTTTACTTTCGTTTTATTACTGAAAAGTCTATACGTTAGTTTTCTTTTGTTTACCTCTACTTTATATTTATATGTGATTTTAAACTTTACTTATGGTGGACCATTTCCGTTGATGTGTTTATAACCAAACTGGTTCTTCAAACAAATCCAAAAAGATATGCTAGTATATCTTTTTGGACTTACTTAAAAAACCAGTTGTGTTATTTATACACACTAAAAAAAGAATCATACATTTAGAAAAATCCTCTATTGTTTCATTTTGTTACGTAACACAATAAACGTTGTGTGTATACGTATTACACAGTGTTATTATTGTATTTCCGGTCTTCTCCTCTTTATTTTCAGAATAAAATACTAAGAACATGTTATATAAGATTTCGAACGAGGAAATCCTACACTATCAACCTGATATTTCTTTCGGCTCGTGGGTTTTTAACCACAAAAACTTGACATCGTAACCTTTTCTGAGAAGTCTCAGGGAACCTGAAGTTCCTCTAGTTTGGTCAGGTAGGATTTCTTTAGTCAGGACTTATAAGTAACCTTCCTGACTATGACTTCGACTTTACGGATATAAAACCGGTGGACTGTACGTCTTGATTAAGTAATCTTTTATAGGACTACGACCTTTTCTAACTTCCGTCCTCTTCTTCCCCTGTTGTCTCCTACTCTACCAACCTACCGTAGTGACTGAGTTACCTGTAGTCAAACTCGTTCGAGATCCTCAACCACTACCTGTCCCTCCGGACCGTACGATGTCAGGTAACCCAGTGTTTCTCAGTCTGTGCTGACTCGTTGACTTGACTTGACTTTGGGATTTCCTAGACATTTTTATTGTTTTGTCTCGAATATTCAGGTTTTTTTCTTTATTACCCTTGTATTTTTATAAAGTACTCAAATTGTCTTCTTTCTTTTTTACTTTTCCTCTTACTTCTTAACTGTTATAATATCTTTTATTCACCGTTCTGACAGTTAAGTTTGTACTGGTATAGTTATTACTGTAGTTTATATTTTCCGGATTTATTTTGTTGACTTTTGGTGACTAATATTTAACTGAAAAAATTTCGTTCTTGTTAGATTAAAATAAATACTCTTTGTGAAATTTCTATGTTCATCAATTTTCATTCATCTACCTTTTAATATATAATACGATTGTGATTAGTATTCTTTTCATCTGAAGTCTCATTTCCAATTGTAGTCCAGTAAAGTATTATTATAATTATTCATTTTAAACAATTGTCTTGTTAAATAATTTTTCTGTAATGGTAGGATTTACAAATACATGGATTATTGTATCGAAGTTTTATGTAATTCGTTTTTGAATATCGAGAGTTAGGTGTTAATATAAACCTTTCCATTTATAGAAAGATTTATTGATTATCTCGGTCTTGATCATCTATCTTCGTATTAGTCCTGTATTTTATAAACTGAGGTAGTCGGTTGAAATGGATTAACTGTAAATATCTTGTAAAATGGAGCATTGTCGTGTTATGTATATGTAAAGTTCACGTACACTTTGTGTATTTATATAGTATAAGACCTGTTATTTTTATTCAAAGTTACTTAAATTTTACTAACTTACTTTGATCTTAATTTAGTCAGAGGTTTATGAATCTTTAGTTTATTGGTACCTAGTTTCTTATTTTGTTTTTCCTTTATTGTATAAAACTTGATTTACCGTCACTTTTATATTTGTAACTTTCAATACCCTATGGCGATTTCGCTATGAAACTCTCTTTTAATATCGTGATCTACGACTATCATGTCTCCTGTTTTTCTAATTTTGATTAATGGGGTAAAAGGTGAACTTCTTGGATCATCTGTACAAAATTTGAGGTTTCTTATTTATAGTCTCGTCTTTAGTAATGTTTTATCCCTACTACAGTCATTACGTTTCAACCAAATCATAAACTTTAGTTCGTTACTAAAAATGGTATACGTGTTTGATTTTTTCTTTTGGTATATTTTATAACTTTTATTTATTTCTCCTCGATTTACCCTGTCGATATGATAAATGTTCAGTCTTTTGAGTTTTAACATTTCCACAGTAAAAAGTAGTTTGTAGTTATACAATTCAATTTACGGTTGGGTTTAGGATGGTACAAAATTAACTTCCTTAAATGTTCGACTAAGATTTTGAGTATACCTTTATGTTTCTTATATCTTAGTGGTTTTGTTGAAACCTTCACTTCTTGTTTCAACCTCTTTATTATAATGGACGAAAGTTCTAAATAATACCATGATGTCACATGAGATTAACCGTATTTCCGTCTTATCTCTAAGGTCTTTATATAGGTGGGTATTTCCCTGTCGATTAAAAACTGTTATAACTCCTACATTTCCTACACCTTTATTATGTGTGAAGAACTTCCTTATACTTACGATACGGACGATACCTTTTATCAACATATGAAAAGATTTTTCAAATTTTGGTAGACTAGATAGGTAAGGTTACAATTCATAAATAAATTCTTTTTGGTTTGGTATATAAGTATTGTTTTTAACACGAGTCATAAATATCGTAGAAATAAACGTTATCAGTTTCGACCTTTATTGGGTTTACAGATCGTCCACCTACCTATTCTTTACACTAAACAGGTACGTCATTTCACGTTACTTGATGACTGACTGTGTGTGTTGTACGTATTTAGAACTTTATTAACATGACTCACTTTCTTCAATCTTTTTTTCTCATGTAAGACACACCAGGGTAAATATAATTATATTGTGAGTTCCTTTATGTTTCATTTAATATACCGACTTTCTGTCATCAAAGGATTCCCCTTCTCATGTCACCCGTTCCCTACCTCTTATCCGGTCAACTTCTCTATCTAATGTTTCTTCATTTTCCTTTAAACAACTCCAGTACTGACACAAATAATTTAACTAACGCAATTATCGAAGTCTTTCACTTTCACTTTCACTTCAACGAGTCAGTACAGGCTGAGAAACGCTGGGGTACCTGACATCGGGTGGTCCGAGGAGACAGGTACCCTAAAAGGTCCGTTTCTTATGACCTCACCCAACGGTAAAGGAAGAGGTTTATCGAAGTCTTCATATATGGATAATTGTTTTGTTCGTACATGTATACAATGTCGAATTAGTTTAAAACGTGAAATATATACACGTAAAGTAACATTAACTTACTTTGTCTACTTAGACATTAGTTAGTTCTTTATAGTATTTACTTAATATTTACTAAGTCTAACTTAGTTTAGATTACTTTGACTTATTTTTCAGACATTTGTTTGTTTTTCTTTTACTATAAAAGTACACCAGTGTTATTTAGGTCATTCCTTTTTTAAATTCATCATGACTACTTCTGGTCTTCCAAACAAAGACTAAGAGATCAGGTCATTAAGTTATAAGATACTCAAATTATAATTAGATAAAATACTTTGTAAGTACAAATCCGTTAACTATCCAACAAGTAAAGAAGATTTGTGTCTCCTTTGAGGTGTAATAGGATCGATCGATTGTTCTTTACGAAAGGGTCTATATAAGAAGAACTAAAACTTGCTCCTTAATTTTTCTGTGAACAAATTAAACGTTTACATAAAAAAAGATGTCTGAATCGTAGTTTTAAAATTTAGACTTTTCCTAGTGTCTTTAGTACGTCGGATAAAGGAGTGACATAGTTCCGTTTAACTCCCGTTAAATTTACTGATCAAATCCTATACTTTTTATCTATCATCACCTTGACTTTGATTTTAAGTTCAGAGTATGTGAGGTTTTGAGAAGCACTCTGTAGTACATCCGATGAAGTTGGACTATATAATACATACTATCGTATTACCTAAAAGATTTATTGAACTTGTTCGGAAATGGAACGTGACTGTTTAATCAACTTTCTTCTATTTTTTCTAGTGCCGTCCAAGTTTACTTTTTAACTAGCCTCTATGGTAGATTTAGACTATGACTGAGTCATACTCTACATATCTTCTGTCGTTCGTTATGAAATTGTATAAATACATATCCATTTGTCTCTATCTCGGATCATTTTCGTACTTTCATAGACTACCCATTAATAATTATTAACGATTATTAATTATTATCACGAGTGGTCAGAAGACAGACATTTAACTGAAATAAGACCAAAGAAATGACCTATTAAACAAAACAGAACGGACGTAGTCAAGAAAACAACTTAATAATAACATTAATATACACACTTGTTCTAAAAAACGTTCACATTCCTGAAATCCAAGAACAAGTAAATACTGAATTATCGTCGTTGTTGTTTTCATCGTTTACAAATATCTCCCAATTTATATACGGACGATGTTCAATCGCGACGTCCCGAAGGGACTACCGAGTTGTCATTTCTTAGACGGACGTTACGTCCTCTACGTTCAAACTAGGGATTCAGTCCTTTTAGAGGACTTCCTCCTTTACCGTTGGGTGAGACCATAAGAACGTCCCTTTAGGGTACCTGTCTCCTCGGACCGCCCGACATCAGGTTTCCCAGTTTTTTTCAGTCTATACTGACTCGTACTCGAACCTTATGAAATATATAAAGCAAAGAAATATACCTCTTCTTTTACCGTTGGGCGAGGTTATAGGAACGGACCGTCCGACGTCAGGCACCCCAACGTCTCTCAATCTGTGTTGACTCGCTGATTGTGTGTGCGTGTGAAGAAATATTTGAAATCTATAAAGATTTATGTAGTGTATAAATTACGGAAACTAACGATGTTTTGAACATTCAAACCCAAAAAATACTAGAGGTAAAGTGTCTACTCCTTCTACTCTTATATGATTCACCACTTGTCTTATTTGAGACCTCTATTATGGGAATTGGTGAAACTTTTACCTATTTTAAACGAAATTTTACAATTTTTTTTCGAACTGTGAAATCGGTTTTAACTGTCCTTTCCAATGTAAGGTTTGACTTAGAAAGACGAACATAACCGTTTTAAAAAGACGAGATTTATCACAGACAAATTACTCGTTTAACGAAATTCACATACATATGGTGACACCGTGACTCCTATGTCTGTAAATCGGTTAAAGAAAGAGTAGACACTATTAAGGTCACGACGGATCAACATGTTATCGTGAGACTTAAATTGGACTTTTTTATATTGAATTCTTTAATTGTAAAATTTCAATTTAACGATTACGTATTTACCCCCGTTAGTCTAGTCATCGACAGGTCAATATTACAAGAGTTTTATTACTAATTATTAGTTTTACATAGGATAACCAACCTCTCGAGAAGTCATTCCTCTGAAAGTCTTTTGTAAATCGTTATTGGTGACGTGTATGTATACCCAACCGGTTTCACAAGTAAGTCCAAAAAGGTCTTTTATGTCTCTAAAATTACTTATCAGACAGAGTATCTCGTGGGAGGAAAATAGTCCCCCAATATGGACCGTCACTTACAGAAAACTCTCAGACGAGGTACCCTTTTTTGTGTTTTATTTCTAAAGGAGGACTCATTGACTATTCTGAAGTAATAAAATATAGTATAAAGAAAAAGAAGAAGGGAAAAAGAACTATTTAAAACAGGTGGAAGATTTTGGATCAAAGTGATAAAGTAGAGACTTCAAAAGGAAATTAAACTAAAGAAAGAGGAAACTGAAACTGGTCTTGTAACTCAAGGTGTGGATCGTGAGTCAATATACCATAAACACGGTAATTAATAACTAAGGTTGTTGATCTAACAATTTAATTTATTCAGGTAATTTATTACCTGAAGGGACCACCGAGTCACCATTTATTAGGTGGACGGTTACGTCCTCTACGTCCTTTGTGTCCAAACTAAGGACTCAACCCTGCAGAGGACCTCATCATTTACTGTTGAGTGGGGTCATAAGAATGGACTTTTTAAGGTGTCAATGTCCTTCGACCGTCCGATGTCAGGTACTCCAGTGTTTCTCAGTCTGTACTGACTTACTGACTCGTACTTCCGTGTATTATTTATCATGTGTGGAACGTCTATCACCGAGACATATAACAAAGAGACTGAGATGTCTTGAAGGGTGTCTCTGAGTTCATCCTTTGAGAACCCTATGAGGCTAGGGAAGCAGGTGGATTTTTTTTTTACACGTATAACTCAAGTCCAGGTACTTTAGTTGTATCCTCCGAGGACGGGTGTGAAAGAGGGTGTCTGTCAACACTCGTTTATTTGTCTCGTTAAGAGAGACTTTCTTTTAATCTTTGATCGACTCGTCAAGGATGTGTTCCGTTTACTCTTTGCAACAAATCAGTGATTCAGTACAGACTGAGAAACACTGGGGCGCCTGACATCGGGAGGTCTGAGGACACAGGAATCCTAAAGGGTCCGCTCTTATGACCTCACCCGATGGTAAAGGAAAATGTCCCCTAGAAGGGGTGGGTCCCTAGTTTAGATCCAGAGGACGTAGAGCACGTAACAGTCCCTCTAAGAAAGGGTGACTCGGTGGACCCCTCTTTTACTCTTTGAGTAGATTTTCCACCCTTTCTGACCTTGTGTGAGAGTGGTATTTGGAGTGGGGAGTGTGTCGTTCCGTGTTAGTCCTCCCTTGAGTGTTTGAGGGTGAAGACAGACTTCTCGTCATCCAAACCTGGGGTGTTGGAAATTCTGAATGTAGACTCCCTTCCTATAGGTTTTGTAAGTGGAGTCTCTCGTTCGTCTCAAACCCAGGTTCTTTGGACGTTCTGATCTGATATCGTAACCGAGTGTTCCTGAATAACACTGATAAGGGGGATCCCGAGTCATCTCTCCCTCTTCCGTTTTTCCTGTAGGTAGGGGATCAGAAAAGTACTTTCTCCAGGTAAACGGACAATATTTACGACACCCGACTCTTACGGTAGGGAGGTAAGACATATATGTTACCTTATAATAAGTTAGTGTTCCTTCTTCCTTTGGGACGGTAAACGTTGTTGTATTTACTGGGAATATCGTAATACGATTCACTTTATTCGGGTCGACCATCTTTGTCTCTCATCTTTTCATCAACGGTTAAAATAAACATTAACTATCAAAACAGTCAATACTGAGTTACTTCGACTTATAAAAAATTTACGCGTAAGTAAACTTCCACCTGTATCACGAGTAAGAGTTTTCTTTATCGTTGACTTCTAAAAAGTAGAGACTTCACCAAATCTATCGTAGAATGACTCTACTTATCTTCGTCTTTCAATTTTCAGGTCGGTTTATAAATAATCCAACTTGTACTAACTTCGGAAGTAATCTATTCTCAGACAATCGTGAAGATTAGATCAGGTTTATGTAATGTTTAATAGGAAATAGTTTCTTAGAGGTCCCTGGAGTTTTATGAATACGAATAGATAAAGAGGTTTTATGTACGTTATTATGACATTTTCTTGATTAGTCTCAAAAATTTAGTACTCTTGAACGAGATTTCAGGGAGTTAACTTACGAAAAACAACAACAAGTATTCAACATAGGTTGAGAGACACCGGTGTACCTGACGTCATACAGTCCGAAGGGACAGGAAGTCCTAGACGACCTCAAACAAAATCTTAGTAATCTTTACTAACTATTTCGTACTTTCATAATTACGAGAGGTATTACCTGATTACCTCCTAGTGGAAGAACTTACGGTGGAGGGCACAGAGAATTTGACTTAATTTTGATGGAACTTTCTAACAAAGAATCAATAAATTCTCAATGATTTAACCGACTTAATTCCGCTCTTTATACTTGAATCACTAATTATTTATTTCAGGAAACCTTTCCTATAAATATTAGGGTATAGTATAAGTAAAACCCCATTCTAAGGAACTTAGAGTAATAGTGTACGTGTTTTTATATGTAGAAACAACAGAATGAACAGAAAGGAATGAACAACAACAACAAGTCAGGGAGTCAGTGAGTACAAGCTGAGAAAAAAACGTTGGGGTACTTGACGTCGTACGGTCTGAAGGGGTAGGCAGTGGTAGGGGGTCTCAAATGAGTTGAGAACAGGTAACTTAACGACTACGGTAGGTTGGCCGAGTGGAGGACAACAGGGGAAGAGAAGGACGGAAGTTAGAAAGGGTCGTAGTCCCAAAACAGGTTAATGAGACGAAAAGAGTAATACATCGGTTTCATGACCTCGAAGTCGTAGTGACTCTTATAAGTTCCAACTAAAGGAAATCCTAACTGACCAAACTAGAGGAACGACAAGTTCCCTAGGACTTCTCAGGAGGGGTTGTGGTGTCAAGCTTTCACAGTCAAGAGACTTGCGCGTACAGAGAAATACCGCGTTGAGAGTGTAGACATGTACTGATGACCTTTTTGGTATCGAACTGATCTGTCTGGAACAACCCTTTCGTTACAGAGACGAAAAATTGCAAATAATTATTATTACAGTCACGGAACGTAAGAGACGACAAAGGAAACTTTGGTGAAGGATAACTAATATAAGTAGTTTTACGACCGAAACTTACTGACTACTCAAGATTAGACATATCCGTGACTTTCAGACTCCATTTTTATTAAGATGAAAAGTGTAAAAGGAAAAAACTTAGAAAAGAGATAATATTCTTGAATAGTCGTTAAAGAAAGATAATTATATAGGGTAACAACCTTATCGTAGTACTTCGTTTTATATACGACTGTCAAGTGTCTAAATAATAAAATAAACAATATAAGTGTAAAATTTCTCACTACAAGGTGTCAATTTACTTAGGTTTCTCTAATTTAGAGGAATTTTCTTAGTTAGGAGAGTCTCATCATACAAAACGGTCGTCCCGAACTAGTCTGGTATTATCCCACGCCCGAAAGACTCTAACTTTGTGTAAGTAGACAAGTAGATGGACTACACCTTCATCCCCAAAAACTCAAAATTATAGAATTTTATAACTAAAAGAGAGATAATATTAGTTTACGTAAGTTTAAGTAAATAAAGTTACTTTAATAGTCCTGGTCATCTTTTAATGTGAACCCTTTACTTAAACTAAGTATATGAACTATTTAATAGTACATACCCATAATTTTTCAGGTAAAAAGTACTCATAATCGAATACCACAAAACTAACTTTACGGTTGACTTGAAGAACCTCTTGGATCGAGATCCTATTCGTCACTCGTGGAAGGTGAACTCAAGTACTAAGTTGGGATGAGTGAACGAGGGATAGTTGGAACTGGTACCCAGTACGGGTCGGACACACACATACACGAATCAGTGAAGTCAGTACCGACTGAGACACGTTGGTGGACTCAGTTGTCGTATAGTACCTAAATCAGTTTCTTTGGGGTAACCTCCGGATACAATCTGTCCCTATTAGGTAAGAATAAACGGATATTTGTCAGAGGAAACATGGACCTGTACGGAGAGGGAAAGGGTATCTTTCCTTAAAATAGTTTTTTCTGTATTATTACAATTATAGACTAGGATGACGGAGAGGGTTCCATAGATAGATTATGGTTTAATATTTAGATCGGTATAACCTGAGAACTTAGATATTGGTTGTATTACTGACAAGACAAAGGAGTGTCTTACCCCTTACGAACCAAATAACGTGTAATCAATACCACGGGTATAGGAGTTCACCCTTGACTATGTCAGTCACAGTGTCACGATAGACGTGTTTCAAATCCGTTTAGTCCGGGTAGCTGATACTACACTCCAACTACGACTTTCTGTATCGTGGGTCTAGATCGTAATTCAATCAATTACAAGTCCAGATGGTAAAGTGAAGGAAAAACTTTAGTCTTAGAGGTGAAGGTAGTAGTCAAAGACTTTCCAGTACGTCAATCGTGGATTCCTCTCTTTCACCCGTCCCGTAAATACCGGTAACTTAGACCAATCAACGACGAAACCAGTCACACACAAGATAATAGGTTACGAATGGGGAAATTGATACTCCGTAAACAAATTTTTTCTAAAAATTTGAATGCGATATAAGATCACTTTATGAAAAAAGATTCATCGTAAGTAAAGTCAAGTCAGCGAGTCAGTACAGGTTGAGAAACGCTGAGGTACTTCGTGTCGTGTGGTCGGGAGGGACAGGGTAGTGGTTGAGGGCCTCAGGTGGGTTTGGGTATCGGTAACTCATCCACTACGGTAGGTTGGTAGAATAGGAGCCAGTAGGGGAAGAGGACGGGAGTTAGAAAGGGTCGTAGTCCCAGAAAAGGTTACTCAGTCGAGAAGTGTAGTCCACCGGTTTCATAACCTCAAATTCGAAATCGTAGTAAGGAAGGTTTCTTTAGGGTCCCACCTAGAGGAAGTCTTACCTGACCAACCTAGAGGAACGTCAGGTTCCCTGAGAGTTCAGAAGAGGTTGTGGTGTCAAGTTTTCGTAGTTAAGAAGTCGCGAGTCGAAAGAAATGTCAGGTTGAGAGTGTAGGTATGTACTGGTGACCTTTTTGTTATCGGAACTGATCTACCTGGAAACAACCGTTACAGAGACGAAAAATTATGCGATAGACCAAACCAGTATTGAAAGGAAGGTTCCTCATTCGCAGAAAATTAAAGTACCGATGTTAGCGGTATATGTTACTAGAACTTAGGGGGGTTTTATTTCAGTCGGTGACAAAGGTGACAAAGGGGTAGATAAACGGTACTTCACTACCCTGGCCTACGGTACTAAAATCAAAAGATTTACAACTCGAAATTCGGTCAAAAAAGTGAGAGGAGAAAGTGAAAGTAGTTCACCGAGAAATCAAAAAAAGTGAAAAACGGTTTTCCCACCACAGTAGACGTATAGACTCCAATAACTATAAAGAGGGTCTTTAGAACTAAGGTCGAACACAAAGAAGGTCAGGTCCCAAAGAGTACTACACGAGACGTATATTCAATTTTTTCGTCCCACTGTTATATGTCGGAACTATATGAGGAAAAGGATAAACCTTGGTCAGACAACAAGGTAAAGGTCAAGGTTGTAAACGAAGGACTGGACGTATGTCCAAAGAGTTTTCCTTCCAGTCCACCAGACCATAAGGGTGGAGAAAGTCTTAAAAGGTACCAAATAACACTAGGTGTATCAGTTTCCGAAACCATATCAGTTATTATCATTGTAATTTCATGTATATATAAATGTAGAATGAACGTTGTTTATTAGGAATATCCTAACAAATAATTTAATGGAATAATAAGTTATAAATCATTAATACAATAATTTATTAGGAATTTCCTAAGATTTATACGAGGGAGGAGTTCGAGGGAAATTAACCTTTCGTTTCATATACTCGAATCTGGTCCCACTGGTTATTAATATGTAACAGTCTGGTAAAAGAACCGGTAAAAATCAACTAGAAAATTTTTAAAAGGGAAACTAATCTATCAAAGTTTCCATTATAAGAGATACTTTATTCCCATGTGAGTGATAAAACACCAACTTTACGGGTTGATTTGTGGAGTTAGACGTACCATATGAATGTCATATTTTGGATTGGAGTGTATGAGGGTGACCAAAAAAATTAATCTCTCTTATTTTAAATAAAGTCATACTGTTAGAGATACAGTTAGGCACAACGACGTTTACCGTAATAATAGAAAAATTACGGACTCATTATAAGGTGCCACACACACACACACACACACACACACACACACATACATATACGTATTGTGCAGAAGAAATAGACAAGGAGACAATTACTTGGAAATCCAACGAAGGTACAGAACCGATAACATTTGTCACGACACTACTTGTAACCCCACGTACATAGGAAAACCTAGTACAAAAAGAGACCTATATACGGGTCCTCACCCTGACTTTCTAATATACCATCGAGACAAAAATCAAACAAAAAATTGAGGTATGACAAGAGGTATCACCGACATGGGTAAATGTACGGGTAGTTGTGACATCTTCCTTAGGGAATAGAGGTAGGAAACACCTAAAAGTTACCATCGACAAGACTGACCACATTCCACCATACAGTGACATCAAAGAATGTGGGAAATATACACCTTATATTTCTTTTTACTATGTTTACTTGAACGTTTTGTCCTTCTCTGAGTGTCCGAATCTCTTACTTGAATACCAACGGATACGTGTGACGATATAAATTTTACCTATTGCTTGTTCCTGGATGATATATTGTATCCCTCGAGACGAGTTACAATGAAACGTCGGACCTACCCTCCGCTCGAATCCCCTCTTACCTATGTACATATAACGTATCGACTCAGGGAAACAACAGGTGGACACTGATAATGTTGTAACAATTAGTCGAATAGGGTTATGTTTTAATTTTCAAGTTTTTCTTTTTCTTGTTTTGTATAACAATAATACATCTTCTATAAATTATGACACATAAAAATTTTACTCCTTAAAATTTGAAAGTTCCTATGTTCACAGAGGTATGATTATTTAACTTAATAAGTTTCTTTTTTTTATTTTATAAAACGTACCCAAAATCAGACACTTAGTAAAAGAAATATTACTTTTACTAGTACAAATTACTACACTTAGTATAGAAAATTGTCAGTACTATTTCGAAGATTTAGGTTTGACTTTTAATACACAATCTTCGAAGGTTTAATTTTTGTTTCCTTTATGGAAGAGTCCCACTCAATCATTAAAAATCGTGAACTTATGGCGAGTCATTGAAGTGGACGACGTGACTACGTGTGAAACCAAAGTACGTCTCCATTTCTACTGAGTAATATCGGAAAATTTTTAAACTTAGGTTTACCTCTCTTATTAAAGGTAGGACTCACTTGAACCAGAATAAGAGTCGCACATGGACCCGGACTCAAACTTGGGAAATGTACCCCAAGAACCACAATATAAACAAACCATATCTGGATCCTGTAAGGTGTAGTCCAATTAGGAGGAGATTTACAAGTTAAGAATACCTGTCTTTGTATATATAACCGAAGAGAGGTACACGAGATCTGACGACTCGACGTGTCCAAACTAAAACTCTATAAACTAGTAGGTGTGAGTGCCATAAATTAGTGAAATACACACATCTCGGGTTTCGTAGTAATAATAAACTGAATTTGTCGTTAGGTAGGAATCTTATACTTACTAAATACTAAAAAAAGTCTTCATAGTAAGTCAATAAGATTAGTTTTTTAATGTGTATCACCTTATATTAATCGAAGGATAAAGACACGTCAGAAAGGTAAAAAATACGGAAGAAAGTCCGTCAAATGGGTTCAAGTAAAGATAATCTTGTCTAGGACGAGTGTGTCGTAAGTTCAGTCCAAATAGTGACAGTTTCACTTCGCCTTTTTACGTTCGTTGAGAAAATAGATAATATTCGGTTTTTTTAATGATACGTATTTTTTTAGTACTGATGTCTTTCTTTTGGTCATTTGATGGTCAATAGAACAATGTATATATATCAAAATTTACTGGTTCGATATTTCAACAAAGTTCATTTGTTTTATACAAATAATCTTTCGGTTCACTTAATTGGAATGTAAATGAAATTACTTTGACTTTAATACTAGATACATAGATTCACGGTAATAGTTCTTTTAACTTTCAGTGGTGATTATAACGCCTTAACACGTTATATGTGAAATTAAGGTTACTTATTATTATTGTACACGAAAGACCTTTCTTGGAAACACTTAAGTTTTAACAACAAAACCCTAATTTAACGCAGTTTGAGAAAACACCGGGGTGCCTGACGTCGGGCGGTCAAAGGAGACAGGTACACTAAAGGGTCCGTTCTTATAACTGTACTCAACGGTAAAAGAAGAGGTCCCTTAGAAAGGTTAGGTCTCTAACTTGGTCGTAGAGAACACAAAGGATGTAACGTCCTAAGAAATGGTGACTTGATGGTCCCTTTGGGGGCTTAAATTTTAATGAAGAATGAATTAAAATTTCTTAAAAAAGAGGATCTGAAAACTAATAATAGGTGACTCCTTAACGGTTCATAAGTCAATATAAAGTAAATAAGTCTATAAAAGTATTTCATATAAACCCTTTTACAGAGATTTTACAGTAAAATAAAAATCATTTTAGCTTTTGACAATATGACTTGGAAAAAGTGGTGTGCACTCTTATTATGCCATCGAAGTAAAAGACGGAATTACTGTCAAGTCAAGTCAAGTCAAGTCAAGTGAGCGAGTCAGTACAGGCTGAGAAACGTTGCGGTACTTAGCGTAGTGCGGTCCGGAGGGACAGGTAGTGGTAGAGGGCCTCAAGTGAGTCTGAGACCAGCTAGCTCAGGCACTATGGTAGGTCGGTAGAGTAGGAACCACCAGGGGAAGAGGAGGACGGGGGTTAGGGAGGGTCGTAGTCTCAGAAAAGGTTTCTCAGTCGAGAAACGTACTCCACCAGTTTCATGACCCCGAAGTCGAAATCGTAGTAAAGAAGGTTTCTTTAGGGTCCCGACTAGAGGAAGTCTTACCTGACCATCCTAGAGGAACGTCAGGGTCCCTGAGAGTTCTCAGAAGAGGTCGTGGTGTCAAGTTTTCGTAGTTAAGAAGCGACGAGTCGGAAGAAGTGTCAGGTTGAGAGTGTAGGTATGTACTGAGGACCTTTTTGGTATCGGAACTGATCTGCCTGGGATCAGCCGTTTCATTACAGAGACGAAAACTTATATGATAGATCCAACCAGTATTGAAAAGAAGGTTCCTCATTCGCAGAATTAAAGTACCGACGTTAGTGGTAGACGTCACTAAAACCTCGGAGGTTTTTTATTTCAGACTGTGACAAAGGTGACAAAGGGGTAGATAAAGGGTACTTCACTACCCTGGCCTACGGTACTAGAAACAAAAGACTTACAACTCGAAATTCGGTTGAAAAAGTGAGAGGAGAAAGTGAAAGTAGTTCTCCGAAAAATGGAGGAGAAGTGAAAGACGGTATTCCCACTACAGTAGACGTATAGACTCCAATAACTATAACCAGGGTCGTCAGAACTAAGGTCGAACACAAAGAAGGTCAGGTCACAAAGAGTACTACATGAGACGTATCTTCAATTTATTCATCCCACTGTTATATGTCGAAACTGCATGAGGAAAAGGATAAACCTAGGTCAGACAACAAGGTACAGGTCAAGATTGACAACGAAGGACTGGACGTATGTCNACCAGACCATAAGGGTAGAGAAAGTCTTAAAAGGTGTCAAATAACACTAGGTGTGTCAGTTTCCGAAACCGTATCAGTTATTTCGTCTTCGTCTACAAAAAGACCTTTAGAGAACGAAAAAGGTACTAGGTCGCCTACAACCGTTAAACTACAGACCAAGGAGACGGAAAAGATTTTGGTCGAACTTGTAGTCCTTCAAGTGCCAAGTGCATAACGACTTCGGACCGAACCTCTTAAAACTCGTAATGAAATGATCGCACACTCTACTCACGTTAACACGTCATCAAACTCGTAAGAAACCGTAACGGAAAGAAACCTTAACCCTACCTTTGACTGGAAAGGGTCAGGACACCGGTGACGACTCAAAAGGTTTAAACGACAGTATAACGCACGTCGTGAAAGTGTCGTAGTAGAAAGTCCAACACTTTGTCGAGTTGACCTTAAGGTAGTGGAGGTGATCGAAACAAGCATCACTACGAAAGATTCCGGGTGAACTGAAGTGTAAGGTTCTACAGACCGAGATCTAATCACTAGTGTAGTAGTACTAGTAGACCCAGCACTTCTAGAAGAAACATGTCAAGAAGACACATAAGAACGGTAGAGAAGAATTATAAAAGACGAAGACAATCCAGGTATGGTAAAGACAGGAAATAGCTCGGGTAGAAACGTACTTTACAAGGGAACCATAGAGACTGAAAGAACTTCTCTAGAGATCAGAAAGGGTAAGACAAGAAAAGGAGATAAAGAAACGTAACTAACGACTTCTTCCGAAACAATAGAGAAAAACGATAAGAAACCTTGAGACGTAAGTCTACGAATATAGAAAGGAAAAGAGGAAACGAGAAGTGGAGAGAAGAAAAGTGTCGATAAACATTCCGGAGGGGTCTGTCGGTAAAACGAAAAAAACGTAAAGAAACGGTACCCCTACCAGAACTAGGGACAGAAGACATGTTACAGTACCTGGAGTAAGGTATCAAGTAGTCCGTGAGATAGATAGTCTAGATCAGGGAATTTAGATAAAGAGTGAAGGTGACATATTAGTATTCCCTAAACTAAGTCCAGTATGGACTTACCAGATCGTCAAAAGGGACGAAAGAAGTTAAATTCACGAAATTACTGTGAGTAGTAAATAAGAAGAAAGAAGTACGTACCCAATAGAAAATGTATATAGAGGAAGGGAGAATTCGGAGGGAGAATTGGGGGTTTGAGGTAGGGTAGGGAGATCCAGTAGTGTCTCACGACTCTACTCGGGGTACACAATATGTCGTCGAAGGGTGATCGATAACAGGATTAGAGGAGAAGAATATTCACGTATACGACGACGACAACGATTCAGTGAAGTCAGCACAGACTGAGACACGCTGGGGTATCTACCGTCGGGTGGTCCGAGGGGACAGGGACCCTAAGAGGTCCGTACTTGTGACCTCACCCAACGGTAAAGGAAGAGGTTAAGTACTTTCATCTTTCACTTTGACTTCAGCGAGTCAACACAGGCTGAGAAACGCTGGGGTACTTGACGTCGTGGGGTCCGGAGGGACAGGTAGTGGTTGAGGGTCTCAGGTGGGTTTGGGTATAGGTAACTCAGTCACTACGGTAGGTTGGTAGAGTAGGAGACAGTAGGGGAAGAGGAGACCGGGGGTTGGGGAGGGTCGTAGTCCCAGAAAAGGTTACTCAGTCGAGAAGTATAGTCCGCCGGTTTCATAACCTCAAAGTCGAGGTTGGAGTCAGGAAGGTTACTTGTGGGTCCTGAATAGAGGAAATCCTACCTGACCGACCTAGAGGAACGTCAGGTTCCCTGAGAACTCTCAGAAGAGGTTGTGGTATAAAGTTTTTGTAGTCAAGAAACCACGAGTCGAAAGAAATATCAGGTTGGGAGTGTAGGTATGTACTGGTGACCTTTTTAGTATCTGAACTGATCCTTGGGTGGAATTTTTTTCTTCCCTAACTTTGTTACGTTCTTCTAAAATTACTTTCTTGTCGGACTTTCCTCCGAGGGTAGGTGAGGGTCAGTGGTAAGACTCAAAGTAGATACAAAAAAATTTGTGACGAAAAGTCATCATCCTTTCTTTAATTGTCGATTTACTTCCTGTACAGTCATTAACCCTTCTTTTCCAGTCATTATCCCTTCTTTTACAGTCCTCACCTCGTCAGTACTCTATCCTAGTATCGCTACGAATAGAGCATACCGGAAGAAAACACGTCCGTGGTTTCTTATGTCGAGACATAGTGAATAATTATAAAAAAAGAGGTTGGACAATTGTTGTAAAGACCTTTGGTTCGGACGAAAATTTAAATACTTCTTTACCATAAATAATAATTTGTGTAATTTGACTAAATCTCCGATAGTAAAAGATAACAACCAAGTCAACAGTATCGGAGTCAAATTTTAAAATTTTCCAAGAAAAACGGGAGGTTTGCCTTTCCTTTCGTACTCACTGAAGTAAAACTTACACTTCCAACAGATCCCTCTGTTACACCAATCGACCTCCACTTGTGTAACAAAAGAGTAAAATGATTTAGTACGTATTTACAAAGAGAGTAAACCGAAACCAACAAGTCGGAATTAAATCATACCTTTACACGAAAAGTTCCGTCATGTCTGTAGACTGAAGATTAGGTCACACTCACCGTTCACTTGTCTCTAACCTTATAGAACAGTAAATCCTAAGATCGAAACTGATAACGAACAAAACAAGTACCTCGTGATTATTACTTCGCCACTAACATGACTAACATCAAAAGACACATCGGTCGAAGAAATAATATGATCGGAACCAGTGGAACCACTGATACAAGGGAACACTGGAAAAAGAACTTTTTTTCTTTTTCTTTTTCTAAAAGATAGGTCGAATACTTATGGTTCACCGAATTGCTCTCGGAGACATCCATTCGATAACACGTTTCACTATTGTTTCGTCTCGTCACGTGATCTTTCCGTTACGTCGTTATCAAGTTAATTCATTCCGTCGACACAGTCACCATTGTAAATTTTTTTTCGACAAACTCATTCTACCCTCCTGTAAGACCGAATAGGTACCCGACCACTTATTCTCTGAGAATTGGAGTAGTCATCCATCGACTGACACCGAGAATTAAAAGCCAATCCCCACTTCGGGGAATGAAAAGTATGATGACAAGTCACTGTCAAGAACGACGAACAATACTCGTGGAATAAACTCCAAGAAAATGTTCTTTTCAACTACTTCATTGATACTTCTTTAGAGGAGAGGGGGATGGAAACATCCGGGACTCTGAACTTACTAAAAACAATAACAACAATTATTCCACAAAGGATGTGATTGAAGACATTAAGATTTCTAAAGACGTAGGAGTTAGAATTTATTTATTTAGTTGCACCAAAAGAAATTAAAAAGTCAAACCTATAAAACAGAACGCTAAGAGAGTCACAACACACTACATTAGAAGTATAGTATGTCGTGGAAATCTTCATCGACTATAGACGGATGTAGAACCGTTAGGAGCAACAAGGATGGAGATGTGAATCTAAACGACATAACTCGTAAAGTGGTTTCCCAGGTATCCGGACTAAAACGGTTTGGGACACGTCTGTCGTGACCCTAGGTTTAGTCAATTACTCTATCGTGAGTAATGACCTAATAATTACCTTGAAATACGCTACCCGTATCTATCTACTACTTTGTGTTTTACGTCTTCCATATATTTCATGTAGAGTAACAATCTTTTTGGGGTCCAAAATCACGGACAAGGACTAAAAACCTTCGTTTAACACCCATACAAAACGTGAGATCTTTTAATCTCAGTCTTGGGGCATTCTATATTAGATTCGAGTAAATCGTCAACTCTTTTGGTGTGGGGTTTCATAAAGTAAAAGGACTGGTTCCAGTATTTTAACATAGTTGTATTCATGTTCTTAGTTTCATAATACAGGTCGGGTTACAAGCAAGGTGAAGTAAAATGTGTACGGACACATGTTTGGTAATTGTAATTGAACTTTTCGTTAAACCCGTGTACGAGGTAACTTTCGTCCGATACAATATTATAGTTTCTATTAGGTTCAGGTCTTTACATTGGTACTATCACTCTTGACTTGCCGTCCAGAGGGTTTACTGTACTCGTGTCGGGAACTGAGGAGGAGGGAAAACTCTCCAAAGACAATCAGTAAAATTCTGTCCTCAGGGTTTCGGTGTAAACATTGTAGGATCTTATCAAAACTACAAAATCTGACGTCCATAAGGTCACCGATGAAGATTTTTACTACATTTGTTATCACTTTCACTTTCAGCGAGTCAGTACAGACTGGGAAACTCTGCGGAACCTGATATGTAATGTACCTTAAGAGGTCCGGTCTTATGACCGCACCCATTGGAAAACGAAGAGGTCTCCTAGAAGGTTGGGTCCCTGACTTAGGTCCAGAGGGTGTGACGTCCACCTAAGAAATGGTCCACTCGGTGTTCCCTTAGAGTTATATTTGTAATTTCCCAAATAATTAAGTGTTTTGTTTATGTAGTCTTAATCCCTTCGAGGTCTCAATCAATTGAGTAGTCAAAGTTTACAGACCTAAGTGGAAGAAACACTAAAATAACTGTTCTGAGATACACGTCGGTATTCTCTCTTTTTTTTCACTGAGTAGAGATGGACACATGAAAAGTCTCATCTCCTTTTGAAAAGGTGAGTGAGAGGGATCATCTTAAAGGGGAATATAGAGTAACCAGTCTTAATGTATTGTACGGGAACACATTTGGTCAGTGACAGATCTTTTACCTTAATGGTATTAACAGAATTCTCATTGGTGGGAACCCGAAGGGACCACTGAGTCTACCATTTCTTAGTAGGACGTCACGTTCTCTGTGTCCAAGTTAGGGACCCAACCTTTCTAGGAGACCTCTTCCCTTATCGATGGGTGAGGTCGTAAGAACGGACCTTTTAGGGTACCTGTCTCCTCGGACCACCCGATGACAGGTACCCCAGTGTTTCTCAGACTGTACTGAACCGTTGGTTCTGTTGTGTCTGTTGGAAGTAAAGGGGACTTCATGTTTGGGAGGTCTATGGACTTGTTTTAGTCTCAAGACGTCCTTGTTTTTTATAATTCTTCATGAACTCCTCCTACTCTAATTATATTAAATTCATATAAAGAATTAATAAAAGGATTCGTACACAAAAAATTTCTTCTATAAACTCCACATTCTTTACTAGTCTTGGGTCCTAAGTAGTCGGAGACTGTCCTATGACCATGAACAGTGTTTAGATCTTTGTAGACGACACACGTTATTATACTGTGGACCGCAGACGGTGACACGGTCAATACTGACTAGTCAGTATGAACCTCCTTAGTAATAAGAGGAGTCTCTTTGTCCTTTGGGTCGTTTACAATCGCTTATTCTGAAAATTTGATTCGTTATTGTCATCTAAACTAAGTGAAGGGACGGGGGTGAGGGGACATCAGAGTAACTGATAGGGTCTTTAACGTGAACTAGTCCCACACCTGAGATTTGTTCTTCCTAGGTGTTGGTGAGTCGTAAGTCGGGTCTGAAGTACATCGTCCTACCACAAAATTTCAGACGTTCACCCCGTTCTGTTGTCCGAAGAGTAGCAGTTTCGAGTGACTCATCTGAGTTGAGATCCGTCTCTCAAGGACCATACATCCACAAAGGTCTTGGTTTCCACTGTCCCTCCGTTCAGACCCCACTCTTCGATCTATTTAATACTCGACCACTTTCCCATAGTGAGAGAAAGTCGAAAGAAGAATAGAAGGAAAGATGGAACGAA
Organism: Capra ibex; assembly: GCA_006410555.1. Classification (NCBI taxonomy): domain Eukaryota; kingdom Metazoa; phylum Chordata; class Mammalia; order Artiodactyla; family Bovidae; genus Capra; species Capra ibex. The sequence continues at coordinate 30,829,900 of SJYO01016970.1, read as the reverse complement.
GAATATCTCGTGAGAGTAACACAACAACGACGATTCAGTGAAGTCAGCTCAGGTTGAGACACGCTGGGGTATCTGCCGTCGGGTGTTCTGAGGGGGTCGGGGTCCTAAGGGGTCCGTTCTTGTGACCTCACCCAACGGTAAAGGAAGAGGTTACATACTTTCACTTTTCACTTTCACTTCAGCGAGTCAACACAGGTTGGGAGTCGCTGGGGTACCTGAAGTCGGAAGGTCCGAGGAGGTAGGTACCCTAAAAGGTCCGTTTTTATGACCTCACCCCACGGTAACGAAAGAGGCGTAACACAACAATCCTTACAAATTTACCTGAATAATGGAATTATGTGAAAACTTTGTAACGGTCAAAACTCTTAAATAAGTCCTACTCGTTAGGAAGGGAAAAAGGAGGGTGAATACAAAGTTTCATCTCTTTTCTAGAATTTTCACCTCAACCCCGTCCCCCCAAGTCCTAACCCTTGAGTACATATGGGCACCACCTAAGTGCAACTACATACCGTTTTGGTTATGTCATAACATTTCATTTTATTTCATTTTTTTATTATTATTATTTTACTTTTTATTTTATCGTATTTTTTTGACCTCAACTTAAATCTAAGATTTCTCAAGAAATTACAATCCGATTTAATAACTCTATAATATATAAATAAATAAATGTATATAAGGTTAATTAAATAATCTTATATTTTATATAATTTTATAAAATAAATTCATACTTATTCTATAAACCTAAGATATAATTACTTGACTCTTTTGGTCTCTTGCACAAATTTCTTACCACTTTCTCACTTTACTTCTATAGTGTCTCTGATTATACCAATTTTGATACACTTTCAATAAGTGAGCACAGGTTGGGAAACACTGGGGTACCTGGTATCTCAAATACCTTAAGAGGTCCGGTCTCATGACCTCACCCATCGGAAAGGGAAGAGGTCCCCTAGAAGGGTTGGGTTCCTAGTTTGGGTCCAGAGGGTGTAACGTCCGTCTAAGAAATGGTCGACTCGATGTTCCCTTCGGGTTCTTATGACCTCACCCATCGGATAGGGAAGAGGGTGTCTAGAAGGACTGGGTCCTTAAATTGGTCCCAGAGAACGTAACGTCCGTCTAAAAAATGGTTGACTCGATAGTCCCTTCGGGATTCTGATACATGCTGACCTCTTACTTTGTCTCTTTTTCTCACTTTCCTCTTTAGGCGATTTCTTTATAATGTATTAAGTTTACATCACTGTTCTAGGGGTTTATTCCTTTTCTGAGTCCACTTTTCCCAGAACTGTTTTCTGATCTGAGATACCTTTTGAGTCACCTATATGAAAAAATTTTCTATAGAAATGACTCTTGTATTTTATGAGAAGGTCACGGTATAACGACTTCTACAAACAGGTCACGGTACTTTAATATGTGTTTTACGTTTGGGTCCATTTCGACCAGACATATAAAGTCATCAGACGGTTATAAATTGTAACGAAGATCCTGGTGAACACTAGAAACAACAACAAGTAACCGATTCAATACAACCTGAGAAACGCTGGGGTACCTGAAGTTGTACGGTCCGAGGAGATAGGAGGTGATAGAGGGTCTCAAACGAGTTTAAGTACAGGTAACTCAGGCGTTACGGTAGATAGAGTAGGAGACGTCGGGGGAAGAGGAAAAACAAAAGTTAGGTACAATAGATAGGGGACGGTTTGAGAGGTCAGAATGGAGAACTACAAAGTGGGAGGATTTGGGGAGACAGAACTGTGTTTGTTGGAAGACTAAAAAGTAACGGTAAGAGAAGGAAAACCCATGAAACGGACTTTTAAAAATAAAGTGAGGATGGAAATAGACCAGGTCAGGATAAGTAAGAAAAAAAAAAAAAAAAAAAAAAAATAAAAAAAAATTTAAAATTTTAGAAATTAAGAATGTACGCAAGGGTTTGTACTTGGGGGGAGGGTGGAGGGAGGGGTGTTGTAGAGAGACCCAGTAGGGGTACGTGGTCGGGGTTCGTTCGACGTGGGATGCAGTCTGTACCTGACCGCTAAGTTAAGAATGTACTGTCATATGTACAATCTTAAGGGTAAGAGGGTTTAGTAGGGTGGGAGAGGGAGAGGGAGACTCAGGTTTTCAGACAATATGTGTAGACACAGAAAAAAGGACAGAACGTATGTCCCAGCAGTAACGGTAGAAGGATTTAAGGTATATATACACAATCATATGACATAACCACAAAAAGAAAGACCGAATGAAGTGAGACATATTAGCCGAGGTCAAAGTAGGTAGAGTAGTCTTGACTAAGTTTACTTAAGAAAAATTGCCGACTCATTATGAGGTAACACATATACATGGTGTCGAAAGAATAGGTAAGTAGACGACTACCTGTAGATCCAACAAAGGTACAGGACCGATAATATTTGTCACGACGCTACTTGTAACCCCATGTACACAGAGAAAGTTAAGACCAAAGGAGCCACACATACGGGTCGTCACCCTAACGACCCAGTATTCCATCAAGATAAACGTTAAAAAATTCCTTAGAGGTGTGACAAGAGGTATCACCGACATGATCAAACGTAAGGGTGGTTGTCACATCCTCCCAAGGGAAAAGAGGTGTGGGAGAGGTCGTAAATAACGAACGTCTAAAAACCTAGCGTCGGTAAGACTGACCACACTTCACCATGGAGTAACACCAAAACTAAACGTAAAGAGATTATTACTCACTACAACTCGTAGAAAAGTACACAAACAATCGGTAGGCATACAGAAGAAACCTCTTTACAGATAAATCAAGAAACCGGGTAAAAAACTAACCCAGCAAATAAAAAGACCTTAACTCGACGTATTCAACGAACATATAAAAACTCTAATCAACAAACAGTCAACGAAGTAAACGATAATAAAAGAGGGTAAGTCTTCCGACAGAAAAGTGGAACGAATATAAAAGGAAACAACATGTCTTCGAAAATTAAAATTAATCTAGGGTAAACAAATAAAAACGAAAATAAAGGTCTTAAGACCCTCCACCTAGTATCTCCTAGGACGACACTAAATACAGCCTCTCACAAAACGGACACAAGAGGAGATCCTCAAAATATCAAAGACTAGAATGTAAATCTAGAAATTAGGTAAAACTCAAATAAAAACACACGCCACAATCTTTCACTAGATCAAAGTAAGAAAATGTTCACCAACTGGTCAAAAGGGTCGTGGTGAACAATTTCTCTAACAGAAATGAGGTAACATATAAGAACGGAGGAAACAGTTTCTATTCCACAGGTATTCTAAAGTCGCATCAGAAGAAAGGTCTTTAGGGTCTGAGAGCGTAGACCCAATTCCCGGGGATAGATAGGGGTGTATCACACATCACCCTTATCTTTCCCCGGGAACACACTTCTATCACACGTCACCCTCATAGTGTGCATTGTGCCTACCGCGAGAGAAGTGTATGTGTGTACTATGACAGATTAACACATGAACAGACGTCAGGAAAGGACAATTGGTGTAAGAGGGTTCGAGTCTCATCTTTAAGACCATTAATCGTTAAAGAGTCATTTTTAACAATTTAATCAAGTACGTAATTTAATTCTTTTCATTAAAATTCACACAACTAACTTTTTGAATATAGACAAATTTTCAGGGTCTTGGAAAAATTTTTAGTGTATTCGGACAACCATACAATTATTTACGTATATAACGGACGTCTAACTTACATTACTTTTCATAATTATATGTCGTCTAGCATAGCGCAAATCAAACATAAAGTCATAAAGGAATGGTCTTTTTTTTTTTTTCTTTCTTGTTCTATTACCGAAAGTCTCTTTCTTAATGATCTTGTGGAATTATTTTTTATCCGAACCCTGTAGGGACCACCGAGTGACCATTTCTTAAGAGTCCTCCGTGTCCAAGTTAGGGACTAGGTCCTTCTAGTGTACACGACTCCTCGTTGATTCGGTTTTTACATTTACAGTACTTAACATTGTAAATAAGATTAATAAAATTTGATGAAAAAACTACGTGTATTTATGATTGTGGTTAAGTCAAGTCAGCGAGTCAGCACAGGTTGAGAAACACTGGGGTACTTAACGTCGTGTGGTCCGGAGGGACAGATAGTGGTTGAGGGCCTCAAGTGAGTCTGAGCGCAGGTAGCTCAGTCACTACGGTAGGTCGGTAGAGTAGGAGTCAGCAGGGGAAGAAGAGGACGGGGGTTAGGGAGGGTCGTAGTCTCAGAAAAAGTTACTCAGTTGAGAAGCGTACTCCACCGGTTTCATGACCTCAAAGTCGAAATCGTAGTAAGGAAGGTTTCTTAGGGTTCCAACTAGAGGAAGTCTTACCTGACCAACCTAGAGGAACGTCAGGTTCGTATCTAAGGTTATTATTTAGACCCTGTATTAAAAGAAATAACCTTATATTAATAAAAGAATAATTTGAAATTACAGTAACCTTCAATTTACGATGTTTATTCGATAAAATATAAACATATTATAAAATAACTATTCCTTTAAACTTTATCAAAAGTTTAACTAACTGTCCATTTCCAAATTCGAATTCTAATTTGAACAAAAAGGAACTCTTTCCGAAGATACCAGTATCTTGGATCTAATCATCGTTAAAAGACACCACGACATTGTAAAACACATGTATAATGACAATTTCTCAGCCTGTGCTGACTCGCTGACTTGACTTCACTTGACTTGACTTACATGACGACCGGAAATTCAAAGGTTTAATTGTGAAAAAGAAAACTTTACTGATATGTGTCTCAATACACTTTATTCTTGTCGGAGGACGTGGGGAGAAGGTTCGACTCGACAAGGTTCAATTAGTCTCTTGACAGAAACATCCAAGAGATGATACGAACAAAGACTAAACCTATATAAAGAAAGTCACGACAATGGTGTAACGAAATATTAATAAACCAAATCCAGAGAAAGATTTTGTGAAGGTACCAAGAGATGGGACCGACGTGTAATCTTAATGTATTCCGTAAAAAGTTCTTTAGGTTTATATGACTGTAAAGAAGGGGTTTAAAACTATGGTAACCAGACCAACTCCACTTTTGATTCACAGTATATATAAAAAATTAGTAGGGTTCATAATTAGTGTACATTAAATAGATATACAGGGGATAGGGATGAAGAAGGAGTAGAACTTTAGAGTACGTTTTTACCATGGGTACAAACAACTTATTTGACCAATTGAAAAGATTTCTCTGTTTTAACGGAACTAATCGACCCTATCTCTTTTAGATTTATAAGACAAAGATTAAACATATGTCTGTACCTTTTTACGTAGTGTCTTTGTAACTATTACTTCATGTAAAATGTTTTTTATTTAATGTAAAAGAGCATCAAAATATCTTCAATATAAAACTTATGTATAAACTTATATCTTCAATATAAAACTTATATATAAGTTTTATATATAAAAGACTTCTCCTTGTGTAGAAATTTTACAAATTTAACATTTAAAATCACTCGTAAAACTTATACAAATTTTATATCAAGTCTATAATTGGGAGAGTGAAGTGGATGGTAGTCTTTTCACAATCGGCGAACAAACATTTTGAATTTTAACGTGCCACTCTCAAAGAAGAGGTCCCTTTTTCCTCCAACGATTAATCGGACCGTGACGGTACTGAAATGACACGGATGTTAGTGTTATACTTAGGTGTCGGACGTCGGATTGACGAAGGTACCTCCCCTACTAACTTTGTTTTGATCTCGGTACCCGAACCTGGGGTGTACCTAGTTAGTGCAAAGTTCGAATTCGTGTCTCCCAAGGGGTTTTAGGTCAATACCTGACTACATTCTTAAGTAAAAGGTTTATTGATTTTCAACACTTTAGAAAGTACCCGCGGATCAGGTAATCAAAATCGAGAAAGTAGATTTCCTTAAATGACTCACGAAACAACGAACAAGAGGTGGCGACAAAGAATAAACAACTCCCATAGACAAGACAACTCCCATCGACAACTATAACAAATAAACCATAGACAGGATACCAAAAGTAGGATTGTATTTCACGGACAAGAAAGAGGAGAGGGGTGGGGTGACTCGAAGTCTAACGAACATATCCATTAGACCGTTGGGGACACACGTGACCATAAATTTTTTTTTTTTTTTTTCGCTGAAAAAGGAGTAAATAAACACTATAAAAATGTCTTATAATAAATTTACCTAATGAAAACATAAATTCTTTTATTAAATATAGATATATTTTCCTTTTTCATTATAGGTCTAGTTCATAATTCCGTATAAATAGAGTTCGTTGTGAAACCACATATAAAATTGTCGAACCTACTCATTTTCTTTATAAATTAAGTTTAACAAAAAACTCAACGGTGGACTGGTAGGAATCCACATAATTTAGTTCCTGAAAAAAGGGACACCTTTCAATTTATCGTCCACACCATGAATTACTTGACGTCGTTGAACCCGAATAACCACACCGTTTATCTAACACTATACGTAAAGGTTAATTTCAAGAAAACGTTTCTAGTTACTTCGTGTAAAAGTGTTTAACTTAGTGTGTTTTGATTATTTGTTTTAAGAGGATGGGAACAACTACCGTTTAATAATAAAGAAATTGTAAATTTTAGGGTAGTGTGATAATTAATATTCTACGTTCACGATCCTTTCTAGTTTATAAATAAATGTGTATACAAACACAAAATAAAGGTTAATACTCTTTCCATTCCCTGTAATTGATAAACACTCTTTCGACACATCCTTGTTGAAAAATTTCGACTTAAAACCCGTGGAAACTAGATATTCGTAAAAAATCAAATGATTTATAGAACGAAAAGGATTCCTAAATTTTCAGACTAGAAACCATTTAATCTTTTCTTAGGAAATATCGTATTGGAAATTAATTACTTACGTATCATACGTAAATGTAGCCTTTGTTATCCCAGACACCCTTCTCTTTTTATCGAATTCTGAAACGGAAAACTTAGCGACTAAACCAAGTTTTTTTAATTTTACAATTAAATCGTTAGAATTTACAGTGATCAAATAAGTTTCTTCGGTACTTACAATACTATAAGTAAAAGTTTCTGGAACAATAGAAAGAGAGGGGAGAATCATAAAGAAAATTTCTATATCACATATGAACTTATCGAAAGTTTCAAAATTATAAAATTAATCGTCAAGTCCAATTGACTTTACCTTGGTAGTGACTTCGTTTCCCATTCTAAACTTGTACTTACAGATAAAAGTTTCTTGTCTTTCCCCTATAAACTACCTATCGAACCTCTTCCGTTACCGTCGGGTGAAGTCATGAGAACAGACCTTTTAGGGTACCCATCTCCTCGGACCACCCGACGTCAGGTACCCCAGCGCTCCTCAGCCTGTACTGACTCGTTGAAGTGAAAGTGAAAAGTGAAAGTACGTAACCTCTTCCTTTACCGTTGGGTGAGGTCACAAGAACGGACCTCTTAGAGTCCCAGCCCCCTCGGACCACCCGACGGTAGATACCCCAGTGTGTCTCAGCCTGTGCTGATTTCGCTGAATCGTATATCTTCTCAAGGGAAAACTCCTCTAAGATCTTAAATTCTTATGAAAGATGTGACGTCAGATGATGAAGTTTACTACAAAAGTCATCGTGTACCCCACTTGACATATACTACTTGTAAAGATCCTACTTCTTTCCGAATAGTCTATCATGAGGGTTCGACTCACCGTAATACCATTGAACAGTTCGGAACAGACACACCAGAGGGGTTTCTCCAGATGGGATTCCCCTTTTGTTTAATTTCTTTTACATTTCCTTTTTACATTTCTTATTATGGAGAAACTACAAATGGGTGGGGGGAGGAAAGAAAGAAGTTGAGGTGGGAAGGTAAGTTACCGAGTAGAAGATAGGTGTGGTGAAAACTTAACATATCCAGTCATTAAATTTCCCTTTTTATAACACCTATATACACTTTAAGTAAAACTTTTAGTCCCCAATTTGTAGGTACGTAGGTGTACGTACGTACGGCGTGTACTTGTAGAAGATATAATAGTAGTAATTTTTTTTTTTTTTTCACTTTACGTCTTGGTCATCCTTTGAGTCAGAGTCATATTCTCCTGTAAAGAAATTTGACTTATTCATATTAAAGTGTCTTGGGTAATTTATTTGTTTAAAAAGAGTAAAACCGTGAATGACCAATGGAAACTTTATTTACTTGTTTTCGGACGTCAGATAGAAAATTCTTCATAATGTGGTTTTCTGAACAAAGTTGTACAACATGATCATCTTTTCCTACATTAATTGTAAAGTTTACATTACATGGAAGACCAATAATCCCTAGAACAATTTTGTATGTATGACCGAACCATCGAGTCTTGCCCAACAATAAATCAGCGATTCAGCACAGCTTGAGAAACGCTAGGGTACCTGACATCGGACGGTTCGAGAAGACAGGTACCCTAAAGGGTTCTTTCTTATGACCTCATAAGAGAGAGAGGTCCCCTAGAAAGACTGGGTCCCTAACTTGGACACAGAGGACGGAACCGTCCGTCTAAGAACTGGTGAATCGGAGGTCCCTTCGTGCGAGTGGGACTCTAATAAAGATTGTTCGATGGTACACTATGACTAAAACGACTAGACACCGGGTGTGAAACTCATAGTATCTTACTTTGATAAAGGAGGGATCACTATCATCTATTGGAGAAAGATCTTGAAAATTCCATCTCCTCACATAATACTACTTTTAGAAATTTCTACTTTTCTTTAATTAGATATTACTACTATAATAGTTCCGTAGTAAACCCCCCTACAATTAGAGAATTAGTTTGTTAGTAAATGTTCAATAAAACGGGAGTCTAGTTTAGTAGGGTGTAATTCATAATAACGACAATAAGATGAACCTTTTACGGGAGTAGTTGCACACAAAGACTAACTACGAAAGAAGTCTGATAATAATAACCAGTCGAAGGAAACTGTTCACAAGATCAGTGTTTACTTCTCATCATAACTACACTTCAGGTCAATAAAAAGATAATAATCGTCTGACTCCGTTTTTTTTCCTTCTCTTTACCTCAATAAAAAAAATTCTCTATTCTTATAGAAGATGAAAACACCCTAAAATATTAAAGGTTTCAAGAACGTCGTTAATTCTACGGGGGGTATTCGAACTCCTAATACGGAGAAAGGGGGTTTATCAAGGTCGTAGGTTTAGATTACAGACCGTGGACAATCCACGTCACCCAACTTGTCACCGGAGGGGAGTTTTCTAAATATTTATAGATCTTGGATACTCACACCGGAATAAACCTTTTTTCCAGAGACACACACATTAATTTGATTCTTGGACCTCTACTCTTTTAAGACCTAATGTGTTAAGTCAAGTCAAGTCAGTGAGTCAGTACAGACTGAGAAACACTGGGGTACCTGACGTCGTGTGGTCCGGAGGGACAGGTAGTGATTGAGGGCCTCAGATGAGTTTGAGTACAGGTAACTCAACCACTACGGTAGGTTGGTAGAGTAGAAGACAGTAGGGGAAAAGGGAGGGTGGAATTTAGAAAGGGTCGTAGTCCCAGAAAAGTTTACTCAGTCGAGAAGTGTAGTCCGTCGGTTTCATAACCTCAAAGTCGAAATTGTAGTCAGAAAGCTTACTTATAAGTCCTGACTAAAGTAAGTCGTACCTGACCAACCTAGGGGAACGTCAGGTTCCCTGAGAGTTCTCAGAAGAGGTTCTGGTGTCAAGTTTTCGTAGTTAAGAAACCGCGAGTCGAAAGTAATATTAGGTTCAGAGTGTAGGTATGTACTGATGACCTTTTTGGTATCAGAACTGATCTACCTGGAAACATGTGTCCACTCGGTATATAGGTCATTGTTCCCAGAAATATTTCCTCTCTTCTCTGCGGTTGTGTTTGTGTCTCCGTCTTCGTTGTACTTCTACTTTCGTCTCCAACCTGTCGGTGGTTATTTCTCCGATTCTTATAAGTAGAGGAAATCTCGAAGACCTACCTCTTGTTGGAACGACTGTGTGGACGAGAGTCTGTGACCCGGAGGTTTTGACACTCTCTTGGTCAAAGAAAACAAAATTCAGTGACTCAAACACGAACAAACAATGCCACCGTTACCTATTGATGATTATGTCATCCGCTCTTTCATTTTAAACACCTTACTGACTCATTGGCTTCCTACTGTTATAATCTATAAATTAGAATTTTTATTTCTTTCCCTCCAGGTTTCACTACTTCATTGAACGCTCCAAAAGAGTGGGGTCACACTATTTTTATAGTTTATAGCATAACAAAGGTCTATGATCATAGTCATATGATTCTGAATATTGTAAATTGACATATTAATGTTAACAGTTCGGTAACATTAACAGGTGTCTTCTGTTTCACAATCCACCTTTATAACTTATAACCTATCGTTATTCTAATACTTAACGAAAACTATATTCTAATCGTAAAAACTTTTATTTCGAAAACTGTAGGTCAAAGATTTTACAAACTTTTAATATTTTACAAACAATGTTAGTTGGTAGTTTGACAAATCAACTTTACTAATCACGAAGATTAGTAAAGTCGATTTACTGATCAAAAAAGTCACTATACTACTTTTCTCCGTCGTCAATTCTTTTTTCAATCCACATGTTAAAGACAACCTTCTATCTATACCCGAACTTAACACCAAGATGGTAGGTCCCTGACACTCTGAACCCGGTCTGGAACCGGTTCAATAAATTGGAGAGACACGGACTCGAGGGTCCCTATTTTTAACATAAAAGAAAGTCTTCATACTCCTAGTTAACTCTACTTTACAATACCAGGTCGGCACAGTAATGACAGTCCACAGTCCATGTAACATCTACAAGTTAGTCATATAAAACTTACATAAGTGAGTTCGGACATCAACCTGATTTTATTATTCTATGACATTGGTAAGATTAACAAGTTCGTCAGGGTATTAGTAGTATATAAGAATTTTCAAGTCAGGTTAGATACTTGATACACTTCAATATATTTTTCATGTCTTAGATCTAAAGTTTAAGAAAAAAGAAATAAGAAATGTAATAGAGTACTCAGTCCTCTGAAAGTTTCTAGAATATGATCCTATCCGACGTAAAGGAACTCAACTCTCACTTTTGCATTTTATATCACATCCGAAGAAGGAAAGGAAAAAGAAAAAATTACAAGCAAGGAGACTTTAACAAAAGATGAAGGACTAACTTTTCAGACCTTAGACAACCGGACGTCCCCTGAAACTTTTTCCGGGTAGAACAATTAGTCAGTGAACACACTAACTATGATCCCGTAGTCACCCAATATCTAGTACTTTACTTACTAGACTGTCATTTAATTAAACTACATTAGATACACGGTCAAGGACCTCTGAGATACCACCCTCGAGTGAATATTTTAGATTTCTCTTCGATAAACAGATACACGTTAAGTCAAAATAAGACTTAAGTACAACATATAGTCACGTACTCGTTCTCCGTTAACTATTATATTTTCTCAGGAATTCGTATAAAACCGATTTTCCATATTGTAAGTTACAATCGTGAAACCTGGGGGAGTGAAGCGAAGAGAACGAACTTGAACGACTTTTGACCCTTAATGTATAAAACCGTCAAGTAAATTTGTGTACGTATAAAAGGGTGATCAAATAATAACCTTCGTAATAACTTCATATTAACTAAATATTATGATCAAAGTCCACATCTCGTATTTCTAAGTCATAAAAATGTACAATATGACGTAATTTTAAATAATGTTCTATTACCAGTTTTAAGGGATACGACATGTTATACAGGAACGACGAATAGATAAAGTATATATAATCAAACATAGAGAATGGGGATAGAACGGAACGGGGAAATGGAGAGAAGTGACCATTAGGTATCAAACATAGACTCAGGCAAAGACAAGAAGACACATATAAACAAATAAAAAAATCTAACGGGTATATTCACTATGGTACATCTTAAAAAGAAAGAGACAGAATAAAGTGACACGTACTATGGAAGATACAGGTAGGTGTAACGACGTCTACCTTCTTAAATTAAGAGAGAATACGGACCTTTTAGGGTGCCTACCTCCTCGGACCTTCCGACGTCAGGTACCCCAGCGACTCCCAACCTGTACTGATTCGCTGAAGTGAAAGTGAAAAGTGAAACTAGGTAACCTCTTCCTCTACCGTTGGGTGAGATCACAAGAACGGACCTCTTAGGGTCCCTGTCCCTTCGGACCACCCGACGGCAGATACCCCAGTGTGTCTCAGGATGTGCTGACTTCACTGAATCGTCATCGTCATACCGACTCAATATAAGTATATACTTTCACTCTTCACAATCAGCGAGTCAACACAGACTGAGAAACGTTGGAGTATCTGACATCGGGTAGCCCGAGGGGTCAAGTACCTTAAGAGGTCCGTTCTTATGACGTCACCCATCAGTAAGGGAAGAGGTCCTTTGGAAGGACCGAGGTCCTAGTTTCGGTCAGAGGACGAACCGTCCGTCTAAGAAGTGGTAGACTCGGTGGTACCTTCAAGGGTACATATATATATACTTATGCCCTCGAAGGGACCATCGAAACCTAGGGTCACGAAACCTGGGGGGTTGACACATACACACACATATATATACACATATCCATATATCTTTATAAATTAAATAGGTAAGCAAATAAACGAACTCCAACGAAGGCATAGAACCGATAACATTTATTACGACGACACTTATGACCTCACGTATATAGTCAAAATCCAAAAACTACACACACAAAAAACAGAGGATATGTATGGGTTCTCACCTTAACGACTTAGTATACTATCAAGATTAAAATCAAAATACTCCTTAGAGGTATAACAAAAGGTATCACCGACATGGTTAAATGTAAGGATGGATGTCACATGTTTCAAAGGAAAAAGAGGTATAGTAGTAGTTTGTAAACAACAAAAACAAACGGAAAGAAATTATTAATAGTTACAACTCGTAGAAAAGTACATGGATAATCGGTAGACATATAAAAGAAACCTTTTTGCAGATAAGTTCAGAAGACTTGTAAAAATAAAAAACCTGACCAACAAAGTAAAACGATATGACAAATATACGGTTATGGTACGACAAAACTAAAGACATCGAAATATCTTATCAGACTTCATACTCTCCACTATGGAGGTCTAAAAAAAAAAGTTCTAATGAAACCGTTAAACCTCAGAAAACAACAAGACATGTCTAAAATCCTAATAAACAAGATCAAGACACTTTTTAAGAACCCATAAAAATGTCCCTGACATAATTTAGACATCTAACGAAACCGATTATACCATTAAAATTACAATTAAGAAAGTCAAGTTCTCGTACCCCGTAAAATGTAACAAAACATAGTAGAAATTAAAAAAAGTAGTTACAGATAGTAAAAAGTCTCATATCAATAAGTGGAGGAAGTAATTCAAATAAGAACAAAAACTATCTTAAAATTTACCCTAAAAAAAAAATTGAAAGAGGGAGACTATCAAATAATAGTGACATATCTTTTTCGTCTTCTAAAGATATTTGATTAAAACATGTGATATTGAAATGATTTAAGTAAATAATCGAAAGTACCAAAGACTTATCTATGAAAACCTAAAAGTTATATGTCATAGTACATTGGACGATTAGTATTTTCAATATGAAGAAGGGAAGGTTAAAACTTACGGAAAATAAAGAACAGATTTACGGTATTGATCCTGAAGGTTTTGATACAATTATACAATTTTCACCGTTCTCACCCCTAGGAACAGGATATAGACTTAAATCTTGTTCTCGAAAGTGTAAGAGTGGTAACTCACACTACGATCGATACCTAAACAGTATTTACCGAAATAGCCCAACTCTATACAAGGAAGATATGGGTAAAACTCGTAAAATAGTACTTACCGTCAACTGAAAAAAGTTCACGAAAAAGACGTAGATAACTCTATTAGCACGTTAAAAATAGGAAAAACAATTATACGACAATAGTGTTACTAACTAAATGTTTATAGCTTGATAGGAACACCGGGACCTTATTTAGGTTGATCCAGTACCTTACACTAGGAAAGATATACAACCTAAACCAAACGATTATAAAACAACTCCTAAAAACGTAGATATGACTATTTTATATAATCGGACATCAAAAGAAAAAGAAAAAAAAAAAATATCACAGAAAAGGACCAAAACCATAGTCACATTAATACCGGAGTGTCTTACTCATTATATGTATAAATTTAGACTATACAGTCTAAATATAAAAATTCAGATAAAGTAGTTTTAGATTTCAGGTTTTAGTTTATCATTCCTTTTCACAGAGATAATTAGTCTTAAAGAGGGGAGAGAAAAATATAACATTAATATATTTAGATGATGATGATATCGAAGAATGACATACTTGTGTAGTTAAGTACACTATTATTGTTAGTATTTTTATTTGTAAGTAACTGTTCAATGATACAAGGTTCGTGACCATTTCATTAAACACATAGAAAAGTACACTCAGACAGACATACACACAAAATTCGAACTTCCGACTTCATGATCAGACCTGTGATTGGATTTAAGAAGTATTACGTTAATTCACTTGGATTCGTGTCACTTTGATTCAATTGAAGAAGTCGGGCCCTGTAGTTCCACCAATCCTTCCATAGTAACTTCGTAGTGTAGAGATACTGTTTTTCTTGTCATAGTTAAGACACTGTGTCTTTGTTTCCAAAGAGTAAGGTAAGACACTCTCCGTCTCGACGAGTTTCTTATTTCGATGGAAACTTCATCTCTAAACAAGGTAGATTTTAGTTGAGACCTTACGTCTCATACTGTACTACCCCGGTTGTCGTTTTTCGTTTTAAAATTTTTCAAACTTTAATAAATATCAAGAAACCACGGTTAGGAATTTTCTTAGTGATAAAATAAAAATATATCTAGGTAGAATGAAAAATCTTTATTTACATAAAGATTGTTATATATAAGAGAAACTATATAAACCTTTTAGTCAAATTGGAAATCAGAAGAAGTAAATGAGTTGAACTAATTTATTTTGTTGACTTATCTGTTCTATCTTAGTTTGTCGTCATAAGAGGTACGAGTCTTTCGTCGTTGAGTCTTCCTAAATTTTTTTCTCACTTTAATCACCTACGAACATACGTCATGAAATATCTTAAAGATTTTAGATGAGTCTAAACTTACCACCTCCCTCTGTAAAAATTCAAAGACCTTGTATATCGACTTATAAACTGGACGACACGTACCTTAGAATTTTTTTTTTAATGAATCTTTTTCTAGCTTTTCCTTCAAAATCTAACACCGCAAAAACAGAACAACCGAGGTCGATTTCAGGTAGGAAGTCCATCCTAAAAGAAGGTTCACGAAAGGGGTCTCATATATTTAGTTACGTTGTGACGGGCCATTACCATAGGATTGGACCACTTTATAGTATCCCGATATTTTCTGACGAAAATCGTTTCCAGGGTTGAAACGGGGATGTAGTAGTTACTCTACAGTCGAACTTTCAGGTCCATACAACCCCGGTAATCTCTCTTTTCCTTTTCTTCTATCTACTTTCTCCGGTCTTTCCCTTGTTAAATTTTACTTTTCAAATACCCTGTTCGTGTTGAGCTAGAGAATCGAGGTACCCTTATCTCAACTTCTATTTCATCCTTTTTTACCTTTACAATATTCTTTTACTTTCCCGTGACGGAATATAAACCAAAGGGTTCTTTATGAGACTGTACCATCAATTAACTTTTCACGAGAACCCTCGTGGACATTCTCTTACTCTCTTTGTATTGACCCTTTTCCCTCTTCAAAACCACGTAATCACTTCTACGGAGTCAGTTAGGATATCCTTCGGTATTAAGATCCTACCGGAAGTCTCAACAGGGTTCAGTTTCTTTCCCCTACCACCGACACTGGGGACGTATTTGGTCAGTAAGACACGACTGACCGGAATCCTTCCCCCGTTTTAGAACTCGTTCCTTCAAAGAAAAATCGACTCTCGATACGGACCTGGACAAGGGTCCACATCTAGGATTCTACGGTCATGAGTCGTCGACCTCATCACTGACACAACCGGAACTTACTCCATACACCCATCCCAGTATCGTAGTTGGTCCTGAGTCGTGACACGAAGAACCCAGATGAATCAAGTTTATTATTTAAGTGGAGTAGATTCTTGTCATAAAGTTTCTAAGACTAACCAAAGAAAGGACCTCTTTGAATTGGTCTCCTTCCGAGAAATTCTGTCTCTTGTTGGAAGTGGTCATATCAACAAAAACTCCGACGTCGACTATTAGAAGTTAAGAGAAGAAATGTTGGTAAGACATAAAGGTAGTGGATACCAATTATTAATGAATCCAGACCATCTCACTGGGTCTAGGAACGAAGACTATTCACACTTGTGAATCAGTGATACGAGAAGAGTCCGGTGTCATCGAAACGAATAGGTAAATGACAGGTTTAACCGGTTCTCCTTTTGGTACCTTACGGTTTCATATAGTGAACCCAGGGTTTGTATAAGAAACGACTGAAGTGAAAGTGAAAAGTGAAAGTACGTAACCTCTTCCTTTACCGTTGGGTGAGGTTACAAGAACGGACCTCTTAGGGTCCCTGCCCCCTCGGACCACCCGGGGGTAGATACCCCAGTGTGTCTCAGCCTGTGTTCACTTCACTGAATCGTCGTCGTCGTCGTCGGGAAAAGATTGTCTCGGGAGATGGAGAAAGACTGGTAGTCCTAGTTAATGAAATTCGTTCCACCACTAAGGAGACTAATAAAGGACGTGAGAACTTTCTTCGTTCTTCACTGGTGTGTCTCCAGTATCGAATTTCAAATTTCTTTAAGACAGAGGGACCAACTTTTTAAAGGGGGACTTTTGAATTTCAACGAATGTAACGAATTTTAACGTCTCTATCTTTCGTTTTTACGGCGTTAACCAGGGACCCTCATTATAAGGAGGAGGAAGTACGTCTATAAGGGGTACGACTGGAGAGTCGACGTCAAAGTTTTCCGGTAGGGTGTACAGAGTCCGTTTATTGAAGCCTCATACACTATCCTGGATGTCGTAGATAATAAGACAAGGGTAAAAGTATGGACGAAAAGACACCCCTTTTTTTTGACTAGATTCTAATAAAACACAAGAAGGCACAGAAAACTTGTTTATGAGACATTTAGGAGACTATCACCTTGATCAATTTCCGAACACTCGTCTTTTCCGTTTGGGTATGGTCCTTTTATAAGTAAGATCAGTTTTTATTTCTGGAAGGGTCCCATGTTTCACAGTTTATTTTTGTAAACAGTACTACAGCCAAACACCCTAAGAAACTCCTGAAAACGATATAAGGACTGAATTATAATCAAATCACCATCCAACATGTGAGTCTTACTTAGTCGTAAACCGTTACCTACGACTTAGGATTCTACAAACCAGGTGTGTGTCCATGTCGGGACTGTGGTACCGATAACCCTACGAACTACTATACTATCTATACCCGACTGTAGTTTACCGGTTCAGTTAGACAGGTAAATCCACACAAAACACACATACACGGAGAAACGATCGTCTATAACTCCTGTAATAGTTCACAAAATTTCGACTACTAAATACCGGTGAGAGTATACAGAGAGATGTACATAGTAGAGGAAAGGAAACAGGAGTTTAAGGGTCAGAAAGAGAAAGGTCCAGGGGTAAACGGAGACGGTCTCAGAAACGTATTAGAATGGAGTCTAATGTAAAAAAAAGGATACATTTAATCTATCATCCCATGTGATGGGTTTAGGTGGTAACCCTCCTAAAGGAAGTTGTAACTGAAGTCCTGGTGGGGAGATACCCCTACTTAGTCGTCAGGTAAAAGTCATATGTGGATGTGTGACTAGACTGACTAGTCAATTAGTTAAAACGGGAAAACGGAAGAGACAGCGATTGAGTATTCCCTGGGGAAGACCCCAGGTCGGGACCACCTAGGTCCCTTAAACTTCGTCCCTGGCTCAGCTGCTAATTTCTCCCTAATTAATCTTTAAATTTCCCTCTAATCCCTTCTTATTATATCACTTTTTTATCTCCTCTTTTCTCCGACCATAAGGAACCAAATGTGTCTTTCGATTATTTCAGAGTTCTGTTCTTTGAACGTGGTAGATGCATCCGGTGACCGTGGACGAACTTATCGTCTCCCACGGGGTGGAACCCGAGGGAGAGGGTACCCAGAATCTTCGGGCCCGTTTATTCGTCTGTACTTCTCGGAGACACAAGGTTCCCTAGTCGGACTTTTTCTCTCCCTCCCTCTCCCTCTTTCTCTTTCTCTCTCTTTCAGCTGATCCCCCCTCGGCCTAAAGGCTCTCTGACCAGACTCTTTGACCAGGTGGGAAATAAAAGGTCTTTTCGAAAATATGAAATTCAACATGTATCCCTAGTTACCATTGTGTTTCAATACGTCCCAGTCGTCGGGACTGGGAATAGTTCTGGTCCGAAAGAAAGACGTTTAGAAAGGCATATGTTTTCCAGAGTCCACTAAATGTAATAGAAGACCGGTTCTCCGGACAATTGTAAAATACTGAGAGAAGGAATTACTTACAATTAGAGTAAAAGGGACTTCACAAAAAGAAATGAGACGTAGTGGGAGTTTCATGATTTATTTCAATGTAATTTTATATACTTTTGTACAGTCGTTCATAACCGAGTTGTTTACTTTGGGAATTAGTTAGGATAAGATTACTAAAACTGAGGAGCCTTCGGGGATGTAAGGATCCTACCAAATTCGAAGGATACGGAGAGCGCCAGTCCTCCGGTGTTTGTTAGTGTACGTGTCGACATTCTCAGACCGTCCACCCGATCTTTCGGTAGTCTCCCCAAAAACCTAACTTTGTGAGAATAATACGGGTCCTCTGAGTAGATTTTCGAGATTTAATTGAAAAAGGTCTTTTTCCACCACCCCCCTGTCGGACAATTACAGTCTCCTCAACCACTTTCCGTATTATATCATTTCGTCCGTCTGAGACCAAAACCCCGTCTACGTGCTCGTCCAGGTCGCTCTGAGGAAATTCCGTGCTGAGTGGAAACGGACAGTCCGGGGAATTGGAGTACTGGAAACGGTACCCACCATGAGGAACACGGGTCTGAGGAAGTCTGACATATACTGTCTCCCGTCTTCTCAATTTTATTGAAACCTTGTTCTGGTATTGACACATGACAATAAGTAAGTTGTGCTTAAGTTTGACGAAGAATAGGAAGAAGGACTAATTCTACCTTTTCTTTTGTTACCGTTATAAGGTCTATGTACTTTGACACAAGTAGACGAGATAGTCTCTATGATAATACGTAGATTACGGGGTCTACGTACTCTTCTTTATGAACAAACTCAAGTGTCGTCACGTGATATTAAATAGTTGTAGACACACCAAACACATCCCCGGACTGACTAATTAATTTACTTCTATAATACTCCTGGCGGTATGAAGTAAAAAAATTTAGAACCACCGTGATTAAAGATGTCTATGAGGGATAAACTGAAAGGGGTAATAAGACAGTGAGGTCTTTGGTTCCTTGGTTACCCTCAAGTCGGTTGGTGGTAAATTTAGGTAACATTAATGTATAAACCACTGGTCCCTTACTATAGATGTACTTAAACACCTGGTATACACCGGATCTTGACCCTATATCATAGAAATTGAAGGAACGAATATAGAAGAGTACATGAGGTCGTTGAGATTGTTCTCAGTACTACACTATGAATTCAGAGGTGTCTAACTACAGTTTTCAGAAGTGTACTAGAGTCATAAAGGAAAGGAATTGTCATAGACTCCTCTACCGGTATCTAGGGAATCCTCTTTGGTTCACTTACTAATGATATATAGGAAAGGTACTACAACGTCGTAGTAAAAAGTTCTCCACCCCCCACCCCCAGTTTGGAAACGAAGTCAGCCATCCAGGACCTAGAATTGTAACTAAGTCCAGACCATTGGACCCAGTTCCCTAGAACTGAAAACTAACCGTCTCGATTCAAGTCGGAGGACTAGTACGTATGTAACAAAGAAATCTCATCTATCTGACTATTTAAGAAAACAACCGACGGACAGATAGAACATAGTCCTGGGGACATTATCATTGATAGAGGTACCATAAGACTTATAACTTGGTGACACCGTGGGTGAGAGTAGCAGAGTAAGAAATTGGAAAATGACATGAGAAAATGGATTTCTTTACATGACACTAGTAGAGGTCATTCCAATTTCGATTTTCCTTTTGAAATACTTATTAGATTTTTCTAATTACAATCTAGAGTTATTGAACGGTTTTCATTTTGATACTCCATATCCTTTAGAGACGCCGACTTACTTAGAGGATCCGACGGAGTAAAGAAACTTATGTCGACTTGTGTCTGTTCAGATTTCTCTGTCTTTGACTTCGTTCCCTCTTGTGTGGTGGTGAATTACTGGGTCCAAAGGGTGAGGACTTTCTTTTCGGAGTGCCATGACCTCGGAGGTGACATTACAGATTCTTTAGTACCACGACTGGGTTAAATATATTTAGGAACCACAAACGATTCGAATAAGTACATAGATTTATTTACAAAACAGAAAATACACTTCAAAAGAACAAGTTCATACATTTTTATGATAACCGTTTTTCTCACAAATCCTTCAAACAACAATTTTTTCTGATGACTTGAGTAGTTGAATAATTCTTTAGGTAAGGATTTTATTTGAGACTAATACGATAGATTTGACAGGAGTTGTGTCAAAGAAGTAGACAGTTACTCTCAGTCTTCATAATGAAACTTCTGGAGGTGTTCATACAAGACAACAAAAGATATGTTTATTGTCCGGTACCGAATAGTAGAGACTAAGTATTAACGTCTTTTTAGTATGGTATTACTGTCAGTGTAGAACAATATAAATTTTAATTAAATTCTCATGGAAATCCTCCCATTATTTACAAAAGACCGAGAAGATTTTGGTCAACATAATAAGACTGTAAGATACGTTTTATTTTCTTTGATATTCTTAACGGATACTTATTAGAACCGGTTCTTCATATATCAATATCTCTTACTAATCTAAGGGAGTACTCTCAGTTAATATACGTAAAGAGAAGATTTAAAACATAAGTCACTACAGTGTAACAATTGAAATAAACGGATTCCCATACTCATAGATATGAAACCTTTAGTTGTTTGTAACATTAAGTCCGGAGCAAGAAAAGAAAAACATTCTACATACGATTGGTAAAGATGGACTTTTGTTCTTCTACTCTGATTCACTGGTTTCTTAATGAGCTTTGGAATTCTTTTTGGAAAATTCGGTTCTTGAACCTAAGGAAGATCTTTAATTTTTAGATAAAGAAGTTTTCCTTGTACTGAGCACCGTCCCTATCACCATAAAAAAAGTTTTGATGATACTTATTCTTTCAACTTATAAAAATCCGTAAACTTCTATGGTAGGTGAAATTTTTCAATATATATATACCTTAGATTTTTTATGTTGTTTAGTCACTTATTTTGTTTTTCTTCGTCTGAGTGTCTATTCTCTTGTTTGATCACCAATGTCACCCTTCTTCCTTCTCCTTTCCCCCTACATTTCACCACCCTACTTTTTCTTCCCAATAATACCCTAATATATTTTAGTAGTCACTTTGAAAATTTTTGACATTTCCCGATATCTTGAATTTCTTAAAAAGTAAGTTACTTTTTTTCCGTATATATCCACTTTCGGTTTCAAGAATAAAATAAACATTCATCAAGTAAAGTCGAATATATGAGATCCCGAGGGGACCACCGAGTCTACCATTTCTTTGGTGGGTATTACGTCCGACAACCCTTCTAGGGGACCGGACTTTTTAGGGGCACCCGTCTTCTCGGACCACCCGATGTCAGGTACCCCAGCGTTTTTCAGTCTGTGTTGACTTGCTAATTCGTGTCGTATAGGATACATGAGATTTTTCCTCCGTTCTCAACTCTCAAAAGTAAATGTAATTGTTTACATGATCGTAAGTTTTGTCTACTATTTTACTTGTGAATAGCGGTCGGCGGAGGTTCTTTTTTTAAAGGAGTGATTCTAAGGATATCTATTCTCTAATCTAATGTAGCCAGGACAACAGAAAATGAAAAGAGAACAGAACTAAGACAGAAATAGTCGAAGATCAACCCTTACTTGTCCCAATCTACTTTTCCGATCAGAAGTAAGACAGTTAACAAAGACAGAAATTACTCAAAGATTTTTATTAAACCATCTTTATTTCATTTTCAGAATTTTAGGAACTCCATACAGATTGATAGTCTTTAAGGTTTGATAAATATTAAAGGGATACGGGGATCAGGATTATACATTATGACTGTGATTCCTCATTAGACAAGTCAAGTCAACGAGTCAGTACAGGTTGAGAAACACTGGGGTACCTGACGTCGTTATGTCCGAAGGAACAGGTTCCTGGTTACCAACCAACAAAAAATTCACTGAAGGAATCTGTTGATAATACTATTAACGTACTTCGTACGTAAAACTGTAAGTTTTTATGGGTTTAGTTCACGAAACAAATGTGACGAGCTATAACAGAAGTAAAAACTTTACATAGTTACCACGAAGACGGTTGTGTTGTAAAAACTATGAAGTACCCATAGGTTGGTGTCGTTGGTCTTAATATTCATTTTTAATTCTTTAGTTATTTATGGGTTAGTTTATTTCGATACTACTAACGAAGACGAGTTTTTTTTCCTAACTTAAGTCATTCCATGATAAACCTCCAACTAATGTAAGAAGTAATTCGTTGACGGACTTTAAACTCAATCGACTCTACTACCTCAATGGAAAAAACTATTGTATTACTCCATCCCAACGACGGGGAGGTAGTGTTCTTTGATTTTTAGGTCACTTGAATCTTGTCGAAAACCATGATATCTTCATATATAAGTAGTAAGGGAGGAGTTTACAGGTAACAATCAGATATTATATTGTCTATTTTTGTACTGTCTTTTATTTTTTAATGATTTTTCTGATTAAAATTTACACAGTATGAGGTGACCCCGACCACGTACCCCTACTGGGTCTCTCTACAATACCCCTCCCTCCACCCTCTCCCCAAGTACAAACCCTTACGTACATGTGGGCACCACCTAAGTACAGTTACATACCGTTTTGGTTATGTCTTAAAATTTCATTTCATTTCATTTTTATTTTTATTTTTTTTATTTTTTTTTTATTTACACAGTATTATATTCACATCCTGAATCTGACCTATTATGATTTAGAATAAACGGACTAATTTAGTTTTGATTATAACATTAAATTAAATGGAGTGATCAATTAGAGAGAAGTTCTGTCAGTTCAGTAAGATGTCTTACGGACTATTCGTTAAACAATATTCTTTAGGAGAATTCTAAAATTGTAGAGATAAAATCGGTTTGTTTCGTGTGATGAGTTAAACATCCTAGTGTCGTACGAATAAAGAACGGACGTAGATTGTAGTAAAGTACATTTTAGGTAGTTATACCTAAGAAAGGAAAATCCTTGACTATGAGTGATAAATTTATGGCAGAATAGAAAAAGAAAAAATTTATAAAATAACTCCCTACTGACTGTATATTTTTATACCTGTATCAATCATATAAGTGGAACTACTCAAACGTCTATTCATAGATAGACACTTTAGTAGTGGTGTTACATTCAGTGTTTGTATAGATAGTAGAGGTTTTGAAAGGAGAACGAGAGAAAGAAAAAGAGTACTTGTGAATTATATTCTAGATGGGAGAACCGTTTACATATTCATGTGTTATGTCAAGACAATTGACATCCGAAATATATCATCTATCGATTCTAAATAAGTAGAAAATATTGGATTTGACATAGAAACTCGAGGGACAACAGGACTGGAGGGTCGAGGGTCGTTAGTGATAGGATGAGAGACTAAGACTCAAACTGACAAAATCTAAGGAGTATATTCAACAACAAGTGAGTGAGTCAACCCAGGTTGAGAAAGGTTGGGGTACCTGACGTAGTGTGGTCCGAAGGGACAGGAAGTGGTAGAGTGTCTTGAAAAAGTTTGAGTACAGGTAATTCAACCACTACGGTAGGTTGGTTGAGTAGGAGACAGTAGGGGAAGAGGAGGATGGAAGTTAGAAAGGGTCGTAGTCCCAGAAAAGATTCGTTAGTTGTGATCATCACGTACCGGTTTCATAACCTCAAAGTCGTAGTCAGGAAGGTCCAAGGGAAAGTCCCACTAAAAGAAATCCTAAGTCAAGTGAACGAGTCAGCATAGGATGAGAAACGCTGGGGTACTTAACGTCGTGCGGTCCGGAGGGACAGGTAGTGGTTGAGGGCCTCAAGTGTGTCTGAGTGCACGTAGCTCAGGCACTACGGTAGGTCGGTAGAATAGGAGCCAGCAGGGGAAGAGGAGGACGGGGGTTAGGGAGAGTCGTAGTTTCAGAAAAGGTTACTCAGTTGACAAGCGTACTCCACCGGTTTCATGACCTCAAAGTTGAAATCGTAGTAAGGAAGGTTTCTTTAGGGTCCCAACTAGAGGAAGTCTTACCTAACCAACGTAGACGAACGTCAGGTTCCCTGTCTCAGAAAAGGTTGTGGTGCCAAGTTTTCGTAGTTAAGAAGACGCGAGTCGGAAGAAGTGTCAGGTTGAGAGTGTAGGCATGTACTGGTGTCCTATTTGGTATCGGAACTGATCTTCCTGTAATCATCCGTTTCATTACAGAGACGAAAACTTATATGATAGATCCAACCAGTATTGAAAAGAAGGTTCTTCATTCGTAGAAAATTAAAGTACCGACGTTAGTGGTAGACGTCACTAAAACCTCGGGGGTTTTTATTTCAGACTGTGACAAAGGGGACAAAGGGGTAGATAAAGGGTACTTCAGTACCTTGGTCTACGGTACTAGAAGTAAAAGACTTACAACTCGAAATTCGGTTGAAAAAACGAGAGGAGAAAGTGAAAGTAGTTCTCCGAAAAATTAAGGAGAAGTGAAAGACGGTATTCCCACCACAGTAGACGTAAAGACTCCAATAACTATAAAGAGGACCGTTAGAACTAAGGTCGAACACAAAGAAGGTCAGGTCACAAAGAGTACTACATGAGACGTATCTTCAATTTATTCGTCTCACTGTTATATGTCGGAATTGCAGGAGGAAAAGGATAAACCTTAGTCAGACAACGAGGTACAGGTCAAGATTGACAACGAAGGACTGGACGTATGTCTAAAGAGTTCTCCGTGCAGTCCACCAGACCATAAGGGTAGAGAAAGTCTTAAAAGGTGTTAAATAACACTCGGTGTGTCAGTTTCCGAAACTGTATCAGTTATTTCGTCTTCGTCTACAAAAAGACCTTGAGAGAACGAAAAAGGTACTAGGTCGCCTACAACCGTTAAACTAGAGACCAAGGAGACGGAAAAGATTTTGGTCGAACTTGTGGTCCCTCAAGTGCCAAGTGTATAACGACTTCAGACCGAACCTCTTAAAACTCGTAACGAAATGATCGTACACTCTACTCACGTTAACACGTCATCAAACTCGTAAGAAACCGTAAAGGAAAGAAACCTTGACCTTACTTTTGACTGGAAAAGGTCAGGACACCGGTGACGACTCAAAAGGTATAAACGACGCATAACTCACGTCGTGAAAGTGTCGTAGTAGAAAGTCCTAAACTTTGTCGAGTTGACCTTAAGGTAGTGGAGGTGATCGAAACAAGCATCACTACGAAAGATTCCGGGTGAACTGAAGTGTAAGGTCCTACAGACCGAGATCTACTCACTAGTGTAGTAGTACTAATAGACCCAACACTTCTAGAAAAAACATGGCAAGAAGCCACATAAGAACGGTGGGGATGAATTATAGAAGACGAAGACAATCCAGGTCTGGTAAAGACAGGAAATAGGTCGGGTAAAAACGTACTTTACAAGGGAACCATAGAGATTAAAAGAACTTCTCTAGAGATCAGAAAGGGTAAGACAAGAAAAGGAGATAAAGAAACGTAACTAACGACTTCTTCCGAAAGAATAGAGAAGGACGACCAAACTAGAGGGACGACAGGTTCCCTGAGAGTTCTCAGAAGAGGTTATGGTGTCAAGTTTTCGTAGTTAAGAAACCAAGAGTCTGAAGAAATACCAGGTCGAGAGTGATGTACTCTCAAAAGACATGTACTGATGTCTCTTTTGGTATCGAAACTGATCTACTTGGAAACAACCCTTTCACTACTGACTCCAAAAATTATCCGACAGATCCAACCTCTAGTAAGGACCCACAAGAAATCTTCCTTACTACGATTTCGACTTTGAAGTCATGAAACCGGTGGAGTACACTTCTCAACTGAGTAACATTTTCTGAGTACGACCCTGCCTAACCCCCGTCCTTCTCTTCCCCTACTGTCTTCTACTCTACCGACCTACCGTAGTGACTGAGTTACCTGTACTCAAACTCACTTGAGGTCCTCAACCACTACCTGTCCCTCCGGACCGTACGACGTTAAGTACCCCAGTGTTTCTCAGTCTGTACTGACTCATGACTTGACTTGACTTGACTCCATTGAAAAGAAGGTTCCTCGTTCGTAGAAAATTAAAGTACCGGTGTCAGTGGTAGACGTCACTAAAACCTCGGGTTCTTTTATTTCAGACAGTGAGAAAGGTAACAAAGGGGTAGATAAAGATACTTCACAACCCTGGTCTACGGTACTAGAATCAAAAGACTTACAACTCAAAATTCGGTCGAAAAGGTGAGAGGAGAAAGTAAAAGTAACTCCGAGAAATCAAGGAACAACAAAAGATGGTACTAAAGATTAATACTCAAACTTATAAAATATAAAGAGTATATTCACCATAGTGCGTCATATACAGGAAGACGTTCACCGGGTAAAGTGACATCATATTACAGGAAGTGGAAGTAAATACAACTACATTTACTGTTCTAAATAATTCTGACTTATTATAAAGTAATATGTATATATATGACTTCAGCGAGTCAGCACAGACTGAGAAACACTAGGGTACCTGACATCGGATGGTTCGAGGAGTCGGGTACCTTAAAAGGTCTGTTCTCATGACCTCACCCAACGGTAAAGGAAGAGGTCCCCTAGAAGGGTTGGGTCCCTAGCTTGGGCCCAGAGAACGTGACGTCCGTCTACGAAATGGTAGACTCGGTGGTCCCTTCGGGTATACATACATATATGTATTTGTGATATAAAAGAAATAAGTCAATATACAGGTATCTATAAATTCAATGAAGATACAGAAACGATAACACTTATCACGGAATCACTGATGTCCTCACGTAAAAACTCTAGAACTAAATTACTCAAACCTTTATATGGGGTTTCATAAAAAAAGACTTAGTATACCGTATAAAGACTTAGTATACCTCCATACCCAGTCGTCACCGGACGACCTCCCCATCCCCGAGACCCACGTCGTCTGGATCCAAGTCGTATTCGGGAGAACCTCCTTCAGTGGTAATTAGGATATCATCTGGGTGGTCTTGAATGTGTCCTGACCCTTTGTGTGAGAACCTCCCGTGTTTGTTTTGGGAACGTACGTGGTCCTGACTCCTCTTTGTTCGTCACCGGGGTGTTCTCTGACTGGGTCTGAACAGAGACTCACAGGTCCTCAGACGTCGTCTCCGCACCCCGTCGTCACCGGACCACGTCCCAGTCCCCGTAACTTACGTTCGTCACATATGCTTCCTGGTAAACTTCCTCCAGAGGTAATAGAAGTAATAGAGGTGGTATCAAAACGGCGTCCAGTTTTTGTCTCTTCATTGTGTTGGGACGGGTAGTTGTTTTTTACATGACCGGTACCGGGGTGGGTAGTCTTGTTCTGGGTCAAAGGGGGAGTCAGTCAGAGAGGGTAGTCCTTCGACGGTATTTGGAGAATAGGAAGATGTAGTCTCCCGTCTGTCTTACTTTTGGTGTTAGTGTCTTTTGATTAATTTGACTAGTGTACCTACTGTCAGGACAGATTTAGTTACTTTGGTACTCGGTCCGGTACTTCCCGGTGGGTTCTACCTACCCAGTACCACCTCTCAAGACTTTTTTACACCAGGTGACCTCTCCCCTTACCGTTTGGTGAAGTAATAAGAACGGAACTTTTGGGGTACTTGTCATATTGTTTCGTTTTTCTATTCCGTGACTTTCTACTTGAGGGGTCCAACCATCCACGGGTTATACGATAGCCTCTAATCACCTCTTTATTGAAGTAAGGTGTTCCTTACTTCTCTGTCTCGGTTTCAGTTTTGTTGTGGATCAACACCTACACTGACCAATACCTTCATTTCAGGTTACTACATTTCTTGTTATAACGCATCCTTGGACCTTAGAACCCAGGTACTTAGTTCTATTTAACCTTCACCAGTTTGTCCTCTACCGTTCTCATTTGCAGCTGTAAGATCCTTGGTCACTTGATTTTACCTAACCTTACCCACTTAAATTGAGTCTACTGGTAATATAGATGATGACACCCGTTCTTAGGGTATCTTCTTTACCTCATCGGGAGTATCAGTTGTTTTCTCAGACTTTACGTCATAATCACATGTCAGAGTTTTTGCTGTCTTACTAGACAAGTAAAGGTTCCACTTGATAAGTTATAGTGTCATTAGGTTCAGATACGGGGTTGGTCATTACGACTTCTTTGACTTCAACTTGCCAAGATACTTGATGATGTTCTGGAAAATCTTGATTGTGGATTTTTACTACAGGAAAAGTATTATCCCCTGACCTTACGTTTTCATCCTTCAGATCTTTATGGACCTCATTATCCGTTAAAACAGAAACCTTATGTCTTACTTGGTGTCGTTTCCGATTGTCTCAAAAAGGTTCTCTTGTGTGACCAGTATCGTTTGTGGAAGAAGGTTGTTGTGTTCTCTTCTGATGTGTGTACCTGTAGTCGTCTACCAGTTATGGCTTTAGTCTAGCTAATATCAGAAACGTCGGTTTCCACCTCTTTGATATAAGTCCGTCTTTTTTGTTCTGACCATCGACTCACACGAGTTTAGTCCTTGGGAATAACGGTGTAAGTCTGGATTTAACTTCTTTCATCCCTCCTGGTGATTTGGTAAGGCGACACTAGATTTAGTCTAGGGAATACTAATGTCTCACCTTCACTGTTTATCTAAGTTCTGTAATCTAGACAATCTGACGGACTGTTTGATACCGGTCTCCAAACACTGTAACATGTCCTCCGTCACTAATTCTGGTGAGGTTCTTTTTGTTTACGTTTTTCCGTTTACCAAAAGACTCCTCCGGAATGTTTATCGACTCTTTTGTTCTCTTCACTTTCCGTTTCCTCTTTTCCTTTCTATATGGGTACACTTTCGTCTTAAGGTTTCTTATTGTTCCTCTCTATTCTTTCTGAAGGAGTCACTAGTCACGTTTCATTATCTCCTTTTGTTATCTTACCCTTTCTGATCTCTAGAGAAGTTCTTTTAATCACTATGGTTCCTTGTAAAATACGTTCTTACCCGTGTTATTTCCTGTCTTTTGTATACCTGATTGTCTTCGTCTTCTATAATTCTTCTCCACTGTTTGCATGTGTCTTGTAGATATATTTTTTCTAGAAGTACTGGGTCTATTGGTCCTACCACACTAACGAGTGGATCTCGGTCTGTAGGACCTTACACTTCAGTTCGCCCGGAATCCTTCGTAGTGATGGTTGTTTCGATCACCTCCACTACCTTGAGGTCACCTCGATAACGTTTAGGATTTTCTACTACGACACTTTCACGACGTGAGTTATACGGTCGTTTAAACCTATTGTCGTCACCGGTGTACTGACCTTTTCCAGTCAAAAGTAAGGTTAGGGTTTCTTTCCGTTACGATTTTTCACAAGTCTGATGGAGTGTTAGTGTGAGTAGAGTGTACGATCGTTTCACTTCACTTCAACGAGTCAGCAAAGACTGAGACACTAGAGTACCAGACATCGGGTGGTCCGAGGAGGTAGGTACCTTAAAAGATCCGTTCTCATAACCTCATCCAACGGTAAAGGAAGAGGTCCACTAGAAGGACTGGGTCCCGAATTTAGGTCCTGAAGGCGTAACGTCCGTCTACGAAATGGTAGACTCGGTGGTCATTACGAGTTTTAGGAGGTTTGGTCCGAAGTTGTCATGCACTTGACAATTGAAGGTCTACAATTTCGACCTAAATCTTTCCGTCTCCTTGGTCTCTAGTTTTAACGGTTGTAGACAACCTAGTAACTTTTTTGTTCTGAAGGTCCCTTTGTAGATGAAGACGGAATAACTTATACGGTTTCGGAAACTGACATACCTAGTGTTGTTTGACACCTCTTAACAAGTTCTTTATTTTTATGGTCTGGTGAAACGGACGGAGGACTCTTTAGACCCGTCCAGTTCTTCGATGTCAATCTTTACCTGTACCTTGTTGTCTGACCAAGGTTTAACCCTCTCTTCATGTAGTTCCGATATATAACAGTGGGACGGATAAATTGAATATACGTCTCATATAGTAGGTTTTACGGTCCGACCTACTTCGTGTTCGACCTTAGTTCTAACGGCCCTCTTTGTAGTTATTAGAGTTTATACGTCTACTGTGTTACGATACCGGTTTTAGTTTCTTGATTTCTCGGAGAACTACTTTCACTTTCTCCTCTCACTTTTCGACCGGATTTTGAGTTGTAAGTCTTTTGATTCTAGCACCGTAGGTCAGGGTATTTAAGTACCGTTTATCTACCCCTTTGTTACCCATGTTACTCTCTGAAATAAAAAACACCGAGGTATTAATGACGTCTACTACTGAAGTCGGTACTTTAATTTTCTGTCAACAAGGAACATTTTTTTTTTTTACATACTTGTTGGATCTGTCGTATAATTTTTCGTCTCTGTAATGAAACGGTTGTTTCCAGGTAGATCAGTTTCGATACCAAAAAGGTCATCAGCACACACCTATACCCTCAACCTGATATTTCTTTTAACTCGCGGTTTCTTAACTACGAAAACATGACATAACAACCTCTTCTGAGAACTCTTAGGGAAACTGACGTTCCTCTAGTTTGGTCAGTTAGGATTGTATTTGGTTGGAACTTATAAGTGACCTTCCTGACTACGACTTCGACTTTGAGACTATAAAACCGGTAGACTACACTTCTCGACTGAGTAAAGTTTTCCGAAACCACGACCCCTTCTAATTTCCACTCTCCTCTTCCCCCTGTCTCCTACTGTACAAACCTACCGTAGTGGTTGAGCTACGTGTACTCAAACTCTTTTGAGACCCTTAACCACTACCTGTCCCTTCGGACCGCAAGACGTCAGGTACTCCAGTGTTTTTCAACCTGTGATGACTCACTGACTTGAGTTGACTTGACTACCATAAAGAAAAAAACTTTATTAGGAAACGTTACATACTGGTATCACCAGTATGGTAATGTAAGAGTGTTAGTCACACGTTCATAAGGGAAAAGAGGTATAGGATCGGTTGTGAAAAAAAAAAAAAAAAACCATTATCGACAGAATTATCCGAACTCCATAATGAAGTAATACCAAAAATTAACGTAAAGGGACTTTAACTCATTCAATTCTTAAAATGAAAAGTTAAATGTAATTCAAGACACACTATCCGTCTTAAGGTTCTACTAAGGGTTACTGTGAACGGAAGAAGTTAAGACGGGGGACCTCACACATGTCTTGAATATTAATACTATTTTATTAAGTTCCCCAATAACCTACAACTAGGTTAGTTACCCAACTGATAATTGACTTTTTTACTTATTAGATCTATTTTAAATCAAATGAATAGTTACCCATAACGATCAGATTTTCCTCTAATAGGAATAACTGGACTGGATTAGTGTACTTAAGAAATGAAGACCCAGGTTTAAGTCTAAGTTTTATTATGTACACAAGATAACGACCGGAACTTCATCGTTTACAATATAACACCTCTCCTGTACCCCGTCCGTTGTCACTTATCAGAGATCCTCAACTACTGTCGGAGACCAAAGACAGGTGTCCCTTATCTTAAGACGGTTGTCGAAATTACTTGACCCCCTCTCTTGAGGTTCGTAATCTAACTTGACATCAGAGTCGGTTTTAGAACCTCTTAATTGTGTAAGTCTTACTAAATACTATGTTCGTTGAATACGTCGAGTTAAGGTCTTTTTATTTGCTGGGTTAGTTTTTTACCCGGTTTCTTGATATCTGTAAAGAGGATTCTTCTGTATGCTACCGATTGTTTGTGTACTTTTCTACGAGTTGTAATGAGTAATAATCTCTTTACGTTTAGTTTTGGTGTTACTCCATGGTGAAGTGTGGTCAGTCTTACCGACACTAGGTTTTTAGACGTTCGTTATTTACGACCTCTCCCACACCTCTTTTCCCTTGGGAGGATGTGACAACCACCCTTACGTTTGATCATGTCGGTGATACCTCTTGTCACACCTCTAAGGAATTTTTTAACGTTTATCTTGATGGAATACTGGGTCGTTAGGGTGA
>SJYO01016970.1:30778616-30796110 GCA_006410555.1 Capra ibex | reverse complement strand
TTTTAATTGTAAGTAATTCCTTCTCTCGGTTTTTCACAATTGTTCGGAGAACCGGTCTTCTATTACATTTAGTGGACTCTGGAAAACATATGTTTTACTATATGCCTTTCTTAGACCCAACGCTTGCGATGTATTAAAACACAATAGGTAACTAGAGGTACAAAATAGTTTTCATATTTTCCGGAAGACTTGTTATTTCCTCCCCCGGTCAAAGAGCCCGGTCGAAGAGCCTGGTCAAAGAGCCCGGTCAAAGAGTTTGATCAGAGAGCCGGACCAAAGAACCCTTAGACCGAAGGGGGCACAGAGAGAGAGAGAGACACAGAGAGAGAAGAGAGGGAAAAGGAGGGAGACGAGAAATGAAATTGAAATCCGACTTAGAGGTGGACCCCGCGCCTCCGAGCGGTCCAGATGAATGAACGGGACCGACAATTCTGGGCGTGCTTTCCCTCGAATCCCGCTCCGTGGGAATCTATAAGTTCGCCCGCGGCCACCGGGTTGCATCTACCACGTTTAAGGAACAGACCTTAAAATAACCGGAAGGCGCATTTGGTTCGATAAGTCGGGAGAAGGAGGTGAATTAGAAGAATGATGTGATATCAAAGAATCAGATTAGAATGTAATTATTTGTTTGTTCAGAAAGGTGCGGTTGCGGCAGGTGGGAAGCTTAAGGGACCTAGGTGGCCCCGACCTGGGGCCGTGGATCTTCAAAACAAAATAAAAAAAATGAAAAATAAAATATAACCGTATATCGACTAGGTGTTACAACATAACCAAAGTCCCTATGTCGTTTCACTAAAGTCAATATGTCTATGTATATAGGTAAGGAAAAGTTTAAGAAAAGAGTAAATCCAACAATGTATTAAATTCGTGTCGAGGGACATGATATGTGTCCAGGAACCATGTTTTCCCATGTGTGTGGGGACATAAATAACGTCTCGATAAATGTTACGGTTTTATTCTTTCGTTGGATTTACAGGTAGCTGTCTTCTTACCTATTTCTTCTATATGTATATGTACTCCCTTATAACGAGTTGGTAATTTTTCTTAATTTATTACGGTAAACGTCGTTGTACTTACCTGGATCTCTAAAAGTATGACTCACTTTATTCAGTCTCTTTCTCTTTATATACTATAAAGAATATATACCTTAGATTTGAATAAATGTTTTGTCTTTGTCTGAGTGTCTGAATCTCTTACTTGAATGTCAATAGTCGCCACTACCAACTTCCCACCCCTGTCAATCTTAAACCCCTAACTGTACATGTGTGACGATATAAATTTTACTCACCTTTAAAAGAAAAATTTAATCCATATATTATTTCTTAAGGGTTGGGTCCCTAGTTTGGGGTAGAGAACACAGAGGACGTAACCATCCGTCTAAGAAATGGTGATGGGGTGGACCCTTCGGGGTATATTATTTCTTTTTATTACGTTCCCCCCTTTTTCTTAACCTTTGAGATCCCTTTTTTTAACGGACGGGTTTAAACATTAGATTTATAATATATTTGATTTTACTAAATTTATTACCTCTATAACATTTTCAAGTGAACTGGAATTACGATCTTCGTAGGGAAAATTAATTTCATAAGATCTCGTCACTAGGGGTTGCAAAACTGTGGTCCCTGGTCAAAACACCTTCTGTTTGAAAGGTGTTTACCCCAACCCTACTAACAAAACCTCACTATGGTCGTGTAATATAAATAACATGTAAAATAAAGATAATAATGATGTAGTGGAGGTTGAGTCTAGTAGTCCGTAATTTAGGAACCCCAACCCCTGGGGACAAGATCTCAAACGTCACAGAATTTCTTTTTGAAGTTATACTGTCCGGACGAATAATTCGTTATAAATATAGAAGTCTTGTATCCATATTGTTATCTTTATAAGAGACCGTAATAGTTGAAAATAACTCGGACACTTATTTCGGTGTCCATGGTAAAGTTCAGTATCTTAACTTACATTGATAATTGTTAGGACTGTTACATTTTCCAATTGACCGGTTTCTGCCTTAAATCCTCTACTACTCTTCTTACCAACTCACGTTCTCTCTTAAATTCCGTTCAGTTCAGAAATCATACATGTAAAATGTTTTATCGTTCGATTTTCTATAACAGTTTTTACAGTCCAACTTTTCAGATTCAAATTGTAGATAGAATAAAATTTTAAAATTCCGTGACAGTTTATCCTCTTGTTCTTTTCTCTTTTCCCATTAGGTTCTTTTTATTCGGGTAGAAAGTCATTACTCCTTAATTGTCTATGACGGAGTTCCTTATCTCTTCCACTACCGTGGGGTGGAGTCATGAGAACGGACCTTTTATGGTACCTACCTCCTTGGACCACCCGACGTCAGGTACCCCATCGATTCTCAGCCTGTGTTGACTCGCTGAAGTGAAAGTGAAAAGTGAAAGTACGTAACCTCTTCCTTTACCGTTGGGTGAGGTCACAAGAACGGACCTCTTAGGGTCCCTGTCTCCTCGGACCACCCGACGGTAGATACCCCAGCGTGTCTCAGCCTGTGCTGACTTCACTGAATCGTCGTCGTCGTCGTCGGAGTGGTTTATCCCAACATGTGTCCAATTCATTTCAACGACTTGAGTAACATCCTGATTTCGGACTTCTTAGTCTAAAGACCCCCTCTCCACAGTCCTTCGACAAATAGACTCTAAGAAGGTATAAACAAAAAAGTTTTCAAACCCACTGAAACCATACGACAACGATGACGTAATAAAATTTAATTTAACATGACCTGGTAGTCATCTTTTTTTAATTTTTGTTTGACACTTTATATATCGGTTTATGATATTTATGACCGTATAGACATGTATAAAAAATTTTATTCTATATAAATTATCAAAAGAAATTGTCGACATAACTCTAAACTATCTCACATTCGAATTCCTTATGTGGTAATAAATTATATACATATGTGACGTTTTACTAATGGTGTTATTACAATTATTAGGTGTAGAGGAGTGTATTAATAGTAAAAAACAGTTACCACTATTGTAAATTCTAGATGAGAAAAAGTTCGTGACATCTTGACATGACGATGAATGTCAGTGACACGGTATTAAACTATGGTCTTGAGTCAGTAAAATATCGATCGTCAAACCTCAGAGACCGATTCAAAAGGGGTACGAGGCGTTGGGAATTGGGACCGTTGGTGGAAGATGAGAGATACACAGATCGCAAAAATTTAAGGTGTACATTCACTTTTGTATGTCACAAACACAAGGAGACAGACCGAACAAAGTGAATAATAGTCATATTACCAGAGGTCCAAGTAAGTACTATAGTGTGTTTCGTCTTAAGAGAAGAAGACCGATTTATTACAAGGTAGTATACATATATGTGTAGTTTGTAAAACATTAAGTAAGTAATGGTCACCTGTAGATTTAATAAAAGTACAGAACTGACAACATTTATAATACGGTCACTTGTACCCCCACGTCAATAGGGAAAATCTATCATTAAGGTAAAGGAAACCTATATATGGGTCCTCATCTTACCGACCTAGTACACCATGAAGGTAAAAGTTAAAAAAAAAAAACTCCTTGGAGGTATTACAAAACGTATCGTCGACATGGTTATATGTGAGGTTGGTTACTATGTGACCCTAAGAGGAAAGAGACGTCGGAACGGTTGTGAACACAGACAATGGAAAAGACATTACCTGTTAGACTATCCACACTCCACTATAGAGTAACACCATAAATAAACGTAAAGAGACTATCACTGTAACTCTTAGAAAAACACACAGATAACCAGTAAACTCCAGAACCCCTTTTAGAAAAGTCTATGAGACGGGTAAAAATCGGTCATAACAAAAACAACACGAAAACGCAAAAACGATACCTCCACATAATTGTGACATAGTCTATCTACCAAACTGTTGTAAAAGAGGGTAAGACATCCTACAGAAAAGTAAAACAACAGTAAAAAAGGGGAAAATAACACATCTTCAAAAAATCATAATACATTAGTTCTAACGGTCCTCTTTATAACTATTGGAGTCTATACGTCTACTGTTGTGGGAATACCGTCTTTCACTTCTCCTTGAGTTTTCGGAGAACTACTTTCACTTTCACGTCTTACTTTTTCAACCGAATTTCGAGTTGTAAGTCTTTGCTTCTAGTACCGTAGACCAGGGTAGTGAAGTTCCCTTTATCTACCCCTTTGTCACCTTTATCACAGTTTGAAATAAAAACCCCCGAGGTTTTAGTGACGTCTACCACTGACGTCGGTACTTTAATTTTCTACGAACGAGGAACCTTCCTTTCAATACTGGTTTGATCTATCGTATAAATTCTTCGTCTCTGTAATGAAACAGTTGTTTCCAGGAAGATCAGTTCCGATACCAAAAAGGTCACCAGTACTTACCCACACTCTCAACCTGACACTTCTTTCGACTTACGGCCTCTTAACTACGAAAACTTGACACCACAACCTCTTCTGAGAACTCTCAGGGAACCTGACATTCCTCTAGGTTGGTCAGGTAAGATTTCCTCTAGTCGGGACCCTAAAGAAACCTCCTTTACTACGACCTCGACTTTGAGGTCATGAAACCGGTGGAGTACACTTCTCAACTGATTAACCTTTTCTGAAACTAAGATCCTCACTAACCCCCATCCTCCTCTTCCCCTGTTGTCTCCTACTCTACCGACTTACCATAGTGACTGAGTTACCTGTACTCAGACTCACTTGAGGCCCTCAACACTACCTGTCCCTCCGGACCACACGACACTAAGTACCCCAGTGTTTCTCAACCTATGCTGACTCGCTGACTTGACTTGACTTGGGGGGTACCCCTAAAAACGAAAACAACGAATACGAAAACCACAATATAATTTTTGTTTTGTTTGTTTGTTTTTTTTTGACACGTTCTTTGTTAGTGTTCCCCGAAAGGATAAAAATGTCAAAAACAATACAAAGTCAGAAATTAGGTAAAAATTAATTAAACACACTCACAACAATCTATTCCCAGACTAAATTAATAAAATAATCATTTATGATTTAAAAGAGGTTTTAGTGACGTCTACCACTAACGTCGGTACTTTAATTTTCTGCGAATGAGGAACCTTCTTTTCAATACTGGTTGAATCTCTCGTATATGTTTTCGTCTCTGTAATGAAACGGTTGATTCCAGGTAGATCAGTTCTCATACCAAAAAGGACACTAGTACATACCTACACTCTCAACCTGACACTACTACCGACTCGCGGTTTCTTAATTACGAAAACTCGACACCACAACCTCTTCTGAGAACTCTCAGGGAACCTGACGTTCCTCTATGTTGGTCAGGTAAGACTTCTTCTAGTCGGGACCCTAAAGAAACCTTTTTTACTATGATTTCGACTTTGAGGTCATGAAACCGGTGGAGTACACTTCTCAACTGAGTAACCTTTTCTGACTACGACCCTCCTTAACCCCCGTCCTCCTCTTCCCCTACTGTCTCCTACTCTACCGACCTACCGTAGTGACTGAGCTACCTGCACTCAGACTCACTTAAGGTCCTCAATCACTACCTGTCCCTCCGGACCGCACGACGCTAAGTACCCCAGTCTGTGCTGACTCGCTGACTTGACTTGACTTGATTTAAAAGATTTGTGGTCAATAGACTCCACAAAAAAAAAAAGGGGTTAATTCATAAGAATCGAGTGAACAGTTTATAATCAACTAGTATATAAATATCAAAACAAGCACCGAAGGTCAAGACAAGGTGACTAGAGAAACAGACAAAAATACGGTTATGATATGACATAACTAACGATATCGAATCATTATTACAAACTTTAGTCCTACACATTACTAAGATCAAGACAATAAGAAAAAGTTTTAACGAAATCGATAAGTCTCAGTAAACACGAAGGAATTCTTAAAATCCTAAAACAAAATTTAAAGAAACTTTTTACGGTAACCTTAAAACTATTCTAACCTTACTTGGATATTCACTGAAACCTATCATTTTAAAATCGTTACAATTAAGAAGACTAAGTACGTGTATACAATATAAAAGTTGAAGAAAGTAGTTATAGAACATTAAAAGTCAGATATCTATAAATTGGAGGAACCAATTTAAATAAGGATTCATAAAATAATAAAACAGGAAATGAGTTCCGAAACCAAAAAGGTCATCAATACATACCTACACTCTCGACCTGATATTTCTTTCGACTTATGGTTTCTTAACTATGAAAACTTGACACCACAACCTCTTCTGAGAGCTCTCAGGGAACCTGACGTTCCTCTAGGTTGGTCAGGTAGGATTTCCTTTAGTCAGGACTTATACGTAACCTTCCTGACTACAACTTCGACTTTGAGGTTATAAAACTAGTGGACTACACTTCTTGACTAAGTAAACTTTTCTGGGACTACGACCCCTTCTAACTTCCGCCCTCCTTTTCCCCTGTTGTCTCTTACTCTATCTACCTACCGTAGTGGTTGAGTTACCTATACTCAAACTCATTTGAGACCTTCAACCACTACCTGTCCCTTCGGACCGTACGACGTCAGGTACCCCAACGTTTCTCAATCTATACTGACTCACGGACTTGACTTGACTTGACTTACGATAACATTTACCCTTACGAAAAAGAATAAAGAAATTATATTAAAAGATTCACATACCTTCGTGTTGACTAAACACATACAACTAAAACATCTATTTCCAAAATATACAGTCATTAATATAACAATCGGGATCATCCAATGTCCTGACTGTGTGTAAATTCGATTCGTCTATTTGAGTGTATATTACTCTATAGTCTAAAATTTTATTAATTTTCTTAAAAGATAAATCAATTAGATCAAAGATGAGGTCTTACCAGAAATTTAATTGAAGGTTTAAAGTTTATTTAGTATTGAAAATATTGGTTCATTGAAGGTTATGTCATTTATTAAAAAGACTCGCACTAATTATTTTAACTGATAGACGGAATGACTCGAACTTATTCCCTTTTACTTGTTACTCTATCTTTCCTGGGTCGTTATGATTACTCTACTCTGATAAGTCTTGTCAAGATTCAGAGTTAGAGTTGGTATACATTTAACGAACACTTCTTATTTACCTATAAACAAGAGAGTGAAATTATTACCAAAGGTGAAGGTGGTATCTTGAAAAGAAAAAAGAATTGGTTATATGAAAGTCGTTTTAATGTAAATAGTGCATGGTAAATAACTTTTGTGACAAGATATAAGTTCTCTCATAGTCATACATAACTTTTTCTTCTATATACATCTACCGATACGTAAACTTACTGGAAAATTTTGGACTGTAGGAACACATCTCCTCTATTGTGAATTATTTCAGTTTCAGTAGCAAATTGAAATTTTTTAGTCTTACAGTACCGTAACTTCCTAAACTTTATTTCTGACTTAACGGATCATGACACCTTTAAAGTTGGACTGAGACTAAAATTTCGAAATCTTTTTTTAGTTTTCCGTCAAACCCACATATTGAGGAACGAAAAAATATTTATACATAACGAATTTCTTTAATAGTAAAAATGATAATCATTTCTACTGTCCAAGAAAACTTTAGGACGAAATAAGTTATACTAAGTTACGGAAAGAAATACGATAAGTCTTTACTTCAAATTACAAAATTTCAAATCACAAAGAGAATAAAAATTATTAATTACCTCTAATTCTAATTTAAACTCAGAAAAAAGTTACACTAGAATAGACTTCACAGTAAGTTCATTACCTTAACCTTGAGGACTTTAACATGAACGTCAAAGTCTAGTTTACTAGGAGACTGTAATAGGGACATTTGTTTCTTCATCTGTCTGTGTTAGGATTTGGTCAAAGAGGTCTACTAGAAAGAAGAATAGACCATATTTCACAAAGGGAAACAAGATCATTAACTCTAGAATTAAATACGTATAAACGGATTTGGGAAGGGAACTTGAAGTCAAGTTCACTTACTCAATAAAAAACAAGGATCAATAACCAAATAAACAACTGGTTACATAGTCTAAAAAATAGTCTCAAAACGGTTCTCTTGTGTGACCAGTATCGTTTGTGGGAGAAGGTTTTTGTGTTCTCTTCTGAGATGTGTACGTGTAGTCGTATACAGTTGTGGTTTTTAGTCTAACTAATATTAGAAACGTCGGTTTCTACATCTTCGAGATATCATTTCATTTCATTTACAGCGAGTCAGCACAGGATGAGAAACGTTGGGGTACCTGACATCGGATGGTCCAAGGAGGCAGGTACCCTAAAAGGTCCGTTCCTATGACCTCACCCAACGGTAAAGGAAGAGGTCCTCTAGAAGGGTTGGGTCCCTAGCTTGGGTCCAGAGGGCGTAACATCCGTCTACGAAATGGTAGACTCGGTTACCCCTTCGAGATATATCAGTCGATTTTGTTCTTATCCTCGACTGACACCGTGTCTAGTACTTGAGGAATAACGTTTTAAGTCTGAATTTAACTTCTCTCATCCCTTTTGGTGAACTGGTAAGGTTACACTGGATTTGGTTTAGGGAATACTAATATGTCACCTGCACTGTTTATCTAAGTTCTCTAATCTAGACTATCTGTCTCACCGAGTTCTTGATACCGTACTCTAAGCACTGTAACATATCCTCCGTCACTAGTTCTGGTACGGGTTCTTTTTGTTTACGTTTTTCCGTTTTACCAAAAGACTCCTCCGGAATGTTTATCGACTCTTTTGTTCTCTTCACTTTCCGTTTCTTCTTTTCTTTTCTATATGGGTACACTTACGTCTTAAGGTTTATTGTTCCTCTCTATTCTTTTCTGAAGGAGTCACTAGTTACGTTTCTTTATCTCCTTTTGTTATCTTACCCTTTCTGATCTCTAGAGAAGTTCTTTTAATCACTATGGTTCCCTCCTAGAGTACGTTCCTACCCGTGTTATTTCCTGTCTTTTCTATACCTGGATTGTCTTCGTCTTCTATGATCCTTCTTCACTGTTCTCATGTGAGTGGATCTCGGTCTGTAGGACCTTACGTTTCCGTTCACCCGGAATCCTTCGTAGTCATACTTATTTCGATCACCTCCACTACCTTAAGGTCACCTTTATAAAGTTTAGGATTTTCTACTACGATACCTTAACAACGTGAGTTTTACAGTAGTTTAAACCTTTTGAGTCGTCATCGGTGTCCTGACATTGTCCAGTCAAAAATAAGGTTAGGGTTTCCGTTACGGTTTCTTACAAGTTTGATGACGTATTAACGTAAGTAGAGTGTGTGATCGTTTCATCACGAGTTTTAAGGTTTCGGTCCGAAGTTGTTATACACTTGGCACTTGAAGGTCTACGAGTTCGACCTAAATCTTTTTCGTCTCCTTGGTTTCTAGTTTAACGGTCGTAGAGAATCTAGTAACTTTTTCGTTGTCAACGTCTTTTTGGAGATGAAGATGAAATAACTGATGCGGTTTCGGAAACTGACAGACATAGTGTTGTTTCACACTCTACCCTTGTGGTCTGGTAGAATAGACGGAGGACTCTTTAGACATACGTCAAGTTCTTCGTTGTCAATCTTGACCTATACCTTGTTGTCTGACCAAGGTTTATCCCTTTCCTCTTACAGTTCCAACATATAACAGTGGGACGAACAGATTGAATATACGTCTCATATAGTACACTTTACGGTTCGACCTATTTTATGTCCGACCTTAGTTCTAACGATCCTCTTTATAGTTATGTGTCTATGTGTCTATTGTAGTGAAAATACAGTCTTTCACTTCTTCTTGATTTCTTGGAGAAGAACTTTCACTTTCTCCTCTCGTTTTTTCGACCGAATTTTGAGTTGTAAGTCTTTTGTTTCTAGTACCGTAGGTCAGAGTAGTGAAGTACGGTTTATCTACCCCTTTGTTACCTTTGTCACTGTCTGATAATAGAACCCGAGGTTTTAGTGACGTCTACCACTAACGTCGGTACTTTAATTTTCTGCAAACGGGGAACTTTCTTTTCGACACTGGTTGTATCTATCGTGTAATTTTTCGTCTCTGTAATGAAACGGTTGTTTCTAGGTTGATCAGTTTCGATACCAAAAAGGTCACCAGTACATACCTACACTCGCAACCTGATATTTCTTTCAACTCTCGGTTTCTTAACTAGGAAAGCATGACACAACAATCTTTTCTGAGAGCTATCAGGGAACCTGACGTTCCTCTAGGTCGGTTAGTTAGGATTTCCTTTAGTCAGGACTTATAAGTAACCTTCCTGACTACGACTTCGATTTTGAGGTTATGAAACTGGTGGACTACGTTTCTTGATGGAGAAACCTTTTCTGTAACTACGACCCTTTCTAACTTTTGTCTTCCTTTTCTCCTACTGTCTCCTACTCTACCAACCTACCGTAGTGACTGAGCTACCTGCACTCAAACTCGTTCGAGGTCTTCAACCACTACCTGTTCCTTCGGACCGTACGACGTCAGGTACCCTAGTGTTTCTTAGTCCGTACTGACACGCTGACTTCCCTTGACTTGACTTGAAGGGAACTTGGAGTCAAGTGTACTTACTCAATGAAAAACAAGGATCAGGATCAGTAGCCAAATAAACAACCGTTTGAATAGTCCAAAATATGTGGACAACATAAAGATCCATGTACGACGAAACAATCAGATAGTACTCCTTGTTGTTGACATTCAAATTGTTTGAATTTCGGATTACCCTCTCACTTCATCAGAATAAACTGACGACTTGTGTCACAGGGTCAAGACAAGGGTCTTGGATCAGAAAGATTATGAAGACCCTGACCTCAGAATCTTGGAGGTAGGGTATGTTGACCTAAAGTTGTCAAAAGACAACTTGAACTGAACGGTAAATGAACGTGGAACCCGACAATATACGATAACCCGGGACACAACCAGTGTCTACATCTGTGATAGGCATAAAGACAAAAGAAACTACGCCATCAAGGATGACAGAGACAGAATGACTATTTGTTAATTTGGTCGAAGGTAGTCTAA
This sequence comes from Capra ibex, assembly GCA_006410555.1. Classification (NCBI taxonomy): domain Eukaryota; kingdom Metazoa; phylum Chordata; class Mammalia; order Artiodactyla; family Bovidae; genus Capra; species Capra ibex. The sequence continues at coordinate 30,785,177 of SJYO01016970.1, read as the reverse complement.
GAGTAGAGAACGAAAGGGAGGAAAGAGGGACAAAAACGGAATTGAGTCTGAGAAATAGTGAACGGATCTATTTTAAAGGAAGATCCATCAGAAATACAGAGTAAAGAAGGTGAGGTCACGTATTAGAAAAACAATATAAAAAATTTTTTAATCATGTTGAACGTAGTTTAACGTGTTTAGGATTTACATATCATGACACTTAATACAAAAAATTAAATAAAATAACTTCCTATCAACTAACTGTTATAACACGATTAAAGATGACATTTCGTTTTACTGAGTCAATATGTATATATATGTAACAAAAAGTATAAGAAAAAGTAATACCAAATAGTGTTCTATAACTTATGTTAAGGGACACTATATGTCATCCCGGAATAAATAGGTAAAATAACAATATTCCACTTGTATGAGGTCTTTGGTGATGAGTCCAGATTCTGTCCTTGTGATAGTGGTAGAACCTTCGTTGGGTGTTCGGGAGAGGGTCAGTGAAAGACGAAGGAGTAGGAGACACAATTGGTAATAGGAGTGTAATAGGGAGTCGGAAAATCCCAAGTGTCTTTTGACCGTCGAAGTCTAAAGGGGGTCCTGGGTGTCTAGGGGGTTTTGGTTCAAGGAGACGGTCTAGACGACAAGAACCCGGAAAAGTCCTCTACAAGGGAGAGTACCACCTCCTTAACGAATTCCACAGAGGATTCCATCGAGAAGTCACTGAAGTGAGAGTAGACTCGGGTACCGGGAGAGGGAGGATTTTGTGACGTGGAATCGAACCGGACAATAACTTGTCGTTTGTTTGTCTCCACGTGTCCTACACCAGACGTGGGGCGAAGACACAAGACGAAGTTAGACTCTCTAAACATAGAAAAGAAATTGTAGTATCAAGTAAGTCACGTGACCCCCGAGGGGGCTGTCGAGGTAACCATTTCTTAGACGGACCTCACGTCCTCTGGGGTCAAGTTAAGGACCCAGTCCTTCTAGGGGACCTCTTCCCTGTCCGATGGGTGATGTCATAAGAACCCAAACGGACCACCGAGTCGACCACTTCTTAGGAGGACGTTACGTTTTCTGGACCTAAGCTAGGGAGCCTATCCTTCTACGGGACCTCTTCCCTTTCCGATTCAATACTGGTTGGATCTATCGTATAATCTTTTTCGTCTCTGTAATGAAACGGTCCAGACAGATCAGTTCCGATACCAAAAAGGTCACCAGTACATACCTACACTCTCAACCTGACACTTCTTTCGACTCGTGACTTCTTAACTACGAAAACTTGACACCACAACCTCTTCTAAGGACTCTCGGGAAACCTGACGTTCCTCTAGGTCAGTCAGGTAAGACTTCCTCTAGTCGGGACCTACAAGAAACCTTCCTTACTACGATTTCGACTTTGAGGTCATGAAACTGGTGGAGTACACTTCTCTACTGAGTAACCTTTTTGGAGACTACGACCCTCTCTAACTCTCGTCCTCCTTTTCCCCTGTTGTCTCCTACTCTACCGACCTACCGTAGTGGTTGAGCTACCTACACTCAGACTCACTTGAGACCCTCAACCACTACCTGTCCCTCCGGACCGCACGACGCTAAGTACCCCAACGTTTCTCAGCCTGTGCTGACTCGCTGACTTGACTTGACTTGGGTAAGGTCATAAGACCGGACCTCCTAAGGTACCTGACATATCAGGTACCCCTGTGTTTCTCAGTCTGTGTTGATTGGTTGAAAGTGTGAGTTCTACGTCACGTAACGAACGTCCTAAGGTAACATACAACAAATCAGTAATTCAGTACAGGTTGAGAAACACTGGAGGAGACACGTACCCTGAGAGCTCCGTTCTTATGACCACACCCAACGGTAAAGGAAGAGGTCCCCTAGAAGGACTGGGTCCCTAGTTTGAGTGTAGAGGACGTAACCGTCCATCCAAGAAATGGTGACTCGGTGGAAACTTCGGGGTTAGGTAACATAGTAACTGATTGTAAAGTCAAAGATAGAATCAGAGAATGTATATTACGACGACACTTGTAAGTACATGTTTAAAAGTCATATGAAAATACATGTAAAGTCAACCCAAGACTAAGCCATATTCTATAAAACAGTATCATAAAAATACAAGTTAAAATTATTAACTACCGTTTGTTGATAAATTTCACCAACACGGTTTATATGAGAGTGACCTTCAAATACTCTTACGGGTGGACGAAAGTTTGTGAACGAGAACAGTCAGAATTTAAAATCGGTAAAGTGATCCACACACCACTACAGAGTAACACAAAAATTAAAATTATAGAGACTAGTCACACCAACTCGTCAAAAAGTTTATAGATGATCGGTAGAATTATAGTAGAAAATACTCCTCAAAGACCGAGTTCAGAGAACTATCAAAAGAAAACCCAAACAGTTACCAAAATTTAGTATCGGTGTTTAAGAAACTATGTGGAAGATAACCTTTCACCCTATATACACAGAAGGAGATGTCCGAACACTAAAGAAATTATTGTCCTATCTTTCCTTAATTACGATAATTACGATAAAGACTCCGAGACAGTATTTTCCGGTAAGTGGAAGGTGTGGTAAGTGGTCTCTTGAACCAAAATCTGGGAACTCGGTGTTCTATACTTCGGGTCAAGTCAAGTCAAGTCAGAGAGTGAGTACGGTTTGAGAAACACTGGGGTACCTGATGTCGTACGGTCCGAAGGGACAGGTAGTGGTTGAGGACCTCGAATGAGTTTGAATACAGGTAACTCAACCACTGTGGTAGGTTGGTAGAGGAGGAGACAGTAGGGGAAGAGGAGGACGGAGGTTAGAAAGGGTCGTAGTCTCAGAAAAGTTTACTCAGTTGAGAAAGGTACTCCACCGGTTTCATAACCTCGAAATCGTAGTCAGGAAGGTTACTTATAAGTCATAATTAAAGGAAATCCTAACTGACCAACCTAGCGGAATGTCAGGTTCCCTGAAAGTTCTCAGAAGTTGTGGTGTCAAGTTTTCGTAGTTAAGAAACCGTGAGTCGAAAGGAATACCAGGTTGAGAATGATGGGATTTTGACGTCAGAACTTCTCCGGGACACATGATGTCGAAAAAGTCGGAAAGAGTCGTTCCGTGGTCTATACACTGACTTCGACAGGATCTATGACTTCCGATGGTGTAAGAGGTCGATGTTGGACGAACCTCAACTGACCCAAAGAACTAAGACATTAAATAGAGAAGAATGTTTAAAACCGTTAAAGTTTATAATAAAGAAGTTTATGAAAAACAAGGGGTAAGAAAAAAAGGAGAGAAGACTCCGAGGTTAATGTATGTATTATCTGAGAGACTATGACAGAATGTCCAGGGATTTCAAAATTGAAAAAAAAAAAAAACCGTAGAAAATAGTGAGACAGGAAGTCTAATCTATCAAAATAACAAAAATGTAGAGGAAATAACAAGGAAATAAAAAACGAAAATTTGTGTACATCACTTAAAAATCAAGTCTATAACGTACAAAGTCAAGATCTTAAAAGGAAAAATGAATACGAATCATCTGTCGGAAATCCTCTTCAAGGGACTCATCTACAGAAAACAGTACAATCACTCTATTCTTAAGAGACTGAGACTGGAACCTTTTTAGACTTTGACTTTTCAATGTGTGTCAACTGACCCAACCTTCACTTGAGGTGTGAGTATTTGTCTCCGTCCTTTACCATGTATAAAGAGAACCAAATGTACAACAGAGGAACGTTCCGAGTCCAAGTAGTATTCTCCTAGAGACAGATTCTCTTAGAATACCTTCGGTACATTAAGGTTAATTCATTACTTGAAAACCTTCAAGTCACAAACTTTTCCCTCAACAATTATAGGTCCTCCTCCTTTCCATTATGGTCTAGTCACTTAGATGTGATTCGTAAGACTAGGGTCGTGAGGAATCTAAAAGTGATTCTCTAGAGGTTTCCTCTGGGTACCTTTTTACTATCGGAGGAAACTCGAGTTGGACCTCAACGGGGTTTTACAGTCAATTCTTATTAACCTCAGTCTTTTCTTTATGTCACTTGGTCTGTGATGAAGAGGTAATATACGTCGGTTGGACAACGTCTGGTCTCGACCTACTTCCCTCTTTGTAATTTACCTACTCTCATCTCCTAAACTACGGAAGTTTGACACCACGACCTTTTCAGAGGATTTTTAGGAAACCTGTCGTTCCTATAGTTTAGTCAGTTAGAATAAGTCCTCTAGTTGGGACTTATAAGTGACCTTCCTGACTACGACTTTGACTTCGAGGTCATAAAACCAACAGATTACACTTGTCTGTTGAGTAACCTTTTCAGAGACTACGACCCTTCCTGATTCTTATCTTCCTCTTCTCCCGTAGTCTCCCACTCTACCGACCTGCCGTAGTGACTACGTTACTTATACTTGAACCTGTTTGAAACCCTCTACCACTCCTTGTCCCTTCGGATTGTATGACGTCAGGTACCCCAGTCTTTCTCAACCTGTGTTGACCCCCTGACTTGTTGGTGGTGTCTCCAAAACTATGATATTCCCTTACCCCTGTATACTACTTATCAGACCTTATCTGGATTGACGTCACATTGTCATTTGTCTTTTCGATACCTTAAAAAGATTACAAAAGTAAATTCTTGACCGACCCCCCACCCCCCCCTCCTTACTTACATGTTTAGTTTAAACATTACACTTTAATGTTTTCTTTCTTTTTCCAACCACAGTTGGACATATATACATTTGTCTATATATATACATAGGGTATCATTACATCTTAGTGAAGAAAGTGAAGACAGTTTAATACACGTATAAAATTCCAATGGATGGTTAGTATATGGTAGTATATAAATACATATATATAATAAATATATGTATATAATTTTGACTTTATAACTGTCATAGTACTTTTCATTTTCACAATCAGCGAGTCACAATAGACTGAGACGTTAGGGTACCTCATATTGGACGGTCCGAGGAGACACACACCTTAAATATACTCCTCTATTAAAACAATAGATACAATAATAAAAATCAAAAATCAATAGATTAAAAAATGTTAATTTTACATAAGATGAATGTAGTATTTTTCGTTATATTAAAGAAAAATTTACCATATACTTAATTATCAAAGACAATAAATTCATAGGGTCTATCAGATTAACTCAACAATTTTAATAGTGGTAAATATTTTAAAATTAAAATTACTAAATCTCTCTGGTTCATAAAGTAACAGGATGTAAGCTCCTATTTAGGGTAAAATCAAAGGAACTTATTCACCATGTGACCTATTAAGTGTTTGTGAAGATATTGTAAGAGGAACTTCTCTAAAACGGAAATAGGACTGAAAGAGGTCAGAAAGTTAAGACAGGACTATGAGTCTGGAGTCTTAAAATTGATACAGTCTACTCTTAAAAAAAAAGACTGAGAAAGAGACACACTCAAAGAAGAGCGGAGAAACCTACAGCGAATGTCGTAAAGTCACATCTAAAATTGAAAAAGTCTAATAAACTGTAAAATTTCATATGAAAAGTTTAGAACCATTTAGGTACACGAAAAGAGGAGGAAAATATAAAATGGAAAACGACGACCTATATGTCACTGAGTCGTCACCGGTGTCCTGACCTTTTCCAGTCAAAAGTAAGGTCAGGGTTTCTTTCCGTTACGGTTTCTTACGAGTTTCATGACTTGTTAACGTGAGTAGAATGTACGATCATTTCATTACGAGTTTTAAGAGGTTCGGTCCGAAGTCGTTATGCACTTAACACTTGAAGGTCTACAAGTTCGACCAAAATCTTTTCCGTCTCCTTGGTCTGTAGTTTAACGGTTGTAGGCGACCTAGTACCTTTTTCGTTCTATCAAGGTCTTTTTGTAGACGAAGACGAAATAACTGATACGGTTTCGGAAACTGACACACCTAGTGTTATTTAACACCTTTTAAGACTTTCTCCACCCTTATGGTCTGGTAAACTGGACGGAGAACTCTTTGGATATACGTCCAGTCGTTCGTTGACAATCTTGACCTGTACCTTGTTGTCTGACCAAGGTTTATCCTTTTTCTCGTGCAGTTCCGACATATAACAGTGGGACGAATAAATTGAATATACGTCTCATGTAGTACTCTTTGTGACCCGACCTACTTCGTGTTCGACCTTAGTTCTAAAGGCCCTCTTTATAGTTATTGGAGTCTATACGTCTACTGTGGTGGGAATACCGTCTTTCACTTCTCCTTGAGTTTTCGGAGAACTACTTTCACTTTCTCCTCTCACTTTTTCAACCGAATTTCGAGTTGTAAGTCTTTTGCTTCTAGTACCGTAGACCAGGGTAGTGAAGTACCCTTTATCTACCCCTTTGTCACCTTTGTCTCAGTCTGAAACAAAAAACCCCCGAGGTTTTAGTGACGTCTACCACTGACGTCGGTACTTTAATTTTCTGCGAATGAGGAACCTTCTTTTCAAGACTGGTTGGATCTATCGTATAAGTTTTCGTCTCTGTAATGAAACGGTTGTTTCCAGGTAGATCAGTTCCGATACCAAAAAGGACACCAGTACATACCTACACTCTCAACCTGACACTTCTTCCGACTCGCGACTTCTT